>JANAVB010029617.1:1267527-1625953 GCA_029216955.1 Iris pallida
CACCGAAATCCAAAACTAGACATACCGTTGGGTTTGTATCATCAAAACGAATCCATAGACATGTAGTTTGACGACTTTAGAGATCATTGACTCTGGCACGCTTTTCGGTACAAAGCGGGTCCAACGACGGATACTATTTTGGTCCGAAATTACCGTTTTGCTCCTGTGTCCAGAATTGGACTTAAGGACAGGCAATTCTAGCTAATTTGACTATTCTGAGAATGTTGGAAATATTTGTTTCAGCTTTCGGAGACAGTTGTGATGACTTGGACATCGTGGCTTATCGGTTGACTATATATTTGTTGGATCTGCGTGCAACCTCCAGGCAAGTATACCTTGTCTCCCTCTACAGTTTTACTTACATGCATTTCCTTCCATTTCACAGTCTTTGGATTATTTATGGACATGTGCTTTTCGTGTTATTTTCTGTGGAGCTGTTTTCATTTTATATAGCCATGTTCATGTTGGCCTTGTGTTTTACATTTGGAGTTTCTCACCAATACCTTGCTTGAGTCGTGTCATAGAACGAGTGCGTGTAGTGAACTGCCATAGCCTTGATTATCGTTTTCCACAACCAGAGAGTCCACACTCGGGACGAGGGTTGTTTGGTGCACCAGAGAGTCCACACTCGGGACGAGGGTTGACCAATTACACCAGAGAGTCCACACACGGGACGTGGGTGTCTTGCCGTGAGCTAACCAGAGAGTCCACACTCGGGACGAGGGTTAGCGCTTAGTTCAAACCAGAGAGTCCACACTCGGGATGAGGGTTTGGTTCTTCCATTGATCTCGTGTATTCGTTCATCCGGCAGTTCATTTATACGTAGTTGTTTTAGTGTTTGTGTTCGTGTGTTCGTGTTCGTGTTCGTGTTCGTAGTCATTTGTCGTGTTCCTGTTTCTTCTTGTTTATTTTCTCCCGCATGATAAAACTGTTAGATAGACATGTATATTATGTATCTTGCTATGTCCTCTGAGGACCTGATGCTCTCCTCAGGTTTAGCGAATGCATGGAGTTAGCTAGTAGTTCTGGATGGCGGAGGATTTACGGTTCTTGTGGGATTCAGGTATCATTATTACGTTGTTATCCTGTCGTGCTTTCTTACTTTATCATGTTTCCTGATTCGGTTTAGACTCATGTTACTTTCTTTAGAGTCTTATCGGACATTTATGCTAGTGGGCTATAGACCACGACCCATAGTGTTCATTCATGTTTATTATTCTTATTGTGGATTGAGATATAGATTGCATTGCCATGATTTGGCAGTATACCATAGCCTTGACAGCGTTTACGTATTCGAGTCGGGCTGGAGTTCGCTCGATACGTAGCTGGCTTGCTCACGCTCTCGCGTCCGAAAAGCGGGTGCGGGTCGTGACATCCGCGCGCCCTCGTGCGCGCGGTTCCGCCCTCTTGGCACGCTCGTCGGGCCACGCCATGACTCAGGGTTGTTTCCTTGGGTATTCTAGGTGTAGTTCGATGTGTCCCGGATCCTGGAACGGGTCTTCGTTGCGTCGTGTGCGCGCATGAAGTCCGTTTCAGCGACAAAAATCAGGCTGAATGCACAGTGCGGCTGAGCGGTGCACGTACGATTTCTCCGCGCTCGCTCAACGAAAAGTCGTGAAATTTTATGAGCATGGGGGCAGATGTTGCCCCCACGTGCTTAAGAAATTTCACGCGAAAATACGGCCTATGCATCGAGAAACAACGCGCGGACAGCAGGGCACGCACGGGATCCGTGCACGTGCGTCCGATACCCGAAACGCCGCTGTAACGACATCAAAATCAAATCCGTCTTCACAAAAGTTTATCAAAATAATATTATCTAAACATCCATGAAGACAGAATTGAAAAACAGCTACTTTCTATCCTAAGCGGCATTTCGTCGAACACGTGCCGTAAAGGACCGACATGTGTACGATACCGCCATCAAACGAAGTCGAAATCCAACCAAATTTCGTGGGCAAGTCTAGGGCACCTATATGGATGCAAAAATGAAAGAAATTCCAGATTTACTATGGTAGATTAGGGTTTACCTATTGAGTGTCAAAAACTCAATGAATGGAGCCCCTCAGTTGTCGTGTCGGCCGATTTCCCTCAAGCAAAAGCCTCCGCCTCCTCGTTAGAAATGCTCTAGAAGATCGTCCTCTCCTCGACGAGTGCAACGGAGTTCGTTTGGGAAGAAACGGACTCCGGATGAAGGAAATATGAGTTTTGGAGAAGGGGATCCCTTAGGGTTCACTTGTGGAGGCTCAAACTTCACAAATGAATGAAAGGGGGAGGGGGTGCTGCTGTTGGGCGGCCAGGAATAGGTCTCCTAGGGTTAGGATTTCACTTGGGCCAACTCATTCTTAAGTAGAAATGGGCCCAAGTCAAAAAGGCATAAAGGCAAGCATGCAAAAAGGCTAAAAAAATCAATTAAAACCTTAAAAATACTCTCAAGCCTAAAATAAATTCTAAAAATAAAATTAACAATTCTAAGGCATGGTTAGGCCCCTATACAATGTCCACTAAGGTTAAACCAGTTGCTAGCACAACACAAGTCAACATATCTAAAAAATCACAAAACGGCCAAAATGGCTAAAAAATCAATTAATCACTCTAAAATTAACTAATAAAATCTAAATTAATTCTAATGATAATAAATCTATTTCTAATATAGCATTAAGGTTCTAGGTCATGGTTGGCTAAGGTCAAACCGCTTATACTACCAAAACACCAATTCAGCTACCAATCAAACCGCACAACAAGCAATTTAATTAATAAATTAATAAAATTCAAGTAATGCACAATTACTAAAATACCCTTAACCTAAAAATATGTAATTAGCCAATCTAGTCACATGGTCGAGTCTCCTTGGTCATGGTTAGTCTCTAAGTCAAACAGTCTCTAGGGTTAAACTAGCAACAACCAAAATCATAATTCACCTATCTAAATAATATAAAAAAATAAAAAAAATCCCCAAAAATCATAATATGATTTAAATATTATTATTAAATGATAAAAAATTATAAAAGTTCAAAATTACTCTCGTTTCAGAAAAGTGGTGGTTACATTTGTATTTTAATTTTTGAAAGTTTGATTTTATTCTATTAATTTCTGTCAAATTATTTAAATATTATAAAAAATACTATAAATATATTCAATATTAGATTCTCTTTGAAGATCTCAACAATAATATTTTATTAGTATAATTATTATATTATTTATAATTATAAAATAAAAAATATAGTAAGTTAATTAAGTTTAGTGATTAACATATATATGATATATTAAGTAATTAACTACAACTTTGAGGGGAAAATGATCATGAATAATGGATCCTCAAATTTGAAAATTTTCTCTCTCTTCTTTCAAATTTGAGTATCCATCCTCATTCTCTCGAAAATTTTGAGAAAATTTTTTCAATTTGAGGCTGGGTTGGAGATAAATTTTGAGAGGATTCTCCCAATATGAGGTTTCAGGACTTGGGTCATTTCTGGATCCATGTTTGGTTAATCTGAAATTAAAGGTTGGAGGGGACAACTGTCAGAACTCTGTTTTCCTATGAATCTTGGTTGGAAATACTAATTATAATTTTTTGGACTGTAATTCCCTTAATGATATAAGTAACATTTGTCAGTCCATTTATATTTAAAATTGGAAGAAAAAAAAGTATTGGTGAAAATGTAAGCAAATTAAGATCTATATTCAAGTCCAAACCAAACATAGTAATGAAAACTATAGCTGTCAAGACGGGCCGGCCCGTAACCCACCATAACCCACCATTTGGCGGGGCGGGGCGGGCCGACCCACCATTTTGGCGGGCTGGAAAAATTCTAACCCAGCCCAACCCACCGGCGGGCCGCGGGCTAGGCGGGTCGGCCCGCTTAATTTTTTTAAAATTTTAAATTATTGTTTAGTTTCTTAAAAGGAAAAAAAAATTATATATATAATATTTTCTACTCACTCTCATATGCATCAAATTACAAGTAAAATACAAGAAATATTATAACAGTAGATATTTCTTTAAAACACATTCATTCATGTAAATAAATGACCAAATTTAATATTTTATACGTCATTACTTACATTAAATGAGAATTTTTATCATTTATAATACATATCTCATATATGTGCTAAATAAAAAAATTAAAAATTTTATAAAAAAATAGATGGCGGGCCAACCCACTTGGCCCGCGGGCTAGCCCACCGCGAGGCGGGCTATTAGCGGGCCAGCCCACCTAGGCCCGCTTGTTTGGCGGGCTCCTAAATGCTCGGTCCAATCCACCTTTTTGGCAGGCGGGGCGGGCCGGCCCAACGGGCTTAGTCCATTTTGACAGCTCTAATGAAAACACATGGTTACGTCAACCTAACCAAACTTATGTATAAGAATGTTGAATTCATGAAAAAGCAGAAAGTGGATTACTAGAAATACCAAACATTAGTCCAAACGCCACCTGCCAAATGCCACCTAATTAGGCCTCGTTTGGATCGCGGAATTGAAGGAAAAAAAAAAATCAATTCTTTAGCATTTTCTTTCCTTTGAAAAATTATAATTTTTCTTGATTTTTTTGATGTTTAAAAATGCCAAAATATTTGGAAAAGAAAATGAATACTTCAATGTCGAAAAGTAATTCATTGTTTGGATGGATGAAATTACTTTTTCTCCTAATTTTCTTTCATGGAATCACTTTTTTCTTTTCTCCTCAATTTCTTTGGCACCCAAACATTAAAAAAAAAAATACTTTCCTTTTCCAACCTGCAAAGCAAAGGAGGCCTAGGCCTCGTTTGGTGGCCTCGTTTGGTTCACGGATTTATGGTGTGTTTGGTAGGAGGAAAAAGTGGGAGGAAGAAAAATAGAGGAGGAAAAAGTGAAGGAAAAGATTTATTTTTCTTGTTGGTATGGAAGAAAAATAGGAAGGAAGGAAAAGTAGAGGGATTACTTTTCCTTCATAACCTAAGAAATCAAATCCCCCCAAAAGTGGGAGGAAAAGTGGAAGGAAAAGTGGAGGCTTGTATTAATTAACAATTATACCCATATTATTTAAAAATTATTTATGAAGTCAAATGGTAAATAAGTGTTTTTAGTTGAGAGTAGAATTGGTAAACCCTATATTTTTTTACTTTCTTTCCTTCCACTGTTTCTTTCATATCAAACAAAGGAAAATGCATCTCTTATCTTTTCTATTATTGCTACCAAACACAAAGGAAGAAAATGATTTTTCCTTTCCATATAGAAGGAAAATGAATCCTTTTTTTTTTCCTTCCTTCCACTTTTTCATCCTTCCTACCAAACACAGCCTTAAGGATCCAAGAAAGAAAAGTTGTTCCTTCCTTTGTTTGGTAACCACAAACTTGGGAATCAATTTCCTGACAAGGGAAGAAATTTGTGGGAATATGGTTCCACTCAAGACTATGGGATTGATTTTTTTTCCTCATTTTCCAACATTTATTACAAAAGTTATGACAAAAGTAACCATGTATCATTGTTTATTTTACCATTAATGTTATTTTTTATAATATTATTTTATTTTAAAAGGTAAGGATATTATTGAAATATTGTTATATTTTGCTTTCCTTTCCTAGGTAGTTTTTTTATTTTACCAAATAACGGAAAGAAAATGTCATAGGAATCCTACTTTTTCATTTCCATGAAAAATATAAGGGAATTCATTTCCTTTCCGTGAACCAAACGAGGCCTTAGGCCTCGTTTGGTTCGCGGAATCTCCCGGTTGGAAAAGGAAAGTGATTACTTTCCTATGTTTGGGTGCCCAAGGAATTGAGGAGGAAAGGAAAGTGATTCACAATGGAAGGGAAATTAGGGGGAAAAGTGATTCCATCCATCCAAGGAAGGAATCACTTTCCCACATTGAAGTATTCACTTTCATTTCCAAATTTCTTGGCATTGCCAAACATCTGAAAGAAAAATCAATAGAAATTAAAGTTTTCCAAAGAAAAGGAAATGACAAGGAATTGACTTCCTTTCCCTTCCATTCCGCGAACCAAACGAGGCCTAAGGGTAAGGGCCACATAAACCCACTAAGGATGGAAAAAGAAGAAGAATACCGAACAGATAGATAAGGGTAGTTTGGTTTCGAATTAAAAAGTAACATTTATTATTTTTGTCAGACAATTTAGTCATAGTGATGAATGAAATCCAATTCTACACTCGAGTTGGCCAATATGAACCAACACATTCAACTTAACGAAAGCGTATGATAAAGCAACATGAAAATGTTAATCCCTGAAACCAAGGACCAAGATACGAGAACTGTCATCTTAATTCTCAAACAAGAAAATTATTAGTAGGTCAAATAAAAATCAATATCGTCCAAAAACATTACAATGTCTTGTATTATTTATAGCTAAATTTCCAAAATAAAATAAAAAAAATTGTAACCAGATAATCCAAAATTAAAGTATAGTAAATATAGCAAATCATAAATTAAAGGGAGGAAACAATAAATAAGAAAGAAAGAAGATATAGTAGAACAATTTACATCCTCTCACTGATATTAAAAACCTTGTGCCACGGTAAAACAATTTACATCCTCTCACACTAGTCTTTTGCAGTCACTCCCAAACCTCGTCCTGAACTCAAATATTTGGTTTACCAAATTCTTTGTTGTTGTATTCTTCTCCGACCACTGTGGCATAGTATACAAATCTTAAAAATGATTAGGTGGTTCGGGATATATAATGATAAATGAAAATTTGTCTACAATTAAGTGAATATTGCTAGCGGACACGAATTTCACTTTTATATATATATATATATATATATACAGAGAGAGAGACACACACTAATGTTCAAGTACATTACACGTGCTAAAAAAAAAAAATAATAAATAAATATAATTTTATTACAATAATTGTCATTTATAGGAATTGAACTCAAACAACCTAGAAAAATGCTTTCCACCTTAACCACTTTAGTTAGAATTATTTAATTATAAATAAATTATATTAGATAGTTAAATATTTAGTTAAAGTTTTTTTAAATAACTAATGGAGTATTTAAGATTGTTGTTTAGTTATTTATTATATTATTACTTTAATTTATTTAAGTGGATGATAATATACATACGGCTTCGACGGCTCACTTTTGAGCCGTTTCCATGCCGTATTATATAATAGAAGATATAGTGGTAGTGTTGAGGCATGCTGCTTGAGCGATTATAAGATCGATTCCCAATGGGGGGCATTCGACACACAATTATCATTATATATATATATATATATATATATAAGGGCGGAGCTAGAAATTTTTTTAGGAGGGGGCTAAAAGGATGGAAGAAAAAGAAAAAAGAAAAAAAAATGATAACTCCATAAATGAAACAAGTACAAAATCTATACAACAGTAACAGGTTTCGAACTCTGGACTTTGTACTAATTGAGCAACTACTCAACCAATTGAAATAAGACTCGTAAATGATTGAAAACTAGTAGCTTCTTTTATTTATTTGGAAAGCCCAGGCTACAGCCAGCTAAAGCTCCGCCACTCTCTGTGTGTGTATATATATACTAAGGGTTGACGTTTAAGGCAATTGGACTTAGGCTGATAGTTATATGTTAGGCAAATAGTTATGCAAAACCGCACATCAAAGCCACCGTTAACCATTGGTCGTTGAGGCGTATTCTCAAAAGATCTATATCCACAACTGTGGCAATTGGGGCGTGATTTGGTAATACGCCAATTTGTCCACTATTAGTAGATAAAATGATTTCTTTCACTTTGGAATCTATAACTACATTATGTCGACAACGACCACCGCTGCCACCGTCAGGAGCTTTAACTCCCCTATCGACTATCCTTGACCATCTGCCAAAGTCTCCTGCCACCAAACAACTCGACGGGTACAATTTGAGAAGAAACAAAGGAAGAAGAAGAAAACAGAGAGCATGATAGCAGAAAAATTAAGCATTGAAAGGCTTGCTTCGTACGAGAATAACTCCGCAATCGCAGTTTAGACTTCCGCGAGGAACCCGACGGGTACAATTTGAGAAGAAACATATCCTCCGCAATCGCAGTTTAGAATTCCGCGAGGAACTCTACGGGTACAATTTGAGAAGAAACAGAGGAAGAAGGAGAAAACAGAGAGCATGGCAACAGAAAAATTAATCATTGAGAGGCTTGCTTCACACGAGAATAACTCTCCAATCGTAGTTTAGAATTCTGCGAGGAATGTTGTTCCTTGATCTTGGTAAACTCTTCTTCATCTATGTTACATTTGATCAGTCGTCCTGAAGGTCGAAATGAGCTACTTGAACATTTCCCTTTTAATTAAAAATCACGATTGTATATTGTTCCATTGGTTCGGGACACCCTGACACGAACCGATTGTATCGAAAGGCGCATATCGTTATTGTGGACGTGTGAAAATAGACGGAACTAGAATTCTTCGACTATGTGCATTGAATTTATCCCGTATCTGTCGAATTTTATTGTATCGGTATTTTTTGAAAACTTTCAATTATTCTCCTTATCCCCTTCGGACCCGCGAGAAGACTTGCGTTATTCGATGCGCAACGTTGAACTTAGCCTATGTCATGAGTTTCGCCCAGTTCTAAAACTGTCTACCGGATCGCTATTATGAAAAATTATGCTTACGTCAAGGTGACGTAGCACCCACTACGTCAAATTGCGTAGGCAATCTTCTAGTAACATAATACAAACATTAGCTCGGCTGTTCGAAAACTAATACCGCTTCCAACTTCAAACTCTCACTAACACTTGTCCTAATCTTCTCGCTAATTATCCGGCCGATTATAGGACAATTGGACTTGACTGATTAATTATTCAGAAACGATATCAATATTGTTCTAAGTTTTCAATTTCATGAGAGATTTTTTTTTTTTTCTTCTTCGAGTTTTCAATTACTTTGAAACAAAACAGTTCAGTTCTTTAACTCAAGCATCAGTTGATCAACAACAAATGGGTTGTAAGTAAAGTAATTAACATCTTGATAAATCAACAAACTGGCAGATGATTACTTTTACTGGTCATAGCACATGTAAATAAACTTTGACCATATTATTTTGGCCTCTCTCTCTCTCTCTCGTGCTGAGTAGTACTATATCTCTTGGGTTATCAGAAAGTAGGGCTGTAAAACGATTCAAACCGTTCGCATTCGGCTCGTGTTCGACTCGGTCGAAGCTCGGATTAAGCTCGTTCGTGGACTAATCGATACCAAGTTCTACCATAGGTTGTTCGACTCGATCTTGTTCGCAAACAGGCTCAAGCTCGACCGGTTTCTCATATTAGGACTTCTTCTAGTATATGTTATGCCTTTTTTAATAAATAGAAATACATTTTGTCTTAGAAATTTTACTCATTTTTTGTTCTTTATATGATGGTAAATTTATGATGTAAAGAGCACAAGTAATTCAATAAAAAATCTTTAAAGCTTGAGAGAAATAGTGTGATAGTCTATACAACGTGTTCAATAGGACTTTAGCTCGAGCTCGATTCATTCGAATCTCTAATCAAACCGAGTTTAAACACAATTTTAGAGCTCGACCTTAAGCTCGGCTCGAATTAAACTCGTTTGATAGTCAAGTCAAACCAAGCTTTGAACACTTTTGTTCGAGCTCGTTCGTTCGATTTTCAGAAAGTAGTGCTTGGTACCATTTCACTGAATTGATAGATAAAGTTAGGAGTGCATTAAATCAAAATCCTAAGCTTAAATGGCCAATCAATTGATCAACTTATATCAGCTTCAACAGCATAATGACCTACTATTCAACGTGTCGGTTTGCTTATAGTAGGACTTGGTATCATGATGACAAATTATTGCTGGAAGCCTGGAACAATCAAATTATCCCTTAATAAAAACCCTCAAATTGGAACTTGAAACATGCAGTTATTATCGACGCACTAGCAATAGATAGGAGAGTACGCAAAATCTCATGAATCATGATATACACAGTTAAGTTGAAAGCAAACGAAAAATTGAGTGTTCTCTCATCTGTAATCAAGAAACTTCTGACAGTGATTACTTGCAAGGGATGGAGACATTGCTCAAGATTTCACAACAAATTATTCAACCGATCCAACTACAAGAAAAACATGTGTTTTGTCCTCTAATGAATCAGAACAGTTCCAATAGAGATTCAATATGCAATAGTCGTTAACATGAATGATTCTCTTTCTGTTGGATTGGAAAGCAAGTGCAAGTTACGTACATGAGAATTTTATTGAGGAAACGCAAGATTACATGTTACTGCTGCACCTCTGGCTCTTTCTTCCCCAAATACCTGTCAAAAGGAACAAACGTACAGTTATAATTAAAAATAAATGTGACCCATATACAAATCTATGATCCAATGAAAATAGTTTCAGAGTAATGAAATTCATTCTGCTGTGCTAACTCAACTTTCTAGTGTATTCGTGATCAACCACTTGTCGTGAAGGTAATATAGAGGGAACTGCGTCTCAGACACTTGAATACTTGGGAATGCTGATATAGGTGATGGAGAATAAATAGAATAGCTATAAGACTCTCCATGCCATTTTTATTTTTCACAATGTTGGGATGGACCAATGTCGACAAGATATAAATATAGAACTAGAAGGAGATATTAAACAGATGGTGGAGTATCATAAAAAGTAAAGGATGAGCAGACTTGTTGGAACTTAGAGTTATGTTAGTTTGGAACAGGAGGAAACTAAATTGAGATAGGCAAGTTCGAGGGAGATATAGGAGTTGGATAGAAAATAGGATCTTATCGAAGGTGATATAGGAGTTGGATAGAAATTGTTTGAAGAAGTTCACTATTAGTGATTTGTACATGCAAGTGTTAAGAATGGGTTTTTTTAACGCCGACTCTTTGATATACATGCTTAACTGTTAAGAAATAGTGAGCTTATAATAATTTAATTTCAGATCTGACAAACTGAGAAAAAAAACTTCATTTTCTTCATACAACTCATTTATCTGCTTTGACTCTTTTTTCCCCTTGATTAAATTGATAATAACAGCTCAATTATATTTTTATTTCTTCAATTGCTCGCATATTTTGCTAAACCCTCTTAATCGTCTCATTATATGAGTAAGAGAGAGAGAGAGAGCAACCGAACGAGTCATCTGCAGATGGAGCAATAAATTCTCGTGAAAATTCCTCCGTATACTAATTCCTACCATCTCTCCCCTGGTCTAGTTTTGGATGG
Organism: Iris pallida; assembly: GCA_029216955.1. Lineage (NCBI taxonomy): Eukaryota > Viridiplantae > Streptophyta > Magnoliopsida > Asparagales > Iridaceae > Iris > Iris pallida. The sequence goes on from JANAVB010029617.1 coordinate 1,278,674, forward strand.
CAGTGGCTCCCCTTGCTTCACCCGATTTGTCAATTGCTCAACAGTCTTGACTGTTGGCATAATCAGCCGCTTACTTGGTGTTTTCATTATTTCTTCTTTCATTTCAACTTGGATTGAGTATTTAGTTTTACTTTATGGTGTTTTCATTAAGCTTGTAAAACTTTGATCTTTCAATGAAACTGGCTTTGGAAGCTTCCAATCAAAAATAAGTTACAGAATATATATTCATTCATCTTTGTAAAATGCTATCAAAATCTTTACACTTTGTTTACACGATCACCCATTGCTCTTCAAGCCCTAACCTATATACTCTCCTACAAATGTAAGTCATCTAAAATCCTATGAACTTCACAGCATTTGTCCCAGTTAATTAGGCCTTTATCAGTTCTTCCCTTTCCTGAACTTATGTTTTATCCAATGATTTACATGGATCATGAGAGAACTTCCTGAAAGGTATTATCATCTTCCCCTTCTTACTGTAACTCTAGCTGCTTCTAATAAACTGCAGTCTTATATATATCCTTAAGTTAAGCTTCACTTTGTTGACATACTAATAGTCTCTTTCACATATCCTGATCATGTGATACTTCTGTTCATGATACTCATATTGTATCAAATAAACACAACTTGTGGAAAGCCAAGGTCATTTATGAATCCATCCATCTAACATAAACAAGGACCCTGAAATAATAACAATATAAGGACAAAGATGTTGAACATAAAAGTGTAAAAGATGTTTAAGGTTCCTTCTTTTATTTGTCAAAGGATAGCTCATCTATCCCCCGACAACTTTGCTGATATAAAAGCAACTAATTGTTCATAATATAATTTTGACTAATAGAGAAGTTAGGCCAACAGTTATAATAAATCAAGCTATTAGTTTCCATTTGATCTAATGTCAAACTTTGCACCGGAAAGAAACACATGAAAACAAAGTGCAAGAAAATAATAGCCATCAAGGTACTTCATGCTCATTCTTGAGATTCCACCACTAGTGTCAAAGAAATTATAATGTACCAAGTGAACTGATAGGCTGATTTCATAGCACTAATAAAAAGAACTCCTAAACTTTCTATATATATATATATATATATATATATATATATATATATATATATAGATATATATATATATCGGATCAAACGCGGGGGGAGGACCGCCAAAGCAGCCCCCCACCCCCCCCCCCCCCCCCCCCCCCCGGGCACCATCGGATCGGGGCGCCCCTGCGCGCACCCTTTCGATCCAATGGTCGAGGGCGCGGGGCTCCCGCGGGACTCCGGACACACACACACACACACACGCATATATATAATTAATTATATATATATATATATATATATATATATATATATATATATATAAGCTTTACTGTCTGCATAAAATAAAAAGAATTCCAAAAGTATGAGCAGTAATCAGTAGTTTTTATGATGTTTGTATACTCAAAATCTCCTGAAAGCTTTACAGTTTACATGAAGAATATCCTTACCCTTGGGATTTGGCCCAACGAGAAAATTGATAGAGTTGGACTGTTTCATTAGAGGCATGACATCCTAGAAGAAGATAGTTTCTTGGCTGGACCATCCATGCGAACCTCATGAAGAGTGCCGAATATACGCACATGGCTGCAATACCATGTATGAGGAAATATGAATTAATGCAGCTTTAGTTAATTTTTCACAATTTTAAAAAACAACAACAAAGCCTTTATCCCAGTTTTTTGGGATTGGCCGTTTGAATCCTTTTCTTTCGTTCAGCCTTTTTAAGGGCCATATCCTCTGTAACACTAACAAAAAAACATATCCTTCTTAAAACCTTAATCCATGTTCGTTTAGACCTAACTCAAGTCCTAGCGACTTATTTAACTATTATCTTATCACTCCTCTTTACAGGACATCTATTGGTCTACGCTGCACATGTCCAAACCACCTAAGACGATTTTTCACAAGTTTTTGAAAGTATTTCTAACCTGCAGTCATATTGCCGGATATCATTTCTGGAGGTTTCTGCATATCTACCAAACCCTGCAAAAAGAAAGATTCATAAGACAAGTAATTAGATGGCAACACTGCAATGGTATATAGAAATGAGAACAAGATCTTATATCAAAATAAATTTACTAGACAATTAAAGCAAGGTCGAAATTGTATGGCAACAGTCTAATAGTTGTACAAGAATAACACATAGTTGTGGGTCTACAATCCAGCTTCGCAATTGGCTCAATTTTGGGATTTCATATAGTTTACCTTGACAAACAAAAATTCCTTGCATTATGTAATGTAGTTTGACAAGTAAAGATCTGTCAAGATCTTTTACATGAGACATGCGACTGTTTAACATTCATCTAAAGAAGAATCCATAAAAAGTAATTCAAATAACATAGTTCAGAAAAAAAAAAAAAAAGAAGAAAGTTTATGAGTAAGATTTCTTTGAAATAACTTTTTTGCAGGTAGGCCCTACTTTTAGTTTTTACATCAACTTTAATAATAATTGCCTTGAACTATTTAATCCATCACCTTCGCAATACGAAAGATAACATAAGATCTTTTACTCAAAATCGTATTTTAGCATTAAACCCTTCCTTGTGTGAGACACTGGAGACGTTTTTACTTTCTACAGAGATTTAAGGATGATTTTGTACATTTCAAGTTGGTCGAGTGGTATGCCATAAGCTAAAGTTTCCTTAACTAATTCATTTCCCTAATGATTAGCCAGGAAACAATATATAAGCTGATTTTTGACGAAGGATGGTGAAGACATAAAGTTCAGACTTTTTTCTATCATGAATTTTTCTGTCATCCATTCCCAAAGAGATAGCAGACTCTACAAACAACAACAACAAAAACAAAGCTTTGTTCCAAATTATTTTTGGGGTTGGCAATTTGAATCCCTTTCTTCCATTCAGTTTTATTATAGGTCATGTCCTCTATAGCATAAAAAAAATGTCCTTTTATGGTCTCAATACAAGTTCATTAGGTACCCCTACTTCTTGCAGCTCCTATAACTAATATCTTACAGCTCGTCCAAACTGGTGCATCTATGAAATGAGGTAGTAGACTGGTTTCCATAATCTTGAAATACTGCTCAAACTTTGTTAGCAAATCACACAACATCAAACGTCTGGAATCATTCAAGTGATAATAACAACAGCAACAACAACAAAGCCATTATCCCAGGTTTTGGGTTGGTTGTTTGACTCCTTTTCTTCCATTCAGCACTGTTAAGAGCCATGTCCTATGTAACACTAGCAAAAAAAAACATATCCTTCTTTAATACCTCAATCCATATCTGTTTAAGCCTACCTCTAGTACTAGCGGCTCCCTTGACTACTATCTTATCGCTCCGCCTTTCTCACTAGTACCAAATGATTCTAAAAGAAAATTGAATCAGTTATCCTTTGTCACCGTAGCATATATTTTATTTACCTTCAATTGTGATAAGGGTGAGCTAACAAAACAATTTGAGTTGGATACAATAAAACAACAAAAGGATAGAAGTACTTGGCTATTTGTTATTTCAATACAGGATAAGGTAAGTCTTCCCTAAACTAGCAGGATTCTTCATGGAGAAGGATTTAAGATTAACAAATCCCAGAACCATTGTCCATGACGTTCTAAAGGTTTTACTTTACCCACGTTGAATAATCCATTCATGCAGTTATCAAGTCATCAGCTACATAAGGCTTTAATTGACTTAGCCAGTAGATATCTAACTAATTTTTTCAGCGCTGACAATTGGACGTTGCTAGGTTTTTTAGCTTGTAATTCGATGGGTTAGAAATTATGTAGCCATCGAGCCTCTTACATACCTTTGTTGACATGTCTAGGAGGTGCTTAGTAAATTCATAATAGTGTATTAATGGATCTTCCTGCAAGGGACATTGACTTGGATACATCATTTTGCAATTGCAGAGCCACACACACTTTGAGCACATACTGCATACATGTATCTATCATAGTTTGCAGTATCGGCCGATACTGATCAGGGGCGGCCCTGGCCCAGGGCAGGCCGGGCGACGGCCCAGGGCTCCCTGAGGGAAGGGAGCACCAACATGGAACTGTATATAATAGAACTAGTATGTATCATATGCCTTTTTTAACAAAATGCATTATGGTGTAGTGGTTATAATGATAGACTTATATTTAGGAGGTCCTTAGTTCAAATCTTGACTACAAGAAAATTTTGTTTTATTTATACTTTTTTTTACATTATGTATGGGGGCCCATTTTGATATTTTTGCCTTGGGCCCCCAACAGCTGAGGGCCGGCCCTGATACTGATACGACAATGCCCATACCAATACGGTTTGACATGTCCCGATCCGATACCGATACTGACCGCTAACGACTTTGGAGCCTCTTTCCCAATTCGGCAGAAAAAATTGAACGAAAAAGACCAATCAGCCAGGGTATAAAAGCATAGTAAGCTTGTAAAAGCATGTAAACGAAGAAAACTTATTTATCGCAGGTAAACCATTCAGCAACAGTGATATTTTGTTCAATTTCAAAACTACTAAGAAACAACATAGAAAAATACATAAAATTATGCCCAAATGTGTAAAATATTTTTTTTTTCTAAATATAATAGTTTATTAATAATTATTTGCTTTCCTATACCAAAAAAATAAGATACTCCATCCCGATACTCATATGAAGTGTCCGATACCGATACTGCGAACCTTGCTAGGTATCTATGCATGCTTTCGTACGAAAAGATGCATAAACATCATTTTGCATCCTTTTTTTGTCTTATGAAAATATATATATATCCCATCTTTTCTAAATAATAACATTCCAAAAAAGAAGTATACTATTATTTACAATATAAATAAAATTCCTTCTCATAACAAGTACTTAAACGTAGAGAAAATATTTTGTTAATCATACGCAAAGATTGAAAAAGTAATAATGAAATAAAAAAAAGGAAGGGTCTAGAATCATGCACATACAGCAGCGACAAATCCCCAATTAGCAACAGGTCCCCAGAAATGAGTCGTCTTGGGGCCGACGGGGCTGTTCCAGAAAGTTCGGAAGGCTGCCATTCGACGGAATATGCTTCGTTTTCGTGCTGCAATAGAAAGATTATAAAAAAAAAAGACGCAAGGGACTAATAAATCTCAAATCAAATATCCGAATCGGTCTCCGTGTCCGGATCGTGTCGTGTTCGTGTTCGTGTCGGTGCGGTGCAGATCGCAAGCGGAAGAAATAGAATATAGGATGTAAAGATCAACCCTTGGCGGAGAATGAGAAAAATGGCGGCCAAAGTAATCGCTGTAGAGCCTTTGGCTGGTGTGGGGGTCGTTGACGATGGAAAGGAGCCAATAGATGGGAAAAAGAAAACAAAAAAAAGGAGCAGTAATAATGACTGACATGTGGGACTTATTATTATTATTATTATTATTTTGACATAATTTGTTTTTTGAAATGTCCGCTGCATGCCATTTGTACCCATTATCCCCAATTTTCTTACACACATCCTGACCTAGGGCTGCAAATGAGCCAAGCTGTTCGCAAGCTGCTCGAAGTTCGGCTCGATAAAAGCTCGTTTGAGCTCGATTTGTTTACTAGACAAGCTCAGCTGAAGCTTCATTTTCGAGCTCGTTTAATAAACGAGCCAAGCTCAAGCTTAGAAGTACTCGGTTCGTTTGAGCTCGCAAGCTGGCTCGTTTATGAGCTTGCGAGCTGACTCATTTAGAAGCTCGTTTAATAGCTTGTTTAGAAGCTCGTTTGTTCTTTATTGCAATGTTTTAAAAATCGGACCGATGATCGAACCAAAATTTTTTGGTATAGGTCGGACCGGGGTTCAACTGTGGTTCAATTGGAGTTCAATAGACTTGGTTTGGTTTGGTTCAAATAGGTAAAATATCTATATTTACTTCTTGGTTTAGTTTGGTTTGGTCATAAGTATGTTAGTTCGGTTTAATTTTACAACTATAAGGTCGATTAAAACCAAATAAAGAATCAAATGGTCCAAATTTCACATAATAATTTATTTTGAATTTTTTTACAATGAAAAAATAACCAAAATTGGTCGGTTCAATTGTGAACCGGTTCGGCCGGTTCACCGGTTGAACCCGGTTTTGACAAAAAATCGACGGTTCTTTAAAAGATCCGATTTTAGTCGAACCAGGCCGATTTTTTGGCTTAAACCGATTGGACCCGGTCCAACCGCCGGTCCGGTCCGGTTTTTATAACATTGCTTTATTGAATTCTAATTTTATATATATTTGTGCATTATATATTTATATGTCCTTAATAATTGATATTAAGGAACTTTTTTAATTAAATTTGTATAAATAAATTATTAATAGAGAAAATTTGAGTGGCACCCCACTTTTTTTATACTTATTTAAGGTGCACCCCACAAGTTTACATGAATGTATGACACCCTCTACTTTTGAGGTTTCAGTCCAAAACGAACGGTCAACCCCGTTGACCAATTTTTTGGACGAAAATACCCCCCTATATGTTGTCCTCTTCCCCGCGTCAACTATCTGTCTCCCCTCCCCCCCCCCCCCCCCCCCCGCCGTGCTCGGCCCCCCTCCACGGCGTCGTCGCACCCCCTCCCCCTCCCCCCCCTCCCCGACCTCGCCGCACCCCCCCCGGCCACCACCACCACCACCACCACCATCGTCACCATCATCATCACCACCACCATCAACCATCATCACCACCACCGACACCCTCCCCCCCCCTCCCGCTCCGCCACCCTAGCCCCCACCGCCACCGCCGTCGTCGCCGCCGCAGCAGCAGCAGCAGCATCCGCAGCAGCGCGCGGCAACGGCGGCAGCAGCAGCGCGCGGCGGCGGTAGGGGCTAGGGGGCGGAGCGGAAGGGGGGGAGCGGAGCGGGAGGGGGGGGGAGGGTGTCGGTGGTGGTGATGATGGTTGATGGTGGTGGTGATGATGATGATGATGGTGATGATGGTGGTAATGGTGGTGGTGGTGGTGATGGCCGGGGGGTGCGACGAGGTCGGGGAGGGGGGGTGCGGCGACGCCGTAGAGGGGGATCGAACACGGCGGGGGCAGCCACGTGTGACGGGGAGGGGGGACACACAAAAGGAGACGAGGGCATTTTCGTCAAAAAAATTGGTCAAAGGGGTTGACCGTTCGTTTTGGACGGAAACCGTCAAAAGTGGGGGGTGTCATACATTCATGTAAACTTGTGGAGTGCACCTTAAATAAGCGTAAAAAAAGTGGGGTGCCACTCAAATTTTTTCTTAATATTACAGGTACTTGAATTCAAACCTAACTAAATTGAAATCGAGCTTGTTATGTTTGAAATCAAGCTTAATAAGATTGAAATAAAGTTGAGCAAGCTTGAAATCAAGCTTAACTAGCTCGATTTTGAGCTTATCGAGCTTCTTTATCAAGCTTCAATCAAGCTTGCTTATCAAGCCGAGCTCGAGCTCAAACCAAGCCAAGCTCAAGCTTAATATAAACAAGCTCTAGCCAAGCTCAAGCTCCAAAATAAAAAATTTATCAAGCTCGAGCTCAATTAATTCTAGTCAAGCCAAGCTCAAGCTTACAAAAGCTTGGCTCGGCTTGGCTCTGCTTGGCTCGTTTGTAGTCCTATCTACACCTCCTCTGCGGTTCGATTTCGAGACCGTCCGCTAGCCAAAGATGTTATACCTCTTCTCGCTGACGAGAAGAGCTAGCTGAGTTTGATTTGATTCCCAAAATTGTATTTGGTCAAAACTCCAACCAAGAACAACTCACTCCAATGCAAGCCCTTCAAAGAGCGACCTTTTTCTAAATTTAAATAAACTGACAATTAACCGAGTACCTATTATTTTGTCTATACTGCTATTATATAATTGAAAAGAAAAAAATTCACTTTCATCGTACAACCTTTTTAAAAATATACTCTTACATATTTTACTAATTAAAATTATTAATTAGAGTTAATAAGGATAGCTAGATAATTACAAAATACATCCTCTGGTATTCTTAAGTATTTATTAACTATACCAGTATATGTATTATATTAAAAAAAGATAAGTTTGAGTAGTGTAAAGAAATAAATAAGTTACATCTGGAGTAAATTTTTAGTAACTTATGTCTTGTATAGTGGTATTTAGGTCTAGAAATACTCGAGTACTCTGTCATATTTCTTGCAAACTTGCTTATCGTTCTATTTTGTGCATGTTGATTACTCAATGGTTTCCATGGCCGAGAAGTGCTGGACTTTGAACGAATTATGCAAATTATTACATCACTTTCCGTAAATAGTTAAATACCTTCCACTACTATGCGTTTGCAAACAGATACACCAACTTACGAGTCATTTTGATAATTTATGTAAACATTGACCAAACATAAATGAATAACTTGTGTATACTTATCATAATTTATGTAAAAATTGACCAAACACAAATGAAAAACTTAGTGTTTATACTTTTTCTAAACTTGTAATTTCGTTCTCTAATTGTTTCCTTGGATATCTCACCATATTTCATAATCTAAAAAAGAGCAATCTTGTCACCTTGGTGTTAAAAGTTCTAACCAAGCATTGTGTCACGCCCCTTTTCCGTAGGAGCGTTCGTACTCGCTAAGGCGTGATGTCGCACAAGACTAAGTTGCTCTCGTGCAAGGCCAAGTCCAGAAACGGCCGATTTGAGCTAAGCCACAGAGTCGTACAGAGTGTCCCCATTTGCAGCGGAAAGTAAATGAACACAAGTTGAAGCGAATTCAAACTCTTTATTGATTTTCAAGAAGTTTACAAGCGGCGCTAGGCCGAGTTTACAAGTCTCTCAAGCTCTCTCTCTCTCTCTGAAACATAAAGGCGTGCCAAGTGGCTTACAATATGGAATGATTCATGGCGATGTTCTGATACATTATGTCATGTATATGGTGCTTCAGCTCCTTGCAACGCTCCAAGGCTCCAGAGTTAGCTCTACGCCTTAGCACGTTCTAGGAAAGCTCCGCACCCGACAACGTCTCATGCATCCTGCAAGCAAACTGTAGGGTTATCAGTACATTGTTATGCACTGGTGGGGAGGCTAGCTCGTCCACAATGTTATCATTACCAAACACGTTCTATTTACTTTTGTGCATCGTCTATCATTCATTGTCTTGCTAATCTTTCCTTAGGGTCAGTTTCATGGCATATCGTTGAAGCCTATCTCGTATTATCATTTTCGAGTGTCGTATGGAAAGGCATACATGACTTACCCATACTTACCGTCCGGCCTTCCCTGTCCAAAGTAAACCATGTTAGGCAACAATTCATATGTAATAGCTTAACGTATTATTGCATAAGGATTCAAGTGTCAAGGGCGTGTTCGGCCTTCGGTGGTAGCGCATCATAGGCATGTTTCTAACTCAATTTGTACCAAGTACTCAAACATGTCGAGATATGTTATACTCTAAAATCGTTGTTCTGATGTACAGTTTACTTGTTTCAATGCAAGGTCTCGCATGCGGATTGTCGCAATTGAGCCAACTTAATCTATATGCATCGGTCGCTGGCTATATGAGCCATTTTTGGACATGTTCTCCTTGGTATTCTCACCTATCATAGCGTGAAGGCTGGTACACCTTGATAGTCTTTTGAAATACTCGGCCTTACGTCTGGTGTGTGCCCGAGCCCGCACACAGTCCACCCGTAAGCCATGATTCCGCCTAGACCGGCGCGATGTCGTTGATCGTTGCTTATCGTTCTATTTTGTGCATGTCGATTACTCAATGGTTTCCATGGCCGAGAAGCGCTGGACTTTGAACGGATTATGCAAATTATTACATCACTTTCCGTAAATAGTTAAATACCTTCCACTACTATGCGTTTGCAAACAGATACACCAACTTACGGTCATTTTGATAATTTATGTAAAAATTGACCAAACATAAATGAATAACTTGTGTATACTTATCATAATTTATGTAAAAATTGACCAAACACAAATGAAAAACTTAGTGTTTATACTTTTTCTAAACTTGTAATTTCGTTCTCTAATTGTTTCCTTGGATATCTCACCATATTTCATAATCTAAAAAAGAGCAATCTTGTCACCTTGGTGTTAAAAGTTCTAACCAAGCATTGTGTCACGCCCCGCTCCCGTAGGAGCGTTCGTACTCGCTAAGACGTGATGTCGCACAAGACTAAGTTGTTCTCGTGCAAGGCCAAGTCCAGAAACGGCCGATTTGAGCTAAGCCACAGAGTCGCACAGAGTGTCCCCATTTGCAGCGGAAAGTAAATGAACACAAGTTGAAGCGAATTCAAACTCTTTATTGATTTTCAAGAAGTATACAAGCGGCGCTAGGCCGAGTTTACAAGTCTCTCAAGCTCTCTCTCTCTCTCTCTGAAACATAAAGGCGTGCCAAGTGGCTTACAATATGGAATGATTCATGGCGATGTTCCGATACATTATGTCATGTATATGGTGCTTCAGCTCCTTGCAACGCTCCAAGGCTCCAGAGTTAGCTCTACGCCTTAGCACGTTCTAGGAAAGCTCCGCACCCGACAACGTCTCATGCATCCTGCAAGCAAACTGTGGGGTTATCAGTACATTGTTATGCACTGGTGGGGAGGCTAGCTCGTCCACAATATTATCATTACCAAACACGTTCTATTTACTTTTGTGCACCGTCTATCATTCATTGTCTTGCTAATCTTTCCTTAGGGTCAGTTTCATGGCATATCGTTGAAGCCTATCTCGTGTTATCATTTTCGAGTGTCGTATGGAAAGGCATACATGACTTACCCATACTTACCGTCCGGCCTTCCATGTCCAAAGTAAAACATGTTAGGCAACAATTCATATGTAATAACTTAACGTATTATTGCATAAGGATTCAAGTGTCAAGGGCGTGTTCGGCCGTCGGTGGTAGCGCATCATAGGCATGTTTCTAACTCAATTTGTACCAAGTACTCAAACATGTCGAGATATGTTATACTCTAAAATCGTTGTTCTGATATACAGTTTACTTGTTTCAATGCAAGGTCTCGCATGCGGATTGTCGCAATTGAGCCAACTTAATCTATATGCATCGGTCGCTGGCTATATGAGCCATTTTTGGACATGTTCCCCTTGGTATTCTCACCTATCATAGCGTGAAAGCCGGTACACCTTGATAGTCTTTTGAAATACCCGGCCTTACGTCCGGTGTGTGCCCGAGCCCGCACACAGTCCACCCGTAAGCCATGATTCCGTCTAGGCCGACGCGATGTCGTTGATCGTTGCCTTGGAATCATTTCGTCACTCGTGCACGAGTTTGTCCACGACAATTTCGTATTCTTATTTCTTTAGTTAAGCAGTTGGGCTGTCGAGAGCCATTGGTTATCGGCTGTCTTGAGCCATTTATCACATCAAACCGTCTTGGGCCATTTGTCTTACCAGGCTGTCTAGAGCCATAATGCATTATCGACCAGGTTGACGGTGGCGTCCGTGCAGCGCGGGTAGCGAGCCCCGTTGCACGTCCCCGTCATACCTGTCGCTAACCATTCTTTCCTTTCTTTCATTCTTTCTTTCTTTCTTTCACTTATTCATTCATTATGCAATTCCATGTGCGAAAATCGCTTTGGCGACCCATCGGTCCCCAAGTCTTTCAATGTTTCTAACTCTAATCGGAACGACTATGTTGATAGTCTTCATGTTTCGTTGTTGAATACCATTCATCGTTTTATACCTTAAGTTGAGGTACGATTCTAAGTGACAAGCCATTTGTTCGTAGTTGAACGCATGAATAATTTTATTCGATGTGCAAGTTGTGCGTTTGCACGGGAGTGGAGTGCGGTGCGAGAGTTTCGCATATTTTCCAAGTTATTTTCCATGTTCTACACAAGCATACAAGATGGGGACTATTCCCTTAGCTAGGTGCGTTGAGTCGTTTTGTTAGCAAGCACGGTGTTACCGACAAGTAATTCTAGCAATAGTGTCCGTACTGTTATGTATCGAGGCTAAGCAAAGACAGGTTCATCGGAGCCACCCACCTTAGCGATGTTCGCATCGGCCAAGCGATACTTCGAACGCGCCTTTGAAAGTCTAAGTCTAGATTCTTCTTTAACGGACCAATGTAAGTCTTGCATCGATTTTTCATCGTGTCGACGCAACTCTTCGAGTCGAATGCTCATTTGAGTCGTTGCACTTGCCGTTTGAATCGACATTTCGCTAGAGCGGAGCGGGTCGTTACACATTGCACTGTGAAGTGGATATACAGTCACCTGTGACATCCAAATTTACTGCAGTTGTATGGATACTTGTATGATTATGTTCAAATTCCTCTCTAGGTCCTTGATGTGGGTAAGTAATCATTTTAATGTGTCTCATTAACAACCAAGTTCATAGAATCATATAGACCTGTAATACATGAAAACGTTCTAATTTTAATGTCGCAAACATCTCAAAAGTATATGATCAACCAACTTTCCCATATTTCTGAAAACATGACAGCCAAGAGCATCACTATAATAGGTGTTTCATCAAACTTCTTATAAAGGTGCTGCAAAATAAAGGACCTTTAAACCTAATCAACCAACAGTGTATCTTGAAGATCTGGTAAAAAGTTCAAAAAAATACAAATGTTTCAAATATTAAAAAAAAAAAACATGAGCAAATTAGAAGAGAACCATTTGCTGGAGGGTAGAACAAAATTCAAATAATTTATTAATATACACAACGCACTTGTTGTCAATTCCAGGCTAAGATGACAATTCGCCATAAAAGGATCACCAAATTATTGATCCAAATCAATCTTAGGAAAAAAATCTGTTATTTTTGGGTGCTGTGGCCAATGACCAAGGGAGCTCCAAGTGCACATCTTCAAAAATTCTGAAAAGAAACTCTTGCTAACCCAGGTAGATTACTCATTTCTTGTGAAACTTTCCGCTGACGGAATCATAGCTTGGGACATTACTAACTGCAAAAGTTTCCAGAGCATTCATCAGCAAACTTATATATTATGGAGCTACAATATACTGAAAGAAGCTACTTTCTAGGGCCTGCTTGGTTCCAATTCACCATCCAGTTTAGAGGAATTTATAAATAGGAATTCTAGTCTCACTTTTGTGCAGAAAATTAGGATTTGAATCCCAATACTAGGAATTGAAATGATTAATGAAACTGCCATCTTGACACCGATACCATTTTAACTCAAAATAAAGAGAGTTGTTTCTACTATCTAGAAGTGTTTTATTTTTTGCCAACATGTTAGAGATAATTTCACCTCCCCAAGAGAGGTTGATCGAGTCCAGGACTCAACCCAAACCGAACAAATGTAAGGAATCAGAATTTGAATTCATTGAATTGAGTTGAAGTATACCAACCAAAAACATGGAACGTATTTGCAATTTCAGGATTCTCAATTCCGTGAATTCTCAAACAGGTACTTAAGCTGTTCCGGAACTTACCGTCTCCAAATGATGCCAATGTAAGCGGTGAAGAAATGATTTTTTCAGATATTGCAGTAATATCCTTCAGTGTAACTTCGTCAACAGTTTTCATAAAATGCTCAACTGGTTTCCTGCAATATCAGTTTGAGAAAAGGGAAAAAAGTAGTGTCATTAACTCAAAGAGACGAAGCTTAATATCTCATATCTATTTGAATGTTCAAGATAACGTGCACATATATAGCCTTTGCAGACTGCAGTGGTCATATGTACTGCTCAAATTTGACGGAGTAGCAACATCACTAGAAGAGAATGGTGGCAACTATTAATACTTTTTTCTTTTTTCATATTTGACAAGGAAAGAAAACAAATATTCTCACTAACCCAAAAGCAAAGGCATACCTCCAAAGAGCTCATCTCTATTTGGATATTCAAAAAGAAAAGCATATAACCTCTTCCTTGATGATATATGCTGCTCCATTTTAATCGAACAAGAAAGCACCAGAAAGAAATGACAGTTTTTATGACCATCTGTCGACCTAATGAGCATGAGAAGGCATTGGCACAACCTACAAGACTAGGTATCAGGTAGGTAGCCTGACTTTTTTTATAATGTACAATGTCTATTTTTAGGGTTTTTATAGCAATGCGCCCCTGAACTTATCTCCTAGTTTATATTTGTCTGCTGAGCTTTTAATTTTGTTATAAACCCCCTTAAAACTTTAATTAGAAACCAATGTCACCTCTTCCATCACTTTTTGTTTGTTTTTTCATCATGTGTAACGCACATGACTTGCTTTTAGGGGATTACTCATCCATTGATCCAACCTCATCCCTCAAAGCTACACAAAAACAGATTGTACTTATATTGGAGTTTACAAGGTCCAACCTCACCAAGTTTGGATTTTTTTTTCCTAGACTTGCGTAATTGTAAAAGGTTCTTATATTGGAATTTAAATGATATTTAAGTAATTGCATCTTACTTGTTTCAATTCCACAAAGGCTAATAAAAATTCAATCACCCCATCAAGTGTGTGGATACAAAGCCACATCATCAAACATCATCAAATTTCTTCTCTTTTTGACTGTTGGGGAAATTCTTCCAATATAGGGGAGGGGGGGGTTGCTTTGAATCATAATAAAAGTTTAAGGGGGGTTTAAAACGAAATTAGATGTTTAGTAGGCAAACCTAAACAAGGTGATAAGTTCAGGGGGCATTGCTATTAAAAAAAACTTTATTTTAACCAATCTTCATTACACACCCAGTCCAGGGCTGCTTGCCGTGTAATCAGATTATTCGGCAATAAATCAAATCACATTTACAAGGCTCTTATACTTTTTTTCTTATCAGCCACTGATCGATCAAATTAAGCAGCAACTACTCAGTTGATTGATCCTTTCAGATCTGTCACGTCCCGGCCCACGGGTCCGCCACGACACGACATACATGGGCTGCATGCATCATCACTCAGCCTACTTGTCAAAATGGTTAATTCGGATGTACAAATGAAACCCAAGCACTCAACTATAAACCAATCAAACTCTCATCTCATATCCGATGTGGGATAAAATCTTGGAGTTTCACAAAATGTTAGCCAATCACACATGACGTCTGCGTTGCAGACAGCGAATGGTGCATGTCCTAGCAGGCTTGTGGGCCGGGGGCCTGACAAAAACATTGCTCATGCACTTCTTGTCAAAAACAGCTGCCTAGACGGCTAGACCACTCCAGACACAAATCCATGCTGCACTTGGCTTAGGCTGTTTGTCCTAGGTGGCCAATGAATAATGATTAGCTCATTTATAACTTTTTATCAAGATAACTGAATTGAATAATCACAGGTTCATTTATTTTGCTGCATTTTCTGGTTTTTAGGTCGTTACTAGAAAAATGTAATTAATTAAGCGGTTAAGCTTAATTCGTTACTTGCTTGATTTGTTTATTCTAACTTTTAGTTTTTCATGTTTTACCTTCTTTTTCCAACACCATAAATATATTTCAAAATTTAATCTACTTTAAATGTCAAAAACAATTAACGCCACCTCCCCCATGTGAATCATTAAGACAGAGCAAAAAAGGAATGGCATTCCCTACCTAATGATAACCCTAGGAACAATAACCATAATGACAATGAAAATTATACACACACACACACACACAAACATTAGATCTAAAGGTATTGAATTGGGTGTTATCCTTGAACGGCCTGCGTTATTCAGAATGTAGTTAATATGCTGAAAGATTTGTAAGGTGTTACAGAAAAGGTAAACACAAATGGTCCATGTGTAATATTATTGAAAAAAAAAAGTCACTAGCGAAAGAGAGACTCTCTTTTGAGGGTAGTGCTTGAGGAAAGACATTTCTTTCGCATTCCTCTTGAATTCTAGAATCGGTGGAAGAACAGAGTACAATCACCTGAGGGGTTTTAGTCAACAAGGACTTCTAAATACAAATAATAGATGGGATTTAAAATTATGGTTAGTTGGTTAGTGTTTATGGAGTGAATTTAAAATATTTGAATTTTTGGAAACCTTTATAACCTATTCATTCTACCATAGATCATGCAATTAAGAATTCTCAATATCTTTCCCATCTCATTAAGTCATGAGTATTCTAAAATCTTTATATGAATCTTTTTTCTCGTGAAAGTTTACATCTCTTTCCTGTCGAAGCTAATTCTTCCCGTCCTTTATGCTTCCTCTTCTTCCTTTTTTCTTTTTTTTGAAAATTATGAGATATGCATCCTTCTCTTTCATCCCTTTAACTTTTGTGTGTGAAAATTATCTAGGTATGCTTCCTCCTCTTCTTTACCTCCAAAGTTTTTTGTCAAAATTATAAAAAAAAACAAACATATATAGGATCCCCGATCCAATTGTACCCGAGCCCTTATTTGTCCAAACCACCTCAAAAATTCCCTCCACTTCATCACCATCATCCCAATACAAATGTAACCCGTTGATCTAATAGAGAACGATAAGAGGTATCTTGGGGTGGGGAGGGTGACTTATGCACATCATATAACATAGTATGGAATAAGCCAACTAGTTTCAATAGGATTTCAAAATCCAACCTTGACTGGATTTCAGAATCCAAATGATAATTACTGGATTAGAAAATAATGCTGAAATGACAATCATTTGCATTTTAAAATACAAATCCACTAGATTATGAAATGCATGTTGACTAACCCCCCTTCCTCCCACCCCACCCAAACAAAGTACATCGATAAGTATTAAGTACACCCAAGAACGGGGAAATCCTTACTAAAAGCACTTCGAGCAGCAAACCTATATCATCTTATATGGGTCATAGACAAGGCATATGGATAAAACTTGATCATTAGGGTTCGACTAAATATTACAGGAAACTCACCAAATATTTGATCGTAAGTAATAATTTTTTGAATAGCTAACTTGCGAGGTTCATTTAAAAAGAACTAACCTCTCTCCATATGTCAATACCTGCCGTCCGATATCTTCGGATGCTACCATCTTGAATATCAGGTGGGGTGTCAGAAGAAATAATCAGCTCAACTATAAAATATTATTAAAGGCTAACAAAAGAACAACCGCATACCCTTGACTCAAGGTTCATGAAAACTGCAGATTTTGTCAACTCCTTCACACGATCAAGCTGTGCCTGGTCAACTGCGAGAGAAGCATAACATAAACAATAGTAGTCACTGAGAAAAGGGTATAAAATAGGTAAAAGAACAAACCTTGTCCAGGTGTTGCGATTGCAAGTAGTTCCCGTGCTGCTAAATCAACAGCATTAGAAACAAAACCTGAACCCTGGTTACAAGCAATAAATTATCGTTGTTTTTAGGCATATCATAACACTGACAGTTGGTGAAGCATCTTGACAAGCACTGAGACAAAATTATGACTTAGCAAACTAAGAAAAGCATGGATTGCACCTTTGTTACTCTCTCTCTGTGTGTGAGTGGTGTGGGGGTGGGGGTGGGTGATGGGTTGGGGGGGGGGGGGGGGGGGGGGGGGGGGGGGGAGGGGAAGTATTAGCAGTATGAAGCAAGATTTCCTGACAGTTTGTAAGGAGGGGATTTATATTAAACAGTCATCTACAATCACAAAAGCCAGTCAATAGTGCAATTTTTTCCTTGTTTGGGAAAACTTTCCCTTATCCATGATAGAGACTGGCGGGACGATTCTCAGTATCAAAGATCACCCCGCTCTATTACTAAGGGTAAGCAGATGATTTGGTGATGAATTTGTAATTTAACCACGCACATGAGCAAAAAATGAATAAAAAGTGATTAGACAGAGAGAATAATGATCCCTATCAACTATCAAAATATATTTTGTATCACGAAACATATCTTGTATTAACTTATATCCTACATGTGCATCCTTCCTCGACTACGATGATCTTATTTCAGATACAAGTTTTCTATATACTCCATGTCGTATAAACCTTAAATCCTTGTGTACAGATCTTCTGTGCGGAGGATAACTAATCCATTGTCAACTTATACATCTAATAAGGTAGGGTAATTACATGGGATTAGCTAGTATTTAACGTCATCTTGTGACGATCAAACTGACGAATCAAATGTCAGCCGTGGTCTTCATTCAAGCAAAAAAGTAGTAAATTCAAAAAACAATGTCTAGATGTAAACTATATAGGTGGGGATTTATATTAAACAGTCATCTACAATGTCGAGTTTGTAAGGAGGGGATTTATATTAAACAGTCATCTACAATCACAAAAGCCAGTCAATAGTGCAATTTTTTCCTTGTTTGGGATAACTTTCCCTTATCCATGATAGAGACTGGCGGGACGATTCTCAGTATCAAAGATCACTCCGCTCTATTACTAAGGGTAAGCAGATGATTTGGTGATGAATTTGTAATTTAACCACGCACATGAGCAAAAAATGAATAAAAAGTGATTAGACAGAGAATAATGATCCCTATCAACTATCAAAATATATTTTGTATCACGAAACATATCTTGTATTAACTTATATCCTACATGTGCATCCTTCCTCGACTACGATGATCTTGTTTCAGATACAAGTTTTCTATATACTCCATGCCGTATAAACCTTAAATCCTTGTGTACAGATCTTCTGTGCGGAGGATAACTAATCCATTGTCAACTTATACATCTAATAAGGTAGGGTAATTACATGGGATTAGCTAGTATTTAACGTCATCTTGTGACAATCAAACTGACGAATCAAATGTCAGCCGTGGTCTTCATTCAAGCAAAAAAGTAGTAAATTCAAAAAACAATGTCTAGATGTAAACTATATAGGTGGGGAAACTTTCGGGACCAAATTATTTTTGGAAAAAACTCTTATTTGCCACAACAATTTATACTACTATATGACAAGGTCACATGAATACTCATTTCTATCCCCTCATCATCTTCGGCCACGATGAGATTCTTACTCAAAGGTGAACTCTTTTACATCACTGAAAAAGTAGGAACCCTACTATTTACACTTTGGATGGAGTGTGAAAATAATGATTTCAAATGGCATGCACACTAATAGTCTAATATAAGAAGTCGAATACAAGAGAACTACGATAGGAGTCTAAATGTCTAATCCTATAAAAATACCAGTAATAGATACAAAGACCGTATCAAAAAAAGGAGGGTAAGGGTAGCCTTCGGGCTAGCAAAGTGCGACCAAGCCCCCACAAAGACTATAGAGAAAATTGGTTGCTACTATCTCCAAGAGTTATAGCAGATAATCTCTCTTGTAGCATACCCGGCAACTGAGGGGAGCTGCTAAGGCCGGATGCAGTCACAACTACGAGCGGCTTCACGGGCGAAGGGGGGGTCTGGGCCAAGCCTTTCCCACGTGGGCAGCAAGTATAGGGGAAAAAAATGAGCTATAAGCTCAGTTTTTGACCGAAATGGAGATTGATACCTAATTCAAGATTAAATCGATTCTATATTGATTTAAGGCCCTATCGATCATAAAACATCTCTTTGTTTGGGCATGCACATGCTCACGCATGTTCTATGTCGCGGACAGACGCACATACCCGTGTTGCGCTAGGCGCACACACGTACTTAACCCGCCCGCATACATGTACCTGTTCTTTACCCGCACGCACGTATGTGCCCGTTCTATTACCGCGTGCGAGCGCACGTACACACACGCATGTACCCATACTAAACACGAGGATTGCACTCATTGCGGAACTTAACCCAACACCTTACGGCACGAGCTGACGACACCCATGCACCACATGTTTCTGTGTTCCCGAATGCATCCCCTCTCTTTCAAGAGGATTCACGACATGTCAAGTCCTAGTAAGATTCTTCGCTTTGCATCGAACTAAACCACATGCTCCACCGCTTGTGCGGGCCCCCGTCAATTCCTTTGAGTTTAAGTCATCTAGCATTCAAATTTTCAAATATGGGATTTTCATACTATAACTCCCTACCTGTTTCACTATTTGCTTAGTGTCCCCTCAAGTTGCAAAGAGCATTAGCGATAAGTTCCATCTTGCCTCGGTTACAATAGTGTGCTACAGCTGAGACGAGGTATGAAATAACAGACCACACATACAAAAACCATTCATACAGGGGTGGAACCACCCTAGGCACATACAGGGGGGAGGGGGTGTTCCTACTATCACATGTTTTTCCTATTATACACTTTAATTTTCATGAAAAATTTACAAATGAATGATTGTCTAGTTTTAAGCTATCTTCCCCCCCCCCCCCAAATTCTATATAATGTCCCCTCTAATTTGAACCAGCAAGAAAATGCTGTACTTAATATGTTACAGAGTGCACCATGAAGGCTAAAAGGACAAGCCCAGGCTACATAAATTTAATGTAAAATATGTGTCTGAATAAATTTGTCGATATGTGCATGCCTAAGAAGCACGGACACTACAAAATTCACGTTGTGTCGTACACACGTATTGGACACTCCAAAATACACTAGGACACCAAAATAGGTGCCGAATCCTTATCCCCTGTATGAAACGGTGTCGTGTCGAATATGTGGAACATAGGTGTATGCTGAACTGTAGGCTTAAAACCAAGGTTTACATAATTGGACAAGTCGATAGCCGATAGGTATCATCATATTGTATTTGGGCTGAACAGAATCTGTATGACAAAATCCGTATATATAGTTCAGATAAATTTCTCGGCCATTACACTGAAAGTTGTCACAATCGGGCAAAATTACCAAAGTGCCTAGAAAAATTTTAAATTGCACAAAAAAAAATCTAAGTTTTTTATTTTCGCTTGAAACTGGCCAGCAAGTCCAAAAAATACTGAAATTAGCCAGCACTTTTAAAATTACGATGAAATTGGCCAAAATAATAGCTGATTTCATTTTCAAGGTTTGAGAAACTTATGAAGCCTATATATAATAAATGACCTCTAAATTATGCAATTAGCATATTACAATCTTATAGAAATCATGAAATTATGCAACTATTCAATCAAAGCAACATAAAGCTGCAGAATAGTCTATGGAATATGTTTAAACTTTTGTTTTTTATATTCAATAAACTTCAACAATTTCTTAACTTTATCTAAAGACACGAAACTAGGAAGCAGGGATACAAATATTATAAATACAATTTACCCAAAACCTAGGAAGCACAGCATCATATTTGTATCCATGCAACATAGCCAGGAACTAAATATATGCAACAAGGGACTACCAAAATATATAAAGACGGAATGGCTTACGGTGGTTGCATGAACTCCAAATATGCCGGTATTATTGTAGAGACTGTTGAAAGCGGAGAATGACTGGATCTCTTGATGCTCGTTCAAGATGCGTAGATCTGAGAAAATGATTCATGGAAACAAATTGAAGGTAATGAACATTAGCATAGTACACCTTCACATACCAAACACATAACTTCTAGAAAATGCATCTATGTCAAATAAAACTTACATAGTCGAGAATGCATCCCTTTCCCAGGACCTCCAGCAGAAAAGGAGCCTCCCCCTCCCATAAGCATCTGTGACGAGATCAAATTATATGGTAAGTCTGGCAAAAACCTGGGTATTACCGTGAACGTATAAAAGGAGAAAGTGAAAGATGCATTAGTTCCAAACATGATCAAGCATTTATAGATGTGATGAAATATTTGTAAATACTCAGTAAATGGGAGGGGGTCCAGTGAAGGTGGTCCAGTGGCAGCAGAGGGAGGGGAGGAGTGGGCGTGGCTTCGAAAACCAGTCTGGGTAAAAATTTAATTGAATGGTAGGTCTTGGTGCTAGTAGCCCAGGGCAAGGACGGTCATTAATTATTGCCCTTTATCTTAAAAAAGAAGTTCTCTGTAAATACCTGAAGCACTGTAAGAATCATGGCTTCTTTTTCTTGATGCCAGCCACCAGGAACTTCAAAAGCAAGGGCAACATGGGTATTCTGTTTCCGAGATAAATATTTGTGAAAATGGATAGAGGGTTAGTACTCCTTTAAATAGACATATAGAGCAAATAAAACAGGGTTCACATGCTTCTTTACACACATCTGAATCTGTTTGACGGCGGAAGTCCCCTCCAACATATACAGACTTTGGGACTTCAGGACGAGACACCTTTGGAAGGTCAGATAATAGTGGTTCAGCAATCGATACTAGTTCCTCGTGATCTACACCTGATGCTGCAAGCACCATCCTGGGGGCAGTATAGTTTTCCTGTTAACAACCAAAGAGGACAAATACCATGAGAAACAGTAAAAGTTGACATGAAAGACCACACGTTACAAGGTACACTTATTCTTACAGCGACAAACCCCTCCAAAATGTCACACTTCAATCTGTTGATTGCAGACTCAGAAGCAATCAAAGAATTTGCTAGGGCACCTGAGTAGCCGACAGAATGGATTGCCTCCAAAAGCAAACTCTGCGGATTGTTAGGCATTTCTCCTATTTCAGCCCTCATCTTCTGCAACTGCATTAACAAAATACCAAAATCAACATCAGAATTAGGAACAACTGGCTAAACCGTCGAGTTGTTTTTATAAGAAATGGTACCTGTTCATTAACTTCCCAATCAAGAAAAGCAGGGTTCCTGACACTATCAATTAGCACCTCGACCATTTCAGGCATATAGGTCTTAAGTGCATCATATGTATAACCCATCTGTTCACGGCTAGCCGATGCACTGACATTACCTCCAATAGCTTCTATTTCTCGCACAGTACGCAAATGGCTCCTACTTGTAGTGCTTTTAAAGGCCATCCGCTCCAAAAGGTGTGAGACTCCAGATGAAGTGGGTGTTTCATACACAGAACCACTGTCAACATAGAGCCCTATTGATGCAACCGGGTTCTGAGAAAACAAATCAAACTATTAAACTACAGTATTAAAAAGCCTCAGGGTTTAGATAAAGTTGGTAAAACTGAACAACATACTGGTGATGCTTCCGAAGCAATTTTGACCCCATTTGGAAGGGTGGTGATCTTTGTCTTGCTTGGTTCGATATGATCAGGCAAAGGAGGTGGGACTGCAACACCTTGAAGTGGGATATTAAGAGGAGGAATCTGAGAAGACTTCCCCCCGGTAAGCCAGCTAAAGAAACCACCTGAAGACCTCTTCGCGACACTAGTACTTGCGAATCTCATCGTGGAACCGATAACTCTTGTCTCACTCACATTGCGCTGAGTAAACATACAAATATACTCAGATGTATTGGTACTTGGATATTTACTTAGATAATGATTTTCAGTGGCAACAAGTCACACATGCAATTTAAACATAATATTCTGATGAATATTAACTGCTTATTAAAAGGAAAGCTACTAATCGTACCCATCAAACACAAAGCAGAAAAATGTGATCCAATTTGAAGTCGATGTTTAGATGTAATTTTCTGGGACTCGAACCTCGCTGTCAGGAAGCAAGGGTACTCCCGTGTCGTGTCCGATACGCATTGGACACTGACACTAATGCTATGTCTACTACATCAGACATCGACAGTCCAAAATACACTAGCAGAAGCCATAAAACAGTGTTAACTCCGTACCGTGCCATATTCATACCCGTGCAATTACTTAGGTCATCTAGATGATTACTTAAATGAAGAATAATCCTATACTGTCTGCCAATAGGGAAGGAAATTTGGTGTTCGTTAGGGTTTATAGCATCAATGATCCTGACGATTATGATAATTATACAAAATTTCAAACCCCCTCCCATTATGCAGTCCTTACACAATAATTCTCACATAAAATTCAGTCATTTCATTCTAATTTCAGCTGTAAAAATCCAATGTGCCCATAATAAATCGGAAACGATCAATAACTATAAGACTGTTAAAAATCATATATACGAAATAAATAATAATAATTGCTTGCTAGATCGGAAATAACAACAGAAAATTAACGATCGGTATAGAGAACGGGAATCAAGTATTTAGGGTTAGGGTTTGAGGAGTACTTACAGTGAGGGACCGGAGGCGGGAACCGGCGGCTCTGTACATGATCGATCGATGAAACCCTAAGCCTAGATTCGAACGTCGGAGAGCAAGGAGACGACGAGAAGAGAGAGAGAGAGAGATTCAACGATACTCTTTACTCGCGGGTTAAAAAGTTGGCGTAACGGGGCTCCGATCCACTTAAGGATCCGACCCGATAAAAATGGTCGGATTAGGAATCATAGGATCAGGATGAGATTTCGTCGCGAAACTTCCCTCTGATCGCCACGTGTGTTCTTGTTTGGCATTTAGTCGTGTTAACCAAGCTCGAGGTCTGGCTCGGGGTGAGTCTAAAATCAAAGGCCAAGTTTGGTTCCTGAGCCACTCGGTTAGCAGATTTACTGGTACGTAAAATAATTTGTTGTTTTTCTTTCTGACATTGTTGCAAAAAAAACTTAATATTTAAATATTTTTAAATTAAGATTTTTTACATATACATTTATATTTTAATTAGAGTTTGTTATATATTTGTTTATATTTTAATTATAATTTGTTATGGATATATGTGAATAAAAGAAAGAAATTTTAGTTATGTGAAGGAAGTCCCTAAGGTACTAGCCTAGTGGTAGTACGGGAGGTTGTCCGAGCATAGGTCTCGGGTTCGAATCCTTTTCCGGACGGTTGGGTGGCTTTGGACCATGGCTCGACTTGGAGAAAGAACACCTAAAAAAAAAAGTTACCTGAAGTAAATAAAAGTTAGTTATAGAGTTATTTATTTTTTAATCTTTTTTAGTTAAATAGTTGAGGATTTAACGGCTAGATTTGAGTAAATTCCAAGTCGATTAATATATTATATTAATAGAGATGTTCGTCGAAAATTTGTCAATATCTTACACCAGCCTTGTATTTGCATTGGCATTAGTTTAACAAGCCCAAATGGGTGGGTCATCTTTATCACGAACGAAAGTCCGAGCAGACTCCAAATTTGATGTACTATTTCAAGGGAATTCTTATTTTGCTTTGAATTATTTTGAGCAAGAAAATTCGAGTATTATACTTGCAACTCAAAAAACAATGATTGGTTTTTTCATAGGCTCAATTGCTTTGGTGGTACTCGAAGTTATACCCAATTAACAACACAGTACCTAATCTATTATTCCTTACTTAAAAGTAACACACGTTCTAATTATGGTGTATTACAGTCCCTGTAGCCAATTTTCGTCAAGTGCCTAACAGAAATGCCGACGTGGCTTCCCAACTCGGTAACTTAGTGTACACGTGTGCAGTCCACGTGTACACTCAACAAATAAGGGGTGGGGTCGGGGAAGTGGCTCAATTCCCGCCCTCTCCAACTCTCTCTCTCTCTGTATCTCTTCCTCTTCCCGGGACCGACGAACGTGCTAGAAGGGCGACGACGATCTGCTGAAGACGAGGAGAGGCGACGACGATCGGCCGAAGACGAGGAGAGGCGACGATCGACGAATCGCAGATGGGTACCTCTCTTCCCCCCCTCCTCTCTCTATCTTCTTCTTCTTCTTATTTTTCGTCGAATAATGAGTTTAGGGTTTTATTCTTCTCATTTCATTCTGAAAACCCTAAATGAAGAGCACGAACTGAATTTAGGGTTCTGCATGCACCGAAACACACTTCGTTAGGGTTTTATTCTTTTCATTTTATTCTGAAAACCCTAAATGAAGAGCACGAACTGAATTTAGGGTTCTGCATGCACCGAAATTATTTGCACGAAGTGTGTTTAGGGATCATCTTCTTCGATTCTTCAATTTAGGCTTTGAAACTTTTATTTTCATTACGAAATTAGGGTTATTTTGTTAAAATTAGGGTTCTTCCTGTTCAACTATACAGGCACCTGTACAGGCACCTGGTCGAAATTAGGGTTCTTTTGTTAAAAATAGGGTTCTTTTGTTAGAATTAGGGTTGTTTTGTTAAAATTAGGGTTATACCTTGCCTGTACAGGCACCTGTGCCAAGTGCATAATTGTGCACTGGCCTAAGGCTGGTCAAACACCTGTTGTGGTGTCACCTACTCACTGTTAACACCAGTAATTCCCTTACTTGATGCCACCAAAGCACATGCTAACTGACCAAGTCACAAGAACTACTTGTGGGCAAGTACAATTGTGTATCCCTGTCCTACTGCTGCTGTGCAACATACTTTCTCTCCCTTTTAATGCACACTGCACATGTGCACACCTAACAGCAGCTACTGGCTGCTTCACACATCCTGAACACATGTGCACAAGGTTCATCTACACTGCAGGGCAAAGTCCCTTTTTCACTCTACATCTATGAAGACATCTAACTACCTGTCCATATATGCTTACATACACCAATGTGCATCTGTGTATCACATATCTCACCCTCATGGCCTTCTACCTATGTGTCTATCCACCCTCTAGTTAACTGGTACACATACACCCTGTAATATATACACATATTTATCTATATAGACAGTAATTGATCTACATGTATATAGACATGAATATATGTGACATGATTTTATAGACAGTAATTGATCTAGTTAAATGGTACACACACACCCTGTAATATATACACACACACCCTGAATATCTACCTGTCCATATATGCTTACATACACCAATGTGCACTAGACATGAATATATAGCCTTCTATTATATAGAATGTAATTGATCTACATGATTTTATGATTTTATATAGACATGAATATATGATTATATGTAGACATGAATATATGATTATATATAGACATGAATATATGTGACATGGTTTTATCTACACATGAATATATAGCCTTCTATCTTACATCTTTCATTTGTATATGTAGGGGCTTATCAATGCAATTGAAAGACATTTCCCAAATTCAGAACACAGGCTTTGTCTCAGACATTTGGAGCAGAATATGAGAAAGAGATTTAGAGATATTGGGTTGGTGGAGATACTCAAGAAAGTTGGAAGATCCACAAACCTAGCTGAGTTCAAGAAGTATGAGAAGGAAATGGAAGAGAAGAGTATTGAAGCTAAGCAATGGATGGATGCTAGACCAGCAGTCCATTGGAGCAGGGCATTCTTCAAGGATACTTGCAAGTGTGATGTATTGCTCAACAACTATAGTGAGGCATTTAACAAGTACATCCTTGAAGCTAGAGAGAAACCAGTCATCACAATGTTTGAGATGATCAGGACCATGCTCATGAAGAGGATAGATACAAAGGCCAAATTGGGAAAGAAGTGGAGGGGCAGACTTTGTCCTAAAATTCAAAAGAAGCTGGAGAAGCACAAGAAGGAATCCTATATGTGGACAACAGAGTATTCTGGAGGTCCTAAGGTCCAAGTTAGTGGGCCAGGTGGTCAATTTGTTGTTGACATGGTTATGAAAACTTGTACATGCAGAAAATGGGAACTTTCTGCAATACCATGTCAGCATGCTTGTGCTTGTATTTTTGGAAATAATGAAAGGCCTGAAAACTATGTTGATGACTGCTACAAAATATCAACTTACAGACTGGTGTACAGTCATGTCATTCACCCTCTAAATGGCCCTGCATTATGGGAAAAATATCCATTTCCTCAGGGTATTCTGTTACCACCTACACCAGTGAAGAAAAGGAGTGGCAGGAAGACAATGGCTAGAAGAAAGGACCCAATTGAGTTGGAGGACAAAGGAAAGCAGAAGCAGAAGCAGAAGACAAGTAACAAAACCATGGCCAAGCTCAGTAAGAAAGGCCTGTGTAAAGTAACATGCAGTGTTTGTGGGTTACATGCCCATAACAAGAGGTTCCATGGGGTGAATGTAAGTATGTCGATTTGTACTTACATTCTATGTCAAGATTGTTGTATATGTAATGCTTACTTTTACTAATTTTGCAGGCTGGAGGAAGTAGAGGCAGTGTAAGTGCAGAATACACTACTGGAAATGAACAACATACAAGTGAAAGAGGAGAATTCCCAACTGTAAGTATCCTTTACATTAGGATATTCATCAGTGACTGTTTTGACTTGTATGAATGTTTTGACTTAATATTATTCATCAGTGACTGTTTTATTGCAACTTGTATGAATGTTTTGACTTCATATTTTGATCACTGCTTATTGATCAGTGAATGTTTTGACTTAATGTTTCTGCTCAGTTACTGTTTTAGGCTACTGAATTTCTAATCTTGTATATGTACCTATATTTCAGGCTGGATCTTCAAGGCAAACTGTTAGTGATTTGAATATGGATGTCAGCAGTGCACCAACCACACTTAGGTGGATGATGGATGTAAGTGCATAAAATTCAGTGATCAGTTCATTAATATGGTCTACTTTGTTCTACTTTGTTCTACTTGACTTTGTTCTACTCTGTTCTACTGTCAGTGATTGGAATTTCTTGTTGTTCTACTTTGTTATCAGGGTACAAGTCAAGTGGTCAATAATACAGGCCTAAGCAGTGTGGGAGCTTCCAACCAATCTCGATATTCAGGCCTTGGCTCTATTGATGGAGGCTTAGGTGTGGGAGCTTCCAACCAAGATATCTCAGCAAGCCAAAGGAGCACAG
This sequence comes from Iris pallida, assembly GCA_029216955.1. Classification (NCBI taxonomy): domain Eukaryota; kingdom Viridiplantae; phylum Streptophyta; class Magnoliopsida; order Asparagales; family Iridaceae; genus Iris; species Iris pallida. Next base: position 1,306,902 of record JANAVB010029617.1, read on the forward strand.
CAGCAGCCCCAACTCATCCAACTTCAACATTGCCAAAGAATGGTCAGGGGAAGAAAGCAAAGGGCAGAGTGGTACCATCAAGATACAATCTACCATCTAAGAAAAGCAAAAACTGAATTACAAGTGTCTAGACTAATTTGGACAACACTAATTTTGTGGTTCACAACTGAAAGATTTTGTTTTAGTCATATTTCTTTCATAGGTGAACCAAAAAGCATGTAATGACATTTGATGTAATTATTTTGAGCAGGGTTTCTATCACCTGGACAATTGTGTGGCCATTTAGAAGGCCTAATATGTACTGGATTTATGTTTCTGGACAATTGTGTGGCCATATAGAAGAAGGCCTAATATGTACTGGACAAGTGGTCAATGATTTTGTGTTTCTATCACCAGGACATTTGTGTGGTTGGCAACTGGATTTGTGTGGTAATGAGATGTCAAACTGGACAGTCTTTGTCACGTCCCACTTCCCAAATGGAATGGTGACGTCATACACATCCCCAGGCTACGCGCCGAAAATCCGCGATTGTCGCCCGTAAACATCAGCAAAAATGGAAAATGCCAGAGATTACATCTTATTATACATATGGTAATTATTATACAGGACTTCATCAACAATACTTCTACAAGCTTATTACAAAAGAAATAACTAGCAAGTTATCCAGACGATTATTCCTCGTTGTACTGCGGCGTTACTTCGGCGGAGACGTCCTCTTCTTCACCTAGTGAACAATACTAGGTCATTTTAGAAAATGACAAGCAAGTCCTCGGTCAAGGACGGTAAAGTATACAAAAGAAAGATGCAGTTTTTTTTTTTTTTTCAAAAAAGAAAGAAGTATGCCAACTATTATATGTGTGTACTTCACAAAATCAAGGAAAAGTAAATGACATCCTACTCCATAGATTGTATGATGTTCTGAGCTTCCCTTGAGCTCTCAGTAGGATTTTGCTTCCCTTGAGCAATCAAGAAACTACCTACCTTGATAGGTGGAGTTATTTTACTGGAGTAAGATGAAATTTAGTAGACTAAATGCAATGCAATTTTGAGAACAGTACTCTGAATTAATTCCCTAAATAATTTTCGTGAACAATCCTGTTAACCTGGGATCAGGTTGTAATTTCGGAGCCTCCCTTGGGCTAAAACCAATCTATTCGATGTTACTGTCGGAATAGAAGTAGCAGGACAGGAGCCTCTCTTGGGCTAGTACTTATATAGAAGTACTCATCAGGATATTCAGGAGTCGCTGATCAGCTTTTTATGGTTATTATGTTACGGGATATCTAGGGATATTCAGTTGTCCTCCCCACCCAATGATTCTAAAATTTCCGAAAATCAGAAATTTGTCTATCTCCTAAATTTTTCAAAAATTTCGGCAGAGTCTCCTTTGTACTTAGGAGCTCCGACAATTTACAAAACATGATATAAAAGAAATATATATGGGCTCGCCGACCCCTTCGGTGGAGCAATTCTCAACACCGGAACCACGCAAATATATATATATATCGGGTTCGCCGACCCCTTCGGTGGAGCAAACCTCAACACCGGAAACCCACGCAAGTATCAAAATGCTTAATAATATTCTTTATTACCGTTGCAATCAAGCAAGCAAGTAATCATGCATTTAAATTTATTTTCGGCAGTTGCTTTATGATGAGCTAGTCATTTAAGAAATAAAATTGTCAGTACTCAATAATAATAAAGTATGAATCTCTCACATGATAATGCATGCTATGAAAAGTTTATATAACTTGAGGCCTTAGCTAGACTTGATCTAAGGTTTCAACTCTAACTTATACTAGCCATTATCGAAGTTGACTTCTTGATGATGAAAAATGGGTTAAATATTGAATAATCATAGATGCAGGGTTACCATAACATATGGGTACCTATAAACACACATTTTAACTAATTAATCAAGCTGAAACGGGTTAATTTAGCACAACTTTACTTATGGACAGAATAATAAAATAAAAAAAAATATACTAAAACTGAAAATTAACTCTTATTTATACATGCCATGTTAAAACAAATCATACGTATGGGTTCCCCCTTGAGTATATGGGTAGTAACCCTAAAGTATGTTAAGACTTATAGGTGTCCATGACAATTTTGTGTATATGAGTTTGTATAAACTACGTAATATTAGATGCTTGGGTTGAGTCAACATGATATTGCTAAAAAAAAAGGAAGTAAAACTTTTTACACGTCCAATATGTAACTTGGTTTTCTTATGATAATCTAGGTTGAATTTCTACGTTGTACCGATACCTATGATTTTACAAGTCATAATTCTTTGATTGCACATATTAAGCCAAATTTATATGAATACACAACGACAATTATACCAAGTATCCATAAATAGAGTCCTACACATTTTTATACTCATAAATCCAATTAATTTCTAAAATGACAAACTTTGTCATTTATTTCTATAAATTCCAGAATTAATAATAACAATATTAATCCCAAAGAACACAACAATTCCTAAAAGAAATTTTTAAGAGGAAATTGATTAAAGGAGAAAAGAGAAGGAGGACTTGCCTTGGGTTGGAGATGACCTAGACTTTTCTTCCACAACTCCTAAATTAAACCCCACAACAAGAGAGTTTTGTTAGCAATTCTAACCTAGGTTTAAGTTAGAAAAAAAATTAGAGATTGGGGAAGAAGAATAGGGATTTAGAATTTTACCTAGGTTTTCTTTGGATTTGGAAGTGGAAGAGGAGGAAGATGATGAAGATGGAGTGAAGATGGAGTTGGGGGAAGAGGAAGTGGAAGTGGAGATGAAGTGGAGGAGGAGGAAGTGGAGTGGAGGAGGTGGTGCTGGGGTGGTGACCGGAGGCTGGCCGGCGGCAGCAGGGGCGGCGGGCGGCGGCGCTGGCGGCGGCGGGCGGCTGAGTAGCAGCGGCAGCAGCAGCAAAGGGGGCAAAAAAGGGGGGTCGGGTGGAGTGGTGTGCGTGTGAGTTTTTTTTTTTTTTTTTTTTTTCTCTTTTCTTTTTTTTTTTTGGTTATGAAGTGTGTGTGTGTTGTATTTATAGGGAGAGAAGTAGTGGTGAGGTGTTCCCCCCCCATCCCTTTGTAGGAACACCTTGCACCCCCCCTAGGGCTAGGGTTATGGTTAGGGGTAGGGTGTAGGGCTAGGGTTATGGTTGTGGCCTTGGGACACATGGCCATAAAACAACAAAATCCTAATCACAATATTATTAACGTAATACAATAATAATGATAATAATAAAAGTAATAATAAATATTTTTGAGTATGACAAGTCTACCCTCCTTAGAAAAATTCCATCCTCGGAATTTGAAATAATTAGACTAGCAACATGGTTACTGACCTGTCTTAGGGAATAAATACGGGTATTGCTTCCGCATGTCTTTTTCCTTCTCCCAAGTTGAATCTCCAGGAGAATCCCTGCTCCACGCAACTCGTACTAACGGAATGACCCGATTGCGGAGTATCTTATCTCTTCGATCCAAGATCCCAACGGGTCTCTGTTCTATCCGGAGTGTAGGCCCGATGGTGATTTCTGAATGATCGAGTATATGGCTCGTGTCCGGCACATATCTTCGTAGCTGGGAAACATGGAATACATTGTGAACTCCTTCTAGTACTGGCGGCAAGGCGAGTCGATATGACACATTTCCAACTTTCTCCAGGATGTCGAATGGTCCAATATATCTGGGACTTAGCTTTCCTCTGGTCCCGAATCTGATGGTTCCCTTAGTTGGTGAAATTTTCAGAAATACATGTTCTCCGGGTTGAAACTCCAATATTCTTCGGTGCTTATCCGCCCACATCTTCTGCCTGTCCTGAGCTGCTTGCAGGTGACTTCTTATTGCTTTGACGATATCCACAGTTTGTGTTACTAATTCTGGCCCCAACAATTGTTTTTCTCCTACGTCGGTCCAGCATACCGGCGATCTGCACTTCCTACCATATAGTGCTTCAAAAGGAGCCATTTTGATGCTATCATGATAACTGTTGTTATATGAAAATTCTACCAAATGTAGATAATCATCCCATGCTCCTCCAAAATCTAAAGTACACGCTCTCAGCATGTCTTCTAAGGTCTGAATGGTTCTTTCAGACTGGCCGTCTGTTTGGGGATGGTAGGCGGAGCTAAATTTCAATTTAGTGCCAAGACTTTCTTGCAAGCTTTTCCAGAAATATGAAGTGAATCTGGTATCTCTATCTGATACTATACTCACTGGCACTCCATGCTGACTGACAATCTGTCTCATGTACATTTCGGCCAGGACCTCCGTTGACTGTCCAACTCGAAAGGGCAGAAAACGAGCGAACTTGGTAAGTCTGTCTACAATGACCCAAATAGCATTATTACCCCTTTGGGTCCTAGGCAATCCTGTCACGAAATCCATGGTGAGGTGCTCCCATTTCCATTCGGGTATGGGTAACGGCTGGAGAAGTCCTGTTGTCCTTTGATGCTCCGCTTTTACTTGCTGACAGACAAGACATCTTGATACAAATCTGGCGACTTCTCTCTTCATCCCGTGCCACCAAAATGTTTGTCTCAAATCTTTGTACATTTTAGTGCTGCCCGGATGAATGGAATATTGTGAGTTGTGGGCTTCTGACATAACCTCTGTTCTTAAATCTCCACTGGGCACACATAATCGATCTCCGAATCTTAATGATCCGTCCGGATGCTTCCTTATCCCGGTCTGGAGTCCCTCTTCTGTTTGTTTCCAAATTTTCTGAAGTTTTGAATCATTCTGTTGAGCTTCCTTAATTCTATCTATTAAGGAGGACTGTACTTGCAAATTTTGCCACATTCCTTCGGTTAGCGGGCGTATCACTTCAATTCCCATTTTCCTCAAATCCTCAAGGATTTCTTTGGGTGTATTCATAAAGAAAGCTTCGGGTCTTCTACTTAAGGCATCAGCCACCTTATTAGCTTTGCCCGGATGATAGGTCAACTCCATGTCAAAATCCTTCAGTAACTCCAACCATCTTCTCTGTCTCATATTAATCTCCTTTTGTGTGAAGACATATTTTAAGCTCTTGTGGTCTGTGTATATTTTGATTCTTTCTCCATATAAATAGTGTCTCCACAACTTGAGTGCGAATACTACCGCTGCAAGTTCGAGATCATGAGTTGGATAATTCCTTTCATGTGTCTTTAATTGTCGGGATGCATAGGCTATGACTCTTCCGTGCTGCATCAGTACACATCCTAAACCTTTACCTGATGCATCACTATATATCTCATATCCACCTGAACCAGAGGGTAATGCTAGTATTGGAGCTGTAATTAATCTTTTCTTCAGCTCGTCAAATGCTGCTTGACATTTCTCCGTCCAATTAAATTTCTCTTCCTTCCGGGTAAGACGGGTTAAAGGTTCTGCAATTCTTGAAAAGTTCTCTACAAATCTCCGATAATAGCCAGCCAATCCTAAGAAGCTTCTGATTTCTGCTACTGACTTAGGTGTTGGCCAAGACTTAACTGCTTCTACTTTCTTTGGATCTACCGAGATGCCTTCTCCACTGACAATATGCCCTAGAAATGGTATTTGGTCCAACCAAAACTCACATTTACTAAGCTTAGCATACAATTGTTCTTCCCGCAGAGTTTGCAATACTATCCTCAAATGTTTTTCATGCTCCTCTTCACTTTTGGAGTATACAAGGATGTCATCAATAAATACAATCACAAATTTATCCAGATATTGATAAAATATTCGATTCATCAGGTCCATAAATATAGCAGGTGCATTTGTCAACCCGAATGGCATAACTAAGAATTCGTAATGCCCATACCGAGTTCTAAATGCAGTCTTTGGGATGTCTTCCTTTTTCACCTTTACCTGATGATATCCGGATCTCAAATCAATTTTTGAAAATACCCTTGCCTCTCCTAACTGATCAAACAGTTGATCGATCCTAGGTAAGGGATATTTATTATTGATGGTAACCTCATTCAAAGCCCTATAGTCAATCACCAGGCGTAGGGTACTGTCTTTCTTTTTCACAAATAATACTGGTGCACCCCATGGTGAAGCGCTAGGCTGAATAAACCCTTTTGACAATAACTCCTTTATCTGTTTATTTAACTCAACTAGCTCCTCTTTGTTCATTGGGTATATTTTCTTGGCTATGGGTGCAGCTCCCGGTATTAAATCTATAGAAAATTCCACGGCTCTGTCTGGGGGTAGCCCTGGTAATTCTTCTGGGAACACATCCTTGAATTCTTCTACTACCCTTAGAAATGATTGCTCTGCTACTCCTTGCAGTAGTACTGGTAATTCAAATTTCTCTAGCTCCTCTGCATTGAACTCATTTTGGTCTCTTGCAAATTCATAAGACTCGCCGTCAGGGAGTTGGAATGAAATTTTCCCCTGGCCGCAGTCTATATTGGCTAATGTTGCAGTTAGCCAATCCATACCCAATATTACATCATAATTGCTTGTTGGAAAGACAAGCAATCGGGTACGAAAAGCTCCTCCACCCAATTTAATGGGACATCTACGACATACTCGACTGACTTCTACTACTCCATTACCGGTGAGTACTTTCAGTGATTTAGGCAGAGGTTGTGATTCTATTTCACGTTGTGATATAAAAGAAGATGCTATAAATGAATGGGTAGCCCCGGAATCAAATAATACTGAAGCTGGGTATGAAGAAACTAAAATAGTACCTGAAACTACTTCTCCAGGGATATTCGCATCTTCAGTTCCCATTATGAATGCTTGCCCTTGCCTATTCCTTTTCTTGTTACTATTTTGAGCTTGAGCTGCCCGCTGTGCTTGTTGAAACTGATAAGCCTGAGGGGCATAGGGCGGCCTTTGCTGATTTCCATAAGCCATTCCTGCTTGCGCTGTTGGTGCCTGTATCATTGGTCGAGGTTGGTTTCCTTGAACTGGAGGTCGGTATCCTTGAGTGAAGCCTTGTGTCCTTGCTCCATTCGCAGGCGGCTGAGGACATTGACTGATTGGATGATTTGCTCCACATCTCAAACAGAGCCCCAATCTTCTCCTACACACATTCTTTTTATGTCCTGGCTTCTGGCAGAAATCACAGATAAGGAATTTGTCCGAGTTGCCATTCTGAGGACGCTTAGGTGGTCCTTGCCAGTGATTCTTGTTAGAGGATGATCCTTCCTCAAAAGTTCTCTTGGGTTGTGATGACCGGAAAGGTTGCTCCTCTTTCAGGATTCTCTCCTGGTCTCGAGCAGCTTCTGTTACCTCAGAAAAGGTCTGGCATCGGTAGGACGCGACCCTGCTTTTCAATTGGGTCCCGAGCCCTTCCAGGAACCTAGAAATTTTTGTTTCTTCGTCGGCTATCATGTTAGGAGCAAATCGACTGAGTCTGGAAAACTCTACAGCATATTCATCGACGGTGTGTCTTCCTTGTTTAAGATAGTTGAATTGCCGCTCTAACTCTATTCGTGCTGATTTAGGATAGAATCTTTCTTCAAACTTCTTCTTGAATTCTGCCCATGTCATAACTCCATCGGAATCTTCTGGGTACTCAGCACTCCACCAGTATCCAGCGATATCTTCTAGCTGGATGCGGATTGCTGGCACCATTTCTTCGGTTTTGAGCTTTACGGCCTTCATTAAGCCTTCAATGGTTTTCAACCATTGACCCGCTTCTATTGCATTTTCAGTTCCCTTGAACTTAGGTGGCTTAAGATCTCGAAAATCTTTTAGGGTTCCCTCTTCTGTTTTATTGGAGTTTTGCATTCGTTCCAATATGGTTGCATTGGCAACATGGGCTGCATTGGCCTGCTGATTATTGGATTCCAATAATTGCTGGAATAATCGAAACATATCGGCCACAGTTGGTTCTTGAGGGGGCGGAGTACTTGACTGACCGTGGTTGTCCATATCCTGAGAAAACGCAATTCTTAGGGAAGTATTTAACTCGTAATTTTCAACAAGAGTGTATCATAAAACTTCGTATATATATATATTCATTCATTAAAATGAGAGTAATTACAAAATGGTGCTCCTTACTCTCATTTTTCATTTACATACATTCTTGCTACTTAGTTACTCATGTCACCCATCATCCCAAAACGTGACATGGTAAACTATTCTACTTCATACAGGTACATATCTGCAGATGCCAAAATACAAGGAAAAGGACTTCTTCTTCACTATGTACAGGGTTAAGACATCTTATACTACGGCTTCAATAAGCTCCCTCCCTTCAGCAAGGATCTCTACTTCTGTATATAACCTCTCAAAGTCATCTATGGTGCCTTCGTAGCCGTGCAATCCGACATAGATGCGGTTCGGGTCTCGGACATAAAGACAGTAGGTGATGTACTCAAAGTACACTTCAGCGCCATCCTCCACGTCTCGTACCATAGGACGCCTGACTCCATAGAATATTTGGTAGACGTGAATGTCATACCAGTCGGGTGCGTTCCATAGTATCCTGGCATAGCGTTGGTATAGGTACAAGGTGTACTCGCTTCCATCCCATTCCAAACTGGGTATAAACAGATCCATATCCTTGATATCCTATGTAAGAATTTCTTATAAGGAACATAAGGAGATTGAAAAAGCATATTTTATTTATTCATAGAACAATATGCCCTTGGCTTACATACATACTTGGTCACATTCTACCTACGTGCAGATATATCTTACATTTCATCCATCCTAGCTACATACTTATCATCTATAGATACTAGGGATCTAAGTCCATATTTCCCTACTTACTTACATTCTTACTACATATATTACATTCTTACTTCATACATTCCACATACATACATGCTTGAGGATCTAAATCCACATTTTCCTGATGTTGTGCACTATTGCGTTTGGATGAGTTTGCAGCCATTCTTCCAAGGTACCATTGCGATCAGTCTCTGGGCCTTTGGTGGGTTCTGCCTTTATCAGGACATAATAATGTACCGAGTTGTAATACTCTTTCCTTTCATCATCTATATCTGACACTATTGGATATTTCAATTCGTAGTGTACTCCATAGGCTTCGATCATTCCTTTACGCGCTACGTGCCACATCTTCTTTACAAATGCATAATACTCGTCTAGGCTGTGACTATCATTTCCTAGTCTTGCGAAGGGTGCAAACCGAGGCATGACCTAGATTGAAAAGAAAATAAAAAGTAATTTTTTTTCCTTAGGTTAGTAACTCCTTAGTAGGATTTAAGATCTAGACAGGAAAGAGGAATTTGTAAGGAAAATGCTACCAACTATTTATCTACCTTACTTAAGGATTTTTAAGATATGGTTGGAAATCAAAGTTTTCTATCTGAGTTTAAAACCTACGTCTAGACCTAAGGTCCATTCTGGATTTTCCATTTTCGCGGACCTGCATGGGCCACCACTAAAAGACGTGTCACGTCCCACTTCCCAAATGGAATGGTGACGTCATACACATCCCCAGGCTACGCGCCGAAAATCCGCGATTGTCGCCCGTAAACATCAGCAAAAATGGAAAATGCCAGAGATTACATCTTATTATACATATGGTAATTATTATACAGGACTTCATCAACAATACTTCTACAAGCTTATTACAAAAGAAATAACTAGCAAGTTATCCAGACGATTATTCCTCGTTGTACTGCGGCGTTACTTCGGCGGAGACGTCCTCTTCTTCACCTAGTGAACAATACTAGGTCATTTTAGAAAATGACAAGCAAGTCCTCGGTCAAGGACGGTAAAGTATACAAAAGAAAGATGCAGTTTTTTTTTTTCAAAAAAGAAAGAAGTATGCCAACTATTATATGTGTGTACTTCACAAAATCAAGGAAAAGTAAATGACATCCTACTCCATAGATTGTATGATGTTCTGAGCTTCCCTTGAGCTCTCAGTAGGATTTTGCTTCCCTTGAGCAATCAAGAAACTACCTACCTTAATAGGTGGAGTTATTTTACTGGAGTAAGATGAAATTTAGTAGACTAAATGCAATGCAATTTTGAGAACAGTACTCTGAATTAATTCCCTAAATAATTCCCGTGAACAATCCCGTTAACCTGGGATCAGGTTGTAATTTCGGAGCCTCCCTTGGGCTAAAACCAATCTATTCGATGTTACTGTCGGAATAGAAGTAGCAGGACAGGAGCCTCTCTTGGGCTAGTACTTATATAGAAGTACTCATCAGGATATTCAGGAGTCGCTGATCAGCTTTTTATGGTTATTATGTTACGGGATATCTAGGGATATTCAGTTGTCCTCCCCACCCAATGATTCTAAAATTTCCGAAAATCAGAAATTTGTCTATCTCCTAAATTTTTCAAAAATTTCGGCAGAGTCTCCTTTGTACTTAGGAGCTCCGACAATTTACAAAACATGATATAAAAGAAATATATATGGACTCGCCGACCCCTTCGGTGGAGCAACTCTCAACACCGGAACCACGCAAATATATATATATCGGGTTCGCCGACCCCTTCGGTGGAGCAAACCTCAACACCGAAAACCCACGCAAGTATCAAAATGCTTAATAATATTCTTTCTTACCGTTGCAATCAAGCAAGCAAGTAATCATGCATTTAAATTTATTTTCGGCAGTTGCTTTATGATGAGCTAGTCATTTAAGAAATAAAATTGTCAGTACTCAATAATAATAAAGTATGAATCTCTCACATGATAATGCATGCTATGAAAAATTTATATAACTTGAGGCCTTAGCTAGACTTGATCTAAGGTTTCAACTCTAACTTATACTAGCCATTATCGAAGTTGACTTCTTGATGATGAAAAAGGGGTTAAATATTGAATAATCATAGATGCAGGGTTACCATAACATATGGGTACCTATAAACACACATTTTAACTAATTAATCAAGCTGAAACGGGTTAATTTAGCACAACTTTACTTATGGACAGAATAATAAAATAAAAAAAATATATACTAAAACTGAAAATTAACTCTTATTTATACATGCCATGTTAAAACAAATCATACGTATGGGTTCCCCCTTGAGTATATGGGTAGTAACCCTAAAGTATGTTAAGACTTATAGGTGTCCATGACAATTTTGTGTATATGAGTTTGTATCAACTACGTAATATTAGATGCTTGGGTTGAGTCAACATGATATTGCTAAAAAAAAAGGAAGTAAAACTTTTTACACGTCCAATATGTAACTTGGTTTTCTTATGATAATCTAGGTTGAATTTCTACGTTGTACCGATACCTATGATTTTACAAGTCATAATTCTTTGATTGCACATATTAAGCCAAATTTATATGAATACACAACGACAATTATACCAAGTATCCATAAATAGAGTCCTACACATTTTTATACTCATAAATCCAATTAATTTCTAAAATGACAAACTTTGTCATTTATTTCTATAAATTCCAGAATTAATAATAACAATATTAATCCCAAAGAACACAACAATTCCTAAAAGAAATTTTCAAGAGGAAATTGATTAAAGGAGAAAAGAGAAGGAGGACTTGCCTTGGGTTGGAGATGACCTAGACTTTTCTTCCACAACTCCTAATTAAACCCCACAACAAGAGAGTTTTGTTAGCAATTCTAACCTAGGTTTAAGTTAGAAAAAAAATTAGAGATTGGGGAAGAAGAATAGGGATTTAGAATTTTACCTAGGTTTTCTTTGGATTTGGAAGTGGAAGAGGAGGAAGATGATGAAGATGGAGTGAAGATGGAGTTGGGGGAAGAGGAAGTGGAAGTGGAGATGAAGTGGAGGAGGAGGAAGTGGAGTGGAGGAGGTGGTGCTGGGGTGGTGACCGGAGGCTGGCCGGCGGCAGCAGGGGCGGCGGGCGGCGGCGCTGGCGGCGGCGGGCGGCTGAGTAGCAGCGGCAGCAGCAGCAAAGGGGGCAAAAAAGGGGGGTCGGGTGGAGTGGTGTGTGTGTGAGTTTTGTTTTTTTTTTTTTTTTTTTTCTCTTTTTTTTTTTTTTGGTTATGAAGTGTGTGTGTGTTGTATTTATAGGGAGAGAAGTAGTGGTGAGGTGTTCCCCCCCCCATCCCTTTGTAGGGACACCTTGTACCCCCCCCTAGGGCTAGGGTTATGGTTAGGGGTAGGGTGTAGGGCTAGGGTTATGGTTGTGGCCTTGGGACACATGGCCATAAAACAACAAAATCCTAATCACAATATTATTAACGTAATACAATAATAATGATAATAATAAAAGTAATAATAAATATTTTTGAGTATGACAGTCTTTTAAATGCAGTCTTCTAAATGAGATGTCAAACTGGATTTGTGTGTTTCTATCACCTGAACAGTCTTTTAAATGCAGTCTTCTAAATGCAGTTGTACTCTGTGTATTTCTATCACCTGGACAGTCTTTTAAATGCATTCTTCTAAATGCAGTTGTAGTCTTTTATGTGGTTGTAGTCTTTTAAATGCAGCTCAGTGGTTGTAGTCTTTTAAATGCAGCTCAGTGTATTTGTAATCTTTTATGTGGTTGTAGTCTTTTAAATGCAGCTCAGTGTATTTGTAATCTTTTATGTGGCTAATATTAAATGCAGTCTTTTATGTGGCTCATATACATGAAGGCTCATATGTAATGCAGTTTTTAAAATGTAGTGGTAGTCTTTTATGTATCAGTATTTGTGTGAAATGCAGGTCACTGGTTCTACTTTGTGTATAATGCTGCTGCAACATTAGTTGATTGTGAAAGCTAAAACATATGTAGCAGGTTATGATACATAATTTGAATAGATGTATATATAATTTGAATGGATGTATATATACTTGCTCAAAACCTGACTTCTATTATACAAAAGAGAACCATTACAATAAACTTGAATAGATGTATATATAATTTGAATGGATGTATAACATGACTCAAAATATGACTTCTATTATACAAAAGAAGAACCATTACAATAAACTTGAATCTCAGTGAGATGAAAATCCAGAACCATTCAATACACCATTCAATACATCATTCAATACAACATCAAAAAGGTTAACAATTCCAGAGGATGAAAATCCAGAGCTTGTTTACAGTTGCAAAGCCATTACAACTTCGATCCATAAACTACAAGTTTTCTAGTCATTACTGTCACGACCCGCACCCGCTAAAAGGACACGTGACGCGACAATGCCCAGCCCTCACCGGAAAAACGGCGTGGAACGCTGTAGATTTTCTAGTCTGACAACAGTTTATATATATAACAAAACCTGTCGAGAATATGGTCAACTCCGAACGGAGGACAAGCAATGAATATATATAAGTACTCAATCACAACTCTAAGATGATAAGTAAAGACTGAAAGATAAAGACAACAAGACGATAAAATATAACCTGTCAAGTCCAAATACAAATAATATACAAGTCCAGTCTCTAATACAGTCCAAATGTAATACAGTCTCAAAAGTAACTGGAGACAAAGTCCAGTACAAAAGACCTACTCTAACTAAACAAGTGGTATGGTCTCGTCAGGCGGAGCTACGCCCTGCGGGACCAAGTCTAGGCCCACTACGTCGTCCGGACCGTAGTAGGTACTGTAATCTCCCTCGTCGACATCTGTAATATTTCATCAACAGTCCAGTCAGGATGGAACGAGTACATATATCTCATAACAGATCTCAAGATAGAATAAAAGCTATAAGACTGTAAATAGAGCATATACAATGAATCATGGAGTGTACATGTATGTATCATGGCATGGTAAGCTGTAGAGCTAGAGCTAGAACAAGAAAATAGAACGGGATCATGGCATGTACACAAATCAAGGTAAGCTATATATCCAATGTGTGTGAGTAGTAGTTTCAGCTTGTGATCGGCTTGGGTACCTGTCAAGAACTGGCATGGCAAGTCATATATGCGGTATATGACTCACACTGTTCGGGAATGCGGGATGGATCTGATCACAGACATACGCTACTACTCCCCCTACCCCAACTGGTAGAATGGATCCAAACAGGACACGTCACTGCACGGAATTCTAATGAGAAGGTAGCTAGCCTTCTCTAGAATCAGTGACCACATATTGAGCAAGAGCTACAAGGGAGCTTGCACAATACATCCCAACCTAAAAAGGAGAAAACATCTCTCGTCGGGATCCAAGAATACCAATCCGTGAGAACCATGTGTCGGGAATAAGCATATCAACACTAAGTACATGAATCATAATAGTTATCATAAATTGGAAATAAGTATCAGAGAATGTACTCGCCTGTAAGATGATAAAATATGTCGACCGGATCAACTGCAGTGTCTCGAGGACCTATAGAGAACAAGACGTATCAATACTAAGTTTAGGAAGTAAAGTTAAATCAAATTAAATCCTATTTAGTCATTCTAGGTCAAGACATGTCTAGTCGGGTCAATCTTGGTCATGGGAGAACATTAGAAGTCAATCTGAATCAAACTAGGTCGAAAACTGGCTTACCGTTGACTTTTGGTCACCGGGTCAACTCTGGTCAACTCTAGGTCAACTCTAGGTCAACCCTAGGTCACTGGTGACTAATAGTTGACTTTTAGTCAACTGTCCAAGTTAAATGGAATTTGGAACTAAATTGGGTAAAGTGTTGACCCATAGTTGACTTTTAGTCTAAAAAGTCAACCGTGGTCAACCGGGGTCAGGACTAGGTTTAGACGGCTAATTCTACTCATTACCAACCTCTACAACCCATATCCAAGTCCATCTTGGACTTGAAAACTCAAATCTTGGCCATGGGCCAATTCCCTATTTTACCCTTAAAAAGGGTAAAATTCTACCTTCGACGATTATCTAGTTAGCCTACCTACGCTTGATATTTTGACCCGATCTCCCTAGGGTAGTAGGGTACTAGCCTATAGGTTCGTTACCTACCAAAATACCTAGATAAAGTGGACGTCTAGTCCACCTTACGACCCATTGCAGATATCTTGAATATTTCAAGATACGCACTGATACGGCGCGATACCGGCGCCCTACGACCCCGATTTCCACTCGGGAGCCTACTCGCAAAATCTAATTCACATAACCTAGGCCTACGTCAAGTTTCGTCGCAATCCGACGCTCCGAGCTCAATTTCCCCTTCTAACTCGACTTTCTCCTTTTCTTTCTACTTCCCTTCTTCCTACTCTTCCTAATTCTCTAATCCTTCTTCTTCTAACTTCTTCTTCTTATTCTTCTAACTCTAATTCTTCTTCTTAGCCTCTTCCTCACTCTCCCCTTCTAATCTTTCTAATTTCTTCTCCTTCCTTTCTCAACTTCCATTCTAACTTCTTTTCTTCTATTTCTTCTTATTTCCTTTCCTTCCTCTTTCTATCTAACTTCTTATCTATCTATCTATCTATACATATATATATATATATATACATATCTATTTATGTACTAATATATATATACTAGGGGGGTTATAGGGGTTAAAGGGGGGTGAATTGGGGGTTTAAAAGGGGGGGGGGGGGAAATTGCAGCTGCAAGCAGCTGCTGCCCTGCTGCTATGCTGCAGCTGCTACTGCCTGCTGCTTGCTGCTGCTGCAGTGGCTGCTAGCTGCTGCTGCAGTTGCTCCTCCTCCTTCTTCTATCTCCTCTTCCTCCCTCTCATCTATCTCTCTACATATATATCTATATATATATATATCTATCCTCCTATATATCTATCTATCCATCCAAGTATATATATATATAACACACACACATCTATATGTATACAAATACATTCACACACACACACATCAATATATATATTAATACATACACACACACACATCAATATATATATATATAAATACATACACACATATATCTATATATATACATACATATATCTATATACATATAGACACACACACCCTCTCACACACACACCCTTACACTCTCACCACCACTCTCCATGACACAACACCACCACCACCATCATTTCTCTACACACACACACAAATACATATCAACATATATATACATATATATATATATATATATATATATATATATATATATATATATATATATATATATATATATATATATATATATATATATATATATATATACCATTATATATATTAAACTCCTAATTAAACCTCAACCTAAATTTCTATGAAATCCTACAAAATTTATGGGCAAATGGTGGAGAATCTCATCCTCTCTATTTATTGTGAAGGCATTAAATGAAATGGAGTAATAAATGAGGGATTAAATTCATACCTAAGTAGAGTTCTTGGAGAGAGAGAGAGAGAGAGAGCTTGGAAGAAAGAAAAGATTTTGAAAGAGAGAGAGAGAGAGATTGCTTAATGGAGAAGAAAAGGGGGGGTTTCTCCTCTTGGCCGTCCATGGTGAGGGTTATTGGGTTGTGGGTGGATCCAATAACCCTCCACCCAATAAACTTAGGTTTAGGTTTGGTTTGTTTCGGTTTGGTTCGGTTTATTTTTAAATACAAATTAAGCCTCTAAAATGACTAATTAAGTCATGGAAATAGGGTTTATGGTTTCTAGCCCTATTATGATGGCATGTGGGCCAAGCCCAGCTAGTATGTGGGTCCCACTAGGGTCCGGGCTACCCGGGTCTCCAAATTGAGTCCGTATTGGATAAAATTCAAACCGACTCAAATAAATTCCTAAAAATCATATAAAATCAAATAAAATTCCTAAAATATTATAAAACTTGAAAATGATGAAAATACCCCTAATTTGAAAACTGGGGGTGACAAATCTACCCTCCTTAAAAAAATTTGTCCTCGAAATTGAATGAGAACTAACACAGCAATCATGAATTGAACAAGGAAAGAAAAAGCTAGAATTTTATCTCAAGGCTCGAAGAGATATGGGAATCGCTCCCGCATGTCGTCCTCCCTCTCCCAGGTGGACTCACCTGGAGAGTGGTGTCTCCATGACACGCGAACCAAGGGAATGACCTGGTTTTGGAGTACCTTCTCTCTTCGGTCCAAGATCTCGACCGGCTTCTCTGGATAGCTGAGTGTCGGTCCCACCTCGATCTCGGAGTGGTCTAAGACGTGACTGGGATCTGCCACGTACCGTCTCAGCTGTGACACGTGGAACACACTGTGCACTCCCTTTAGTGCGGGCGGTAACTCCAGTCGGTAAGCCACTGCACCGACCCTGCCCAAGATACGGAATGGTCCGATGTATCGTGGACTAAGCTTTCCGCCGCCACCAAAACGAATCGTGCCACGCGTCGGAGAAATCCGCAGAAAGACAAGATCATCAACCTAGAACAAAACACAAGACTTAGAGCTTGATCTAAAACAATCACAATCAGACTCAAATACTAGAAAAATTTAAAT
Organism: Iris pallida; assembly: GCA_029216955.1. Classification (NCBI taxonomy): domain Eukaryota; kingdom Viridiplantae; phylum Streptophyta; class Magnoliopsida; order Asparagales; family Iridaceae; genus Iris; species Iris pallida. The sequence continues at coordinate 1,324,073 of JANAVB010029617.1, forward strand.
TATACCTCAAACTCTAACGGCCTCCGGTGGCTATCGGCCCAATGCCGCTGCCTATCCCGTGCCACCCGAAGTCTATCTCTGATAACCCTGACCTTCTCTGCAGCATCCACTACCATCTCAGGGCCAAGCAAAACCCTCTCACCGACATCATCCCAAGACAAGGGAGTACGGCACCTCCGTCCGTATAGAGCCTCGAAAGGTGACATCTCTATACTGGCTTGGTAGCTGTTGTTGTAAGCAAACTCTACCAAGTGAAGGTGGTCCTTCCAAGATCCCCCGAAGTCCAAGACACAGGTGCACAGCATATCCTCGAGGGTCTGAATCGTCCTCTCCGACTGCCCGTCTGTCTGGGGGTGGTATGCGGTACTGAACTTGAGCGATGTGCCCAAGCTAAGCTGCAAACTCCGCCAGAAGTGGGAAGTGAATCGGCTGTCCCGATCCGAGACTATACTCACTGGAACCCCGTGTAATCGGACTATCTGCCGCACGTACATCTCGGCCAACCTCTCCGTCGACAAACCCACTTTGAAAGGCAAAAAGTGGGCCGATTTGGTCAATCGATCAACAATGACCCAAATTGCATCCTTCCCTCCTGGAGAGCGCGGAAGCCCAGATACAAAGTCCATAGTGATATGCTCCCACTTCCACTCAGGAATGGGTAGTGGCTGGAGCAATCCACCGGGTCTCTGCCTCCCGGCCTTCACCTGCTAGCACACCAAGCATCTCGACACGAACTGAGCCACCTCACGTTTCATGCCATACCACCAAACATGCTGTCTCAAGTCTCTATACATCTTGTTGGCTTCTGGATGCATAGAGTACTGAGAACGGTGCGCCTCCTGAAGAACCTCCTCCCGAAGTCCTCCACTCGGCACGCACAATCTGGTACCATGCCTCAACGACCAATCCCCTGCTATAGAGAACTCATCCAACAGTCCTCTCTGGACCTGCTCCCTGATGACCCTCAGAGCCTCGTCCTCAAACTGAGCTGTCCTGACTCTCTCCATCAGCTCCGACTGCTCCTGCAAACCCCACATCTGCGCCTCGAACCCAGGAACTATCACCTCTATGCCCAAGCTCTCCAGATCTGCCAGAAGGTGACGATCCATCGTCAAACACATGGCCACGGGATACCTGCTAAAAGCATCCGCGACCACGTTGGCCTTCCCCGGATGGTACTGCAAGGATATATCAAAATCCTTCATCAGCTCTAACCATCGCCTCTGCCTCATATTCAGCTCCTTCTGGGTAAACACGTACTTCAAGCTCTTGTGATCTGTATAGATCTCAACTCGCTCTCCGTACAGATAGTGTTTCCACAGCTTCAAAGCAAAGATGACCGCTGCCAACTCCAGATCGTGGGTAGGGTAATTCCTCTCATGAGGACGTAACTGCCTAGATGCATAGGCAATTACCTTCCCGTGCTGCTGAAGTACACAACCCAAACCCCGTCCTGAAGCATCACTGTAGATCGTATAACCACCAGATCCAGATGGCAGCGTCAAGATAGGAGCTGTAGTCAACCTCGCCTTCAGCTCCTCGAAGGCGGTCTGGCACTCATCGAACCAAACAAACTCCTCGTCCTTCCTGGTAAGGCGGGTCATCGGCTGGGCAATCCTGGAAAAGTCCTGCATGAACTGTAGCGCCCCGCTTTCAATAGGCGACGGAACTTCATAATATGCTAGCGCCGAGTCAGATCGGCCGGGAACTTAGATGGCCATCTGACTCGATCGCTAAGCTTGGTAAACGATAACGCCTTGCGGCATCGATTCAATTCGATTTGGACAGAAGATACGAGAATCGATCCAACTAATGGAACGACTTCTGTTGGAACAAGTCCTAGATGCAGCGGGCTGCGTCTCGGCGCGCGAGCTCTCTATAAGAGTCCCTTCGACGGGACCGGACCGCTGTATGGTTTTCTTGGAGCTTTGCCGCTGGGCTTGATTGAAGTGCTTTCGCGTCGTTTTCAAGGATGCAATTACAAATTTCGATGCAAGGGGAAAAGAAGGAAATCTAACAAAGTGTTGATGCATTGCAGGAGCTCGCGTAACTAAGGATTGACGTTGCGTAGCGCTTCGACGACCTACACGAAGCCAAGTAATCGGTGGGTGATTCGGCCTTCTTTTCTATTCTGTCCCGCAAACTTATTCCTTGCTTCGAATCCATTCAAATCGAACGATGCCAAGTTAATTGCATGCCAATCCACTAAGTCAAGAACTCGGGAAAAACGTATCGATTTACAAATACAAGTTTTTCGCATAAACCAGAAAGTTTAAGGTTTACAGAAAAAGATAGACTATTTCAAGTGCTGCAAAATATTATGAAACATCGCTTGTGGGTTATGATGCCTCGGACAATTTGGTGCCTACGGGACGCTAAATCGGGAGTACGACTTGAAGAAAATGAAACGTTGCATGAGTTGAGGGAAATGATAATGTCGTTAAATACTGTCCGCGCTATACAAAACTGGTTGCATATATAAACTGTTCACGCATTGGCATGGTCATGGACAGCTTGTTCACAAGTTGATATTTCCTCGAATCGATATCCGGGGCATCGGAATCGACTCGACCTAGGGGGAATGATAATCGTGCTTCGGCACTGATGCATTTCGGACCGTCTGTCAGGCTTGCAACCTAGACTGAACGGGTCGAAATGCCATTGAGATAGTCCCATGTGATGTGTAACATCAATGACCGCATATAAGATAGTAGCATACTTACCTATTGTCTTATGCAGGGTAAATAGTATCTCTGTTTTCATGCAGGGACGAGCACGGCCGTGGTAAGAAATATGACAAACTGCTATGTTGAACTGTATGCTTTATTACGCAAAGAGGGCTATCGAATATGAACTGAATTCATTTAGTTCTAATAGAAAGACAACTCTAAAGCATGCCTACCCTAACAATCAGAGTCGGTTTAGACGAGTGGGTTCGTCTCGTCCACTTAGCAAGTGTGCTAATCCCATTCCCCCAATTTCCCCAGGTACGACGGGCGCGCTCAACTAGACTGGAGCTGAAGTACGGAGAGGCGTTTTGAAGCTCTTCCTATGCTGAAGTATTTTGAAGCCAATTCAAGTCGACGGCTTATGTATAAAGGGGCGAATGTATGGGACGGCAAGCGTTAGTTCAGGCAACTTGTCGAATGTATTTCCTTATGTTTTCAATCAATGTAGCCGCAACGGCATCCAATGTAAATTACGTCTTGCACTTTGTTGCAAGCTATGAATGAAAAGCATTTCTATCTTCCTATACTGCGTCTTACATTCTGATGTGATTTGTGAAGTTTCGACTTAGCGTATTTATATCGAAATGCAAAGATAACCATTTGAGAACTTGTCATCTTGCCTTGCACGAGCGCAACTCCAGGCTCGTGCGGCATCACGCCTTAGCGAGGACGATCGAATCGGCAAAGTAACACCGGGGACGAACGGTTTGTCGACTCGGGGCGTGACAAATTGGTATCAGAGCACAGTTATGTTTCCTCGGATTTTCGAAAGATGTTTCATTATTGGAATGTCCGTTGCGATGGCTCGATTGAATGCTTGTCGACATGCTGCGTGAAATAAAAGTTCCATACAGGTAAGCCCGTAGATATTTTTGAAAAATACTAACGGGTTTACTCTGTTTTGTAGGAATGACTAAGAAAAGGAACAATTCTGCCCCAACCCAAACTGTAGATAGTACGTCGAGCACAAAAAGTACTGAGCATAGTGAGACGACTATGCAGAAGATGCTACAGTTGATGGAGCTGCAGCAGCAGCAGCTTCAGACACAATTCAAAGCCCAATTCGAAGCGCAACAAAAACAGATGAATGTCCTGACTCAAATAGTGAGCAAAATGGCGGGGAATACCAAGACGACGGACATAGAGACCGGGGAAAAGCAAGGCGACCAAGAAGAAAATGAGAAAGAAGAGACTCAACCGCAAATGATAGATTCTTCTTCCTTGTTCAAGGCAAAGGAGTTCCGCAAGATGAATCCACCGAAGTTCAACGGCCGAGCAGAGCCTGATGTGATCGTGGGATGGCTCGCGGAGATGGAGGACCTGTTTAATCTGCTTAGCATCGAAGGGTCCCAGCGGGTAACTTGTGCGGCGTTACAGCTGCAACTAAGGGCGTATGACTGGTGGGCCGCTAAAAAGCAGGAAATCTATGAAGCAGATACAGACGCCACGATTTCCTAGAAAATGTTCAAGGAAGCCTTCCTCGAACAGTACGTTCCTCGCGCCGTCCGTCAACAAAAAGAAGACGAGTTCATGATGCTGCGACAGGGAAATATGTCTGTCGACGATTATGATTCGAGCTTCTCAAAGCTGGCGAAGTTTGCCGGCGCCTTCCTGCCCAACAAGGACGCATGGTGTGAACGCTTCCAACAAGGCCTGAATGACGAACTGCGAAGGGACGTCATGAATCAGAGGTGCCGAACATACCGCGAATCCTATAATGCCGCTCTTAATAGTGAGTGCGTCTTTGGCCGTATGTCGAGTAGAGGCATCCGTAACAACTTCAACAAGCGTCCTAACGATGCCGGCGCCGGGGGATCGGGAATATCTAAACGTCCGAACACATTTGAAAATCGGAGCAATAGCGGACCACATTGCAGTAGATGCGGTAGGCGTGGGCACCGAACCACCGATTGCTACACGCAAACCTGCTACAAGTGTGGCGTGATAGGCCACGTAGCAACATTTTGCCCGCAGAGAGTTCAGAATCAACATAACCCGCCGCGGAACATTCCGAATCCGCATAAAGCGCCGATACTGCAAGGCGCAAATGCGGTGCCCGTCAACCAGCAGAACCAACGCCACGGAGCTCAAGGCCGAGTTTATGCCTTAACTCGGGACGAGGCGTTTGCGTCCGATACTGTTGTAACAGGTATATTACTCTACAAAAGTATACTTGCTCGAGTATTATTCGATTCGGGTGCGACGCATAGCTTTATATCTTCTGATTTTGCGAAAGAAAATAAAATAACCATGCAATCACTAGAGATAAATATTAGCGTTAGCACTCCGTCGGGAGTCGATATGCCTGCGAATTTTATTTGTAGGGATGGCCATATTTGCATCGGAGGAAGATATCTATCCTTGGATGCCGTCGTACTAGACATAAAAGATTATGACATAATCCTGGGCATGGATTGGTTGGACGCTTGTCGTGCAACGATCGAATGCGCGGAGAAGAGAGTGGTGTTTCGTCTTCCCGGCGAGACAGAGTTCTCATATTCGTGCGGTACGGCCTCGAAGACGGCGATGATGGTATCGGCAATCTCGGCAAGGCGTATGCTGCGTTCCGGCTGCGCGGGATACTTGGCATCTGTTCGAGACACGCGGACGGATAATACAAACACAATGCAGACTGATATTGTGGCAGAATTTTCTGACATTTTTCCTGACGAGATGCCTGGGATGCCGCCGGATCGAGAAATTGAATTCAGCATCGACACCTTTCTGGATACACGGCCGATATCCAAGGCGCCTTACCGAATGGCTCCAGCAGAACTGAAGGAGCTGAAGGTGCAATTACAAGAGTTGCTAGACCGCAGATTTATTCGCCCTAGCGTCTCTCCGTGGGGAGCTCCCGTACTGTTCGTAAAGAAGAAAGATGGGTCGTTGCGGCTATGTATCGACTATCGGGAACTCAACAAGGCGACCGTACGGAACAAGTATCCTTTGCCGCGAATCGACGACTTGTTTGACCAACTGCAAGGTGCGGCAATATTTTCAAAAATCGATCTTCGTTCAGGCTATCATCAGTTGAAGATCAAGTCCGACGACATATCGAAGTCTGCCTTCCGCACTCGATATGGTCATTACGAATTCCTTGTCATGCCGTTCGGTTTGACGAATGCCCCTGCCGCTTTCATGGATCTGATGAACCGAGTCTTTCGACCTCAAATAGATAAATTTGTAGTCGTATTCATCGATGATATCCTTGTCTACTCAAAGAATCGGGAAGAGCACGCGGAACATTTGAAGACGGTACTGCGGATTCTGCGTGAAAACAAATTGTAAGCCAAGCAGAGTAAGTGCGAGTTCTGGATGAGTAGCGTGACATTCCTTGGGCACGTAATCTCTGCCGAAGGTGTCGCGGTGGACCCAAAGAAGATTGATGCGGTGGTGGATTGGAAACGACCTGCCTCGGCTAGCGACATTCGGAGCTTCCTGGGCTTAGCGGGCTACTATCGTAGATTCGTGCGAAGCTTTTCAAAACTAGCGTCGCCTCTGACTCGCCTCACCCAGAAGGGAGTAGTATTTGAATGGAGCAACGACTGTGAATCCAGCTTTCAAGAGTTGAAGCAACGGCTCGTCTCAGCTCCAATCCTTGCACTTCCAGACGGTCCAGAAGGCTTTCAGATATTCAACGACGCATCGGAAACTGGCCTCGGGTGCGTACTCATGCAGAGAGATAAAGTCATCTCCTACGCTTCACGGCAGTTGAAGCAGCACGAGAAAAACTACCCGACGCACGGTTTAGAATTGGCGGCGATCGTCTTTGCATTGAAGTTATGGCGACACTATCTCTATGGTGTAGCATGTAGAATCTACACAGATCATAAAAGCCTGAAGTACTTGTTCACGCAACGGGAACTCAACCTACGACAGCGACGATGGCTCGAACTCATAAAAGATTACGAGCTAACGATCGAGTACACGCCGGGCAAGGGAAACGTGGTGGCCGACGCACTCAGCAGAATGTTTATGGGAACACTGGCCATAAACAAGGAAATACGGCGAGACCTTGAAGCGATGGGTATCGAACTCGGAATTGAGTATCGACACCTGAACCTAGCTCAACTGAAGTTAGGATCGAGCCTGCTTAGCAAGATAAAGACCGCACAGGAGGACGACTCATTCCTGAAGAAGATGCGCGAGCTGATTTCAACGGGAAGGGCGACTGACTTTGCGGAAGACGGAGACGGGACGATGCGACTAAAGGGAAGGCTCTGCATTCCTGAAACTGCCGAACTCAGAAAAAAATTCTGACGGAGGCACATTATGCGAAGTACTCGTTACATCCTAGGAGCACCAAGATGTACAAGGACTTGCGCACAAACTTTTGGTGGCACGGCATGAAGAAAGACGTAGCTACGTTCGTATCGCAATGCATGGCGTGTCAGCAGGTGAAGGCAGAACACCAGAGGCCCGGCGGAGAGCTGCAGAACATCCCCATTCCCGAGTGGAAGTGGGACAATATCTCGATAGATTTCATTGTGGGATTTTCGAAGACGCCGCGGGGGAATGACGCGATTTGGGTCATTGTTGATAGATTGACCAAGTCGGCTCACTTCATCGCAATTAAAGTAGGATGGAACGTCGATCGGTTAGCGCAAATCTACGTCGATGAGAATGTTCGACTGCACGGGGTGCCGGCCTCAATAATTTCGGACAGAGACGGGCGATTCCTATCGCATTTCTGGACGAGCCTCCAAGCGGCGATGGGAACCAAACTGAACTTTAGTTCGGCGTACCATCCCCAAACAGACGGATAGACGGAGAGGGTAAATCAAATCCTAGAAGACATGCTGCGTCTGTGTGCGATCGACCTAAAGACTAGTTGGGATACGCATTTGCCGCTTGCAGAGTTTGCGTATAACAACAGTTATCAGTCGAGTATTCAGATGGCTCCCTACGAAGCGCTCTACGGGAGGAAGTACCGTTCGCCGATATGCTGGGATGAAGTCGAAGAGCGACAAGTGCTGGGACCGGAACTAGTGGAGCAGGTCGTCGAAAAGGTCCGCTTGATTCGAGATAGACTCCGCATCGCGCAAAGTCGACAAAAGAGCTACGCAAATCTTCGTCGACGACCGCTAGAGTTTTTGGCCGGGGACCATGTGTTTCTGAAAGTAACGCCCATGCGCGGAGTGATGCGGTTCGACGTTAAAGGCAAATTGAGCCCGAGATTTGTAGGCCCCTTCGAGATCATTGAGCGAGTTGCGACGGTTGTTTATCGGATCGCGCTACCTCCTGCCTTAGCCGATGTGCACGATGTTTTCCACGTTTCACAACTTCGAAAATATGTACACGATCCAAGTCATGTGGTTAGCTTCGATCAGTTGGAGCTACGTACTGACTTGTCTTACTCGGAGGAGCCTATTCAAATTTTGGACCGCAAGAAAAAAGTGCTACGAAATCGATCGATGTCCTTGGTCCGCGTGCTTTGGCGGAACCATACAGTCAAGGAGTCGACGTGGGAGATGGAGGCGGAGATGAAGGAGAAGTACCCTGCGTTGTTCGTCTAAATTAAGGTCCGACCCTTGTTCTTAAGTTTCGGGACGAAACTTTTTCTTAGTGGTATATTATGTAGCGTCCCGCTTTCAATAGGCGACGGAACTTCATAATATGCTAGCGCCGAGTCAGATCGGCCGGGAACTTAGATGGCCATCTGACTCGATCGCTAAGCTTGGTAAACGATAACGCCGTGCGGCATCGATTCAATTCGATTTGGACAGAAGATACGAGAATCGATCCAACTAATGGAACGACTTTTGTTGGAACAAGTCCTAGATGCAGCGGGCTGCATCTCGGCACGCGAGCTCTCTATAAGAGTCCCTTCGACGGGACCGGACCACTGTATGGTTTTCTTGGAGCTTTGCCGCTGGGCTTGATTGAAGTGCTTTCGCGTCGTTTTCAAGGATGCAATTACAAATTTCGATACAAGGGGAAAAGAAGGAAATCTAACAAAGTGTTGATGCATTGCAGGAGCTCGCGTAACTAAGGATTGACGTTGCGTAGCGCTTCGACGACCTGCACGAAGCCAAGTAATCGGTGGGTGATTCGGCCTTCTTTTCTATTCTGTCCCGCAAACTTATTCCTTGCTTCGAATCCATTCAAATCAAACGATGCCAAGTTAATTGCATGCCAATCCACTAAGTCAAGAACTCGGGAAAAACGTATCGATTTACAAATACAAGTTTTTCGCATAAACCAGAAAGTTTAAGGTTTACAGAAAAAGATAGACTATTTCAAGTGCTGCAAAATATTATGAAACGTCGCTTGTGGGTTATGATGCCTCGGACAATTTGGTGCCTACGGGACGCTAAATCGGGAGTACGACTTGAGGAAAATAAAATGTTGCATGAGTTGGGGGAAATGATAATGTCGTTAAATACTGTCCGCGCTATACAAAACTGGTTGCATATATAAACTGTTCACGCATTGGCATGGTCATGGACAGCTTGTGCACAAGTTGATATTTTCCTCGAATCGATATCCGGGGGCATCGGAATCGACTCGACCTAGGGGGAATGATAATCGTGCTTCGGCACTGATGCATTTCGGACCGTCTGTCAGGCTTGCAACCTAGACTGAGCGGGTCGAAATGCCATTAAGATAGTCCCATGTGATGTGTAACATCAATGACCGCATTTAAGATAGTAGCATGCTTACCTATTGTCTTATGCAGGGTAAATAGTATCTCTGTTTTCATGCAGGGACGAGCACGGCCGTGGTAAGAAATATGACAAACTGCTATGTTGAACTGTATGCTTTATTACGCAAAGAGGGCTATCGAATATGAACTGAATTCATTTAGTTCTAATAGAAAGACAACTCTAAAGCATGCCTACCCTAACAATCAGAGTCGGTTTAGATGAGTGGGTTCGTCTCGTCCACTTAGCAAGTGTGCTAATCCCATTCCCCCAATTTCCTCAGGTGCGACGGGCGCGCTCAACTAGACTGGAGCTGAAGTACGGAGAGGCGTTTTGAAGCTCTTCCTATGCTGAAGTATTTTGAAGCCAATTCAAGTCGACGGCTTATGTATAAAGGGGCGAATGTATGGGACGGCAAGCGTTAGTTCAGGCAACTTGTCGAATGTATTTCCTTATGTTTTCAATCAATGTAGCCGTAACGGCATCCAATGTAAATTACGTCTTGCACTTTGTTGCAAGCTATGAATGAAAAGCATTTCTATCTTCCTATACTGCGTCTTACATTCTGATGTGATTTGTGAAGTTTTGACTTAGCGTATTTATATCGAAATGCAAAGATAACCATTTGAGAACTTGTCATCTTGCCTTGCACGAGCGCAACTCCAGGCTCGTGCGGCATCACGCCTTAGCGAGGACGATCGAATCGGCAAAGTAACACCGGGGACGAACGGTTTGTCGACTCGGGGCGTGACATGAACCTCCGATAGTAACCTGCCAGAACCAGAAAACTCCGAACCTCTGCTACTGAGCTCGGCGTAGACCAGGACTCCACTGCAGAAATCTTCTTCGGATCCACTGAAATCCCCTCGCCAGAGACAACATGGCCTAGGAACTCCACGCGATCCAAGAAAAACTCGCACTTGGACAGCTTCCCATACAGCTGCTCCCTCCTGAGAGTGTCCAACACAATCCTCAGGTGCTCCTCGTGCTCCTCTGGTGTCTTCGAGTAGATGAGAATATCATCAATGAAGACCACCACGAACTTGTCAAGGTACTGATGAAATACCTTGTTCATCAAGTTCATGAATACCGCCGGGGCGTTGGTCAACCCAAACGGCATGACGGTATACTCATACTGGCCATAGCGGGTCCGAAAGGCAGTCTTCGGAATGTCATCCCGCTTCACCTTCAGCTGATGGTACCCGGTACGCAAGTCAATCTTCGAGAACACCCTCGCGCCGTTCAACTGGTCGAACAAGTCATCAATCCTTGGCAGAGAATACTTGTTCTTGATGGTAAGGTTGTTGAGCGTCCTGTAATCAATGCACAGACGTACCGTACCATCCTTCTTGGGGACGAAAAGAACTGGCGCGCCCCAAGGTGAAGAACTAGATCGAATAAAGCCCTTGTCCTCCAGCTCGTCGACCTGCCTCTTCAGCTCCGCTAACTCACTATTGTTGATTCTATAGATGTGCTGGGAGATAGGCTCAACACCCGACAATAGATCTATAGAAAACTCAACATCACGATCTGACGGCATCCCGGGCAGCTCCTCGGGAAAGACATCCAAGAACTCAGCAATGAGTGGATATGGCAACACCGGCCCCGCCAACAACGCTCCGCAAAATCCATCTCCCTGCTCCGCTGCACCCCTGGTGAACTCATACTCCGGCTCTCCCGGCGGCCTAAACAGAATCCTGCCCCCTCTGCAGTCAATGCTAGCGTGGTGCATGCTCAACCAGTCCATACCGAGTACCACATCGTAACTCGGAAGTGGCATTACGAGCAAACACGCACTCAGCTCCCGGCCTCTCAAAGAAACTCTCCGCCCCTTGCAAACATTATTAACTAGGATGATGCCATTCCCAGTCATAATCTTGCAAGTCCTACCAAGATATTCAGCAATAATATTGTGCCTAAGAGCAAAAGAAACAGACACAAAACTGTGCATAGCACCAGAATCAAATAAGGCCAAAGCTGGAAAAGAATCGAGCAACATAGAACCTGCGACAACATCCGCAATAGGCTCCATCTCCTCGGCTGCAAGAGCAAAGGCTCTACCCTGACCACCCCTCTGCTGGCGGTGCTGAACAAACTGCTGCTGCTGAGTCGGAAGTGGACCTCGCTGCTGAACTACCGGCACACTAGCTGGTGCCCTCTGAACGGGTGCCCTCTGAGCAGCTCCAGTAACACGGGGGTTTTTGGGACACTCCCGCATCTGATGCCCAGCGGCACCGCAAAAGAGACACAGCCCCAGTCTCCTCCTACAGAACTCGAAGAGGTGACCGGGCTTCTTGCAGAAGTGGCACGGTGGATTATCCTGCCCCGGACGCTGCTGACCCCTCTGGACAGACGCTCTGGCCTGCCCCTGCTGCTGGTGATGCTGGAACGACTGATGCTGAAGCTGAGGGCGCTTAGCATGCCCTGCGCTGCTACTGGCCCCCGAAAATAAATCTCGATCCCTCTTCGGCTTCAAGCCCCACTCCCTCTCCACCTTCCGAGCCTCCGCATAAACCTCTGCATATATCGCATAGAAGGAAGGGATCAGGATCTTGATATCCCATGTCAATCCCTCCCAGAAGCGCTCCGCTCGGATCACCGGGTCACTCACCATGTACTCGGCGTATCGGCTCAGCCGGCCGAACTCCGCCGTATACTCCTCTACGGTCATACTGCCCTGCTGCAGGTTCTGGAACTGTCGCACCAGGCCAATCTTGTCCGTGGGGGAAAAGAACTTCTCTCTGAACAGGGCCCAAAACTCAGCCCAAGTATGGCCCTCTCCTGCAAGAGCCGACTCGTTCCGGAACCATGTCCGGGCAATATCTAACAACTGCAACCCAACCGCCTCGACCTTCAGGTCGTCTGCCAGGCGACAGGCCCTCATCTGACGCTCGATATCCTCGAGCCAGTCATCAGCATAAATAATGCCCTCAGTCCCCTTGAAATCCCTCGGACCCAGCTTCTTGAAAGCCTGGATATCCTCGATCTTCGGCTGCTGCTGCTGCTGCTGCTGAACCTCCCTCTGTGGAGCCCCACGCTCCACTGCCGCCATAGCCAACCTGTGTGCATCCTCCATGGCCTGGCGCATAGCCTCTGTCTGCCTCAACTGAGCCTCATGCTGGGCCCGCTGGGACTCCAGCACCTGGTGAAAGAACGCTAGCATCTGTCCCATGTCTGTGGGCAGAGAAGGCAATGGAGGAATAGCTCCCATCATCACCGGAGGAGTCCCCTGCTGAGGAGGAAGAACGCCCCCGGCAGCTCCCGCTGTAGCCCCCGGCACTACGGAAAGAGCACCCGCAATGGCCCCAGGGATAGTCATCGAGGTAGCTGGAGGAGTACCTCCGAGAGCCCCAACAGAAGTCCCATCAGCCGGGGAAGTGATCGGAGCCTGTCCGCCAGAGGTGGCAGACCTCTCCGTCTCCCCGTGCTCCTCGCCAGGAGAATGAGTCATCACTATCCTGGAGACAAATTGAAAAGAAGATATCAATATGGCACATGAAGGCAATATCAAAGGAGGACAGCTAGAATGCAGTAAATCAATATCAAAGACGGTAAGCAAGATAAGTAAGGAAAGATCCTACTGTGATTGAGCACTCTTAGCCTACTACTTCCTATGTGTAACACAGGCTCGTAGTCAACACTCTAAGACGAGTGCCGCTACGACATCGCACTAATTGCGACTTCAGGACCTGCGTGGGCCACCACTAAAACGTGTCACGACCCGTACCCGCTAAAAGGGCACGTGACGCGACAACGCCCAGCCCTCACCGGAAAAACGGCATGAAACGCTGTAGATTTTCTAGTCTGACAACAGTTTATATATATAACAAAACCTGTCGAGAATATGGTCAACTCCGAATGGAGGACAAGCAATGAATATATATAAGTACTCAATCACAACTCTAAGATGATAAGTAAAGACTGAAAGATAAAGACAACAAGACGATAAAATATAACCTGTCAAGTCCAAATACAAATAATATACAAGTCCAGTCTCTAATACAGTCTAAATGTAATACAGTCTCAAAAGTAACTAGAGACAAAGTCCAGTACAAAAGACCTACTCTAACTAAACAAGTGGTATGGTCTCGTCAGGCAGAGCTACGCCCTGCGGGACCAAGTCTAGGCCCACTACGTCGTCCGGACCGTAGTAGGTACTGTAATATCCCTCGTCGACATCTGTAATATTTTATCAACAGTCCAGTCAGGATGAAACGAGTACATATATCTCATAACAGATCTCAAGATAGAATAAAAGCTATAAGACTGTAAATAGAGCATATATAATAAATCATGGAGTGTACATGTATGTATCATGGCATGGTAAGCTGTAGAGCTAGAGCTAGAACAAGAAAATAGAACGGGATCATGGCATGTACACAAATCAAGGTAAGCTATATATCCAATGTGTGTGAGTAGTAGTTTCAGCTTGTGATCGGCTTGGGTACCTATCAAGAACTGGCCTGGCAAGTCATATGTGCGGTATATGACTCACACTGTTCGGGAATGCGGGATGGATCTGATCACAGGCATACGCTACTACTCCCCCTACCCCAACTGGTAGAATGGATCCAAACAGGACACGTCACTGTACGGGATTCTAATGAGAAGGTAGTTAGCCTTCTCTAGAATCAGTGACCATATATTGAGCAAGAGCTACAAGGGAGCTTGCACAATATATCCCAACCTAAGAAGGAGAAAACATCTCTCGTCGGGATCCAAGAATACCAATCCGTAAGAACCATGTGTCGGGCATAAGCATATCAATACTAAGTACATGAATCATAACAGTTATCATAAATTGGGAATAAGTATCAAAGAATGTACTCGTCTGTAAGATGATAAAATATGTCGACCGGATCAACTGCAGTGTCTCGAGGACCTATAGAGAACAAGACGTATCAATACTAAGTTTAGGAAGTAAAGTTAAATCAAATTAAATCCTATTTAGTCATTCTAGGTCAAGACATGTCTAGTCGGGTCAATCTTGGTCATGGAAGAACATTAGAAGTCAATCTGAATCAAACTAGGTCGAAAACTGGCTTACCGTTGACTTTTGGTCAACGGGTCAACTCTGGTCAAATCTAGGTCAACTTTAGGTCAACCTTAGGTCACTGGTGACTAATAGTTGACTTTTAGTCAACTGTCCAAGTTAAATGGAATTTGGAACTAAATTGGGTAAAGTGTTGACCCATAGTTGACTTTTAGTCTAAAAAGTCAACCGTGGTCAATCGGGGTCAGGACTAGGTTTAGACGGCTAATTCTACTCATTACCAACCTCTACAACCCATATCCAAGTCCATCTTGGACTTGGAAACTCAAATCTTGGCCATGGGCCAATTCCCTATTTTACCCTTAAAAAGGGTAAAATTCTACCTTCGGCGATTATCTAGTTAGCCTACCTACGCTTGATATTTTGACCCGATCTCCCTAGGATAGTAGGGTACTAGCCTATAGGTTCGTTATCTACCAAAATACCTAGATAAAGTGGACGTCTAGTCCACCTTACGGCCCATTGCAGATATCTTGAATATTTCAAGATACGCACTGATACGACGCGATACCGGCGCCCTACGACCCCGATTTCCACTCGGGAGCCTATCCGCAAAATCTAATTCACATAACCTAGGCCTACGTCAAGTTTCGTCGCAATCCGACGCTCCGAGCTCAATTTCCCCTTCTAACTCGACTTTCTCCTTTTCTTTCTACTTCCCTTCTTCCTACTCTTCCTAATTCTCTAATCCTTCTTCTTCTAACTTCTTCTTCTTATTCTTCTAACTCTAATTCTTCTTCTTAGCCTCTTCCTCACTCTCCCCTTCTAATCTTTCTAATTTCTTCTCCTTCCTTTCTCAACTTCCATTCTAACTTCTTTTCTTCTATTTCTTCTTATTTCCTTTCCTTCCTCTTTCTATCTAACTTCTTATCTATATATATATATATATATATATATATATATATATATATATATATATATATATATGTATATATATATATATATATATATATATATATATATATATATATATATGTATATATATATATACATATCTATTTATGTACTAATATATATATACTAGGGGGGTTTATAGGGGTTAAAGGGGGGTGAATTGGGGGTTTAAAGGGGGGAGGGAAATTGCAGCTGCAAGCAGCTGCTACTGCTGCTGCCCTGCTGCTATGCTGCAGTTGCTACTGCCTGCTGCTGCTGCAGTGGCTGCTTGCTGCTGCTGCTGCTGCAGTGGCTGCTTGCTGCTGCTGCAGTGGCTGCTAGCTGCTGCTGCAGTTGCTCCTCCTCCTTCTTCTATCTCCTCTTTCTCCCTCTCATCTATCTCTCTACATATATATCTATCTATATATATATATATATATATATATCCTCCTATATATCTATCTATCCATCCAAGTATATATATATATATATATATATATATATATATATATATATATATATATATATATATATATATATATATATATATAACACACACATCTATATGTATACAAATACATTCACACACACACATCAATATATATATATATATATAAATACATACACACACACATCAATATATATATATAAATACATACACACATATATCTATATATATACATACATATATCTATATATACATATAGACACACACACCCTCTCACACACACACCCTTACACTCTCACCACCACTCTCCATGACACAACACCACCACCACCATCATTTCTCTACACACACACACAAATACATATCAACATATATATACATATATATACATATATATATATATATATACCATTATATATATTAAACTCCTAATTAAACCTCAACCTAAATTTCTATGAAATCCTACAAAATTTATGGGCAAATGGTGGAGAATCTCATCCTCTCTATTTATTGTGAAGGCATTAAATGAAATGGAGTAATAAATGAGGGATTAAATTCATACCTAAGTAGAGTTCTTGGAGAGAGAGAGAGAGCTTGGAAGAAAGAAAAGATTTTGAAAGAGAGAGAGAGAGATTGCTTAATGGAGAAGAAAAGGGAGGGGGGGGGGGGGTTCTCCTCTTGGCCAGCCATGGTGAGGGTTATTGGGTTGTGGGTGGATCCAATAACCCTCCACCCAATAAACTTAGGTTTAGGTTTGGTTTGTTTCGGTTTGGTTCGGTTTATTTCTAAATACAAATTAAGCCTCTAAAATGACTAATTAAGTCATGGAAATAGGGTTTATGGTTTCTAGCCCTATTATGATGGCATGTGGGCCAAGCCCAGCTAGTATGTGGGTCCCACTAGGGTCCGGGCTACCCGGGTCTCCAAATTGAGTCCGAATTGGATAAAATTCAAACCGACTCAAATAAATTCCTAAAAATCATATAAAATCAAATAAAATTCCTAAAATATTATAAAACTTGAAAATGATGAAAATACCCCTAATTTGAAAACTGGGGGTGATAATTACAACTTCAACTTTTAGTCATTACAAGACAAATACGAGTTTACAATTACTCCATCTTAAATCTCCCAAATTTCTTCAAAATAGTCCCATACATTTCAAGTTGTCGTTGCGCTACACGGTGTTCAATTTCAACTTCCAATATGATCTCCTTCATGATATCCTTGCCTTGTCCCGAAGAAGTAGTAGCTCCATCATCCACCATTTTCTTCTTTGTCTTTGAGGCCGTAGCTTCTTGCATCCATTCAATGTATTCACAACCGGGATTTTCCTTCTACACGTATTGAAAAAGAAATTACAATTATAAGTTACACATTACTAGCAAGAAATAATTATTTTATATTAATGTACAAAGAAAAGTATGTTTCACTTACACTAGTAGATAATGGACAACAGTAGAATTTTTGACCTAAGCTCCTAGGCACCTTTGATGTTCGTATTTTGCAAAATCCGGCTTCGCAACGACATAACCGAAGTTCATCAGTCCAACACCAAAAATCACATCCTACCTCCTTTGCACATTTTAAAAATTGGCGCCCACGATTCCAAGGTGTATTTGCAGTAAATAATTTGCACGGAGAAGTTCCTTCACAATAACATGGGATCTTCGCAAGATTCCATTCCTTTTCACTTCCTTCGTTTGCTACAATTTTGTCAGCATAAACATTTTCAGATCGGCTCTTCTTTTATTTTAGGGTTTCCACAATAAATTATTGAATGACTTACACAATAAATTACTTTAGGGTTTCCATAATAATAACTACTGGTTAGGGTTTCAAATTTTAGGGTTTCAAATTTTAGGGTTTCGGTAATAAAGAGAAACAACGTGAGATTCGAAAATGATGAAGAAGAAGAAAAATATAGCAAGGGAGAGAGGTACCCATCTGCGAATGCTCCGGTAGCGTCGCCTTCAGCCGCGTCTCCTCGACGTCCGCGTCTCTCGGTGGCCTCGTCTTCTCGTCGGAGTATGTCGATCGAATAGAGAGAGAGAGACAGATGAAGGTCAAATAAGGTTATAATAAGTTGAGTGTACACGTGGACTGCACACGTGTACACTCAGTTACCGAGTTGGGAAGCCACGTCGGCATTTCTGTTAGGCACTTGACGGAAATTGGCTACAGGGACTGTAATACACCATAATTAGAACGTGTGTTACTTTTAAGTAAGGAATAATAGATTAGGTACTGTGTTGTTAATTGGGTATAACTTAGAGTACCACCAAAGCAATTGAGCCTTTTTTTCATACTGAATGCAACAAGCTGTAGATGCTAATAAAGGGTTGGTTAAAGTTTTCCCAGGCAGCAATGTTACAATGTAATAACAAAATCACAGTCCGTGTGGGTTATGGCCTAGTGGTAGCAACGGCTCCTGGAGCGGAAGGTGTAATGCCCCGCTCCGCACGGTGCATTATGCTGAGTCGTTGACTCGAAGAGTTGCGTTGATCCGATTACGTATCGATGCGAATCGATACAAAGTGTTGAGTTGTCCCGAGGAATACATCAAACTAAGTCGATGCGAAGAGTTGCCTTGTCCCAAAGAATGCATCGAGTGAATCGATGCGAAGCGCCGCGTTGCCTCGAAGGATAAGTGCGTTGAGACGGCTCGAAGATTCTAAGAAATCGAATCGACCAAGGCGCAAGTCAAAATCGATGCAAGTAATGATTTTAGTTGGTTTCATGTGCAGGATATACGTTTACGCTGAAATGTTAGAGGTCGATCTTTTGCCTTATTCAGTAAGGGGTCCGCGAAAGCAAATCGTCGCCTTGCAACGGACAGAAGCGTTGGCACACTAAGACAAAT
Organism: Iris pallida; assembly: GCA_029216955.1. Classification (NCBI taxonomy): domain Eukaryota; kingdom Viridiplantae; phylum Streptophyta; class Magnoliopsida; order Asparagales; family Iridaceae; genus Iris; species Iris pallida. The sequence goes on from JANAVB010029617.1 coordinate 1,342,683, forward strand.
CGGACGTACAAACTCAATAAGCATGAAGTGCTCGAATGGCTAAGTCAGGAGAGTGGCCGTGCAACAAAGTTATGAAATCGAGCCGCATCGGCTCGGCGAAACGAGAAAGGCGTATCGACTCAAGGTGGGAGGATTGACTTTTTTTTACTCTTTCATTCGATAAGTCAAATATATCATTATATGCTGAGTTAACCTATCAACGCCACGGGAGTGGCTCGATAGAGAGATAAACGTAGTGCGTGTCGAACACTAGATAGAATAATTGAAATGAATCGTACGGCAAACGTACGAGTCGCTATGGAACATTGGATATCGCAAAGGCGAGCGCCTCGGTGCGCAAGCCACAAGAACATGGGATAACTGTACTCGGCGAGTGCCTTAGTGCACGAACCATACCGTGCCTTCGCGCACGAGTTAGAACGGCTAGAACATTGAAAGACAATAGGCGAGCGCCCTAGCGCGCAAGCCACGGACATTGAATGCTAAGTCATAGAACATCGGAATACGGTCGAAACGTGCATACGTGTACGGGATAATAAAAGATGGCTTCGTTGCGAGAGAATGCAGTTGTGGCATGAATGTGGCGGAACTGTCGGATATGACATAATGTCTCGAAAGGTGTTCGGGACCTTCGGGTCGTTCGGTTGATGAACATTGAGTTGAGGCATAATGTCATTGAACATTGAAACGAAGTATGAAACGTAAGAACAATAGAAAGTTAACGGAAGAAATACGAGATGATAATGCGGCATGGTGCCCTTCAAAATGTTCACGGCCTTCGGGCGTTCGTTGAGAACATTCGGGCGATGTGCCAATTGAAATAGAGATAAGCGAACTTGCTTGGTTGTATGAAAGATAAGATTCGTTGCATGGTCAAATGGACTTAAAGATATAAAAGTCCGTGCATGGGTATTCCCTCGAACGCGGCGCGCCAGGGCGCTGGGACCGTTCGGCCTAGGAGGGATTCGTTTACGGTATTGTTGGTGCACTTCATTTAGATGGGTAGCGACCGTCTGGTGAATGTGATAAGCCACTTGCTGCGATTATTTCGATGGCCTCTGATGTTGGTTAGCAACCGCACAGAGTTAACATCGTCTTATGTTTCGATTCGATAAATATAAGTCCATTCTAGCCCGAAAAGCTAGTGACCTTCATATAGATAAGGACGATGGGTTTGGAAGTGCAAGGTATGCGTATATCCTGCATGGACGGATTCTGAATAGAGAGCACTTATAACATGACAGGAAAAACAGATAGGCGTATTCACCTTGCGTCGGTGCAAGGGCGAGTGCGTCGATATTGCTAAGTTGCGCCACGAATCAAACACGAGAATGCTTGCTTGCCTATTCAATTCGATAACATGCTTTACGCCTTCGAATATGCCATGAAATTGACCCTAAGGAGAACATAGCAAGATCATAAGCTAAGTTGCATGATTCAACATAAATATTAAAATGTCGGTTTGGAAAGAAGATCTTTGCTTCAGTACATGCGAGGACGAACGTACTGATCCCCCACCAGCTTCATGCAGGGTGCAGGGAATGGATTGCCGCGGCGAAGCGTTGCTTGAACGCGTTGAGGCTTGGAATGCCGAAGCGTATTGAAGCGTGCGATCGCTTGACGCTCGGACTCGCGACAGGATTGATGCGGCCGAGATATAGAAGGCATGATGTATGGAACGGCAAAATCCTTTGTGGGCAAGAGAGAACTTGAGTGTTGTAGCCAATCTGGCAAATTCTGTTGGGCTATCGAAATCCTTTGTAATCTGATTTCGAATATCAATAAAGAGAATCGTTTTCGTATACTCTGTTTCCCTTTCATTGTTAACGTTCAATTTAAAGATAACCATTTGAGAACTTGTCATCTTGCCTTGCACGAGCGCAACTCCAGGCTCGTGCGGCATCACGCCCCAGCGAGGACGATGATTCGGGTGATTCCGGGTCGGGGCGTGACAGAAGGTACAGGTTCAAATTTTTTTGACATTTGTCAAGCCGGAGAAAAAGACACCTAAAAAAAATCATAAGGTTCAAGTTTTCCAAAATGTCGGGTTCCAGCAACTAAGTATAGCAGGAGAGTTTTATATCAAGATGAGGTACAAAATCTAATTTCTTCATATTTCGACATATTTGTAACTCAAGAGATCCAACTGACTTACATTGAAATGTGCAGTAATTTGTTGGAGATGGATCAAAAATTACGTCTTGCATCCAAAAACAAAAATTGTAATAGGATTTTTTGATATTGAGAAGTAGACAACACTTTTGAGGTTCCATGGGTTGCATTTAAAAAAAATACAAGGTATATTACACTGAGAGAACAAAATTTGCTAAAATTACAAACAGAGAACTAAGACGTCTATGCTAAGGACGTTTCACTTGAATCTCCACTAAAAATCTCACTAAATCCAATCTTCCATAAACCCTCTAAACCACAAACTAAAAAAGAAAGGAAAAATAAAAAACAACAAACATGAAAGACGTTTTTTTTGGGTATAGAAAGCACCCTTAAGGACGTTTAAAAACAACAAAAAATCCCCAAAAATGACATTTTCTATCCCCAAACAACACAAACGGCCTTTGAACGGTCATTATTTCTTTTTCAAATTTTTATATAAGTTTCGCATATAAAGTTAAAATTAGGGAAAATTGGAATAATATGCAAAATGTTGTTGTAGCTCAATTGGTAAGGAAATATGTTTGTGGGTGTGAGGTCTTGAGTTTGAGTCTCAATGGTAGTATGTTTGTCAATTGTAGGGGTAGTAGTTATGAGGTATTTTTAGAGTGTGAATAAAAAGATAAAATAAAAAATAAAAATTATGACTACTATGTATGTATCTCTCATGCAGTTAAGGAAGAAAAAAAATTATAAGATCCTTCTAACTACATAAACATATAAAAATTCTGAAAATTGCTGAGAAACCCAATTTCGGGGTTGGGTTGTATGAAAAACCCACCCGCAGGATGGGTTTTATGAAATGCCATAATTATATAATTCCACGTCAAATATTCAAAGATTTTCTTTAGATGTTCTGTATTTACAAAATTAATACCATAACTACCCCTCTGCACAAACTCAGATCTGGATTGCGATTCTCTTCTTCTTCTTCTTCTTCTTCTTCTTCTTCTTCTTCTTCACGAGAGATCTGAATTCCATTGCTCTCATCTTCAGCAGAGATCGCAAAGATCGTTCGTAGTTCACCATGCTTTTTATTTTAGTCGAACTCCGATCATCGCTCATCTTTTTCTTCTTCTTCTTTTCCATAAGAGTTAGCATCGTTTTGAAAGAAGAACGAAAACTCTTGAATCTTTATTCATGTCAAATTTCTTTCCACAAAATAAAAAAAAATTAGATTTCTGTCAACTGTTCTCCGTCGATATCACACGAAGAATAGTCATTCTCCTGCATTTTTAACAAGGAGAATGCCATTCTCCGTGTTGAATGGCATTCTTCGTGTTTCTAACACGGAGAATGGCCATTCTCCTGTATTTTAACATTTGAATGACCATTCTCCGTGTCATTTAACACGGAGAATGTCATTCTCCGTGTTATTTAGCACGGAAAATGGCCATTCTTCGTGTAATTTAGAAACGGAGAATGCCATTCTCCGTACTAAATTACACGGAGAATGGTCATTCTCCTACGTTTTAACACTGGGAATAACCATTCTCCGTGTAAATTAACACGGAGAATGTCATTCTCCGTGTAAATTAACACGGAGAATGGCATTCTCCGTTTTCCTAACACGGAGAATGACCATTCTTCTGCGTTTTAACACTGTAATGACCATTCTCCGTGCTAAATTACACGGAGAATGGCCATTCTCCGTTTTATTTAACACGGAGAATGTCATTCTCAGTTTTATTTAACACGGATAATGGCATTCTCCGTGTTTCTAATACGGAGAATGACCATTCTCCTACGTTTTAACACTGTAATGACCATTCTCCGTGCTAAATACACGGAGAATGACCATTCTCCGTGTAAATTAAGACGGAGAATGACCATTCTCCGTGTAATTTAGCACGGAGAATGGTCATTCTCCGCGTAAATTAAGACGGATAATTCCATTCTCCGTGTTACTAACACAGAGAATGACTATTTTCCGTGTAAATTAAGACGGAGAATGGCCACCCTCATGCAAAATTAGCATTTTTCGTGTTCTAACACGGAGAATGACCATTCTCCTGCATTTTATGGTCAGTTGAAACTTTGAAGGGCCATAACTTTTGACTGGGAGGTCGAAACGAGGTCCGGTTTGTCCCAAAATGAGCGTATCTTCGAGGAGCCTGAAAGTAACAGTTTTTTCGTTAGACGGTCTTTCAAAATTTTAGAATCGCAAAAAAAATGATGTTTGGACCTCCGTTTTAGCACTTTTGCCGTTTGTCTCGGTCTTTTCGAAATTTTTCGATGAGTTTTTGAAGATTTTTGAAGAGAAAACCTAGATTCGAAAGTGAGCAGCGTATGGAAGAAGATGAAGTATCGAAACGTTTTTTTTAAGAGTAGTTTCATGGGTGTTTTCAATAAATTAGAAGGAAGGACAAAAATGTCATTCGGAACCCTCTTTATATATTTTTTGCTAATTCTGGGCACGCGATGAAATGTTATTGTGCGGTGGGTTTTTCATAAAACTTTTTCGTTTTTTGGACATTTCATAAATTTCCCCAAAAAAATTCCTAAAATTATTAAATATTTAAATTATATTTAAACTAAACACATGGTATTATATAACGAAATACATGTCCAAAATTCTAAAATATATTTATAATAAATCATAGTTAAAATATACCCAAATCAATTTTAAAATTAAAAAAAAATTATCTATTGTTTTAATAGTTTTTTTTTTGTTTTTGTATGGACAACTCATGTTCAAAACGTGAATAGTTTTGCTAGTCGTATTTAGTGAGTTGGGGGGTTAGTAGTACGTTGAATTAACTAAAACGTGTTTAGTTGGACTTTATTTAAATAAAATTTTGTAAACTTTAATCTCCTCTTGTAATTTTGTGCAACTTTAGTACCCTCTTGAAAATTTCTGTTTTCATAAACTTTAAATATTCTCTTTTTTCACGGATAAGACGGTTCTTTTAAAAACGTTTCTCTCCGCTCCGCCTGTCCTTTCTGAGGAATTTCTTCGATTCCTATTAGGGTTTCATCCAACCTCCACTTTATCAAATCCCATTTCCTTCAATGGCGGAAAAAGAAGGTGACGATCCCCAAATCCATGTTCCCTTTTTCTTTCTTAGTTCCAATTATAATTTAGATCTATTTTTTCTTTTGCTTCCTCTCCTCTTCGTCGGATCTTTGATCCGGAATTTGATCGAGCTGTATTTGGTTCCATCATCTCTCTAATTTTTGTGTTCAATTTTACGTTTTTAACCAATATATTATATCACAATTCAATATTTTCTTACTTTTACAGTAAAAATTTGAGGTTCTGATGATTTTGTTGGCATAAACCATGCATCTTTACATGATAGATAAAAATGGGAAGGGGATCCTTTTTTTCACTTTTACAACGAACATTCGAGAATTTGATGATTGTTTGGTATATACCATATAGTTGGAGCTATAAAAATATCATCTTTACTGTCTTATAGATAAAGATGTCAAGGGCAAATTTAAGTTTTGAACCAATCACAAAATTCTTTTTTTTTTCAACCTTTACAATTTAAATTTGAGATTTTGATGATTCTTTGGTATATGTCACATAATTGGTCCTCTAAAGTTCCATTTTTCTTTACTCTATGATAGACAAAAATGTGAAGGGCCCTAATATATTTGAGAGAGCCAAGGAAGAGTTCGAAGCAATCATTCACAAGGACAAAACCCATGACAAGGAAACTCACGGAACTAGCAATGACATCGACGAGGACACTCCGATCGACAAGGTTAAAGGCCCGAGCGTGTTCGAACGAGCAAAGGAGGAGATAGAGGCTATCGTGGAAGCCATTCATCCGAAAAAGGAACCGGATCACACGTCACACAAAGAGAAAGAAGGGGGATGCTTCGGATCTATTGGGAGGAAGCTTGAGGAAGTCTGCTCACCTTCGAATGGAAAGAAAGACTAAAGCTTGAAGTGTTGTGGAACCCAGATTGTGATATTGCAGAATTCTCTTGGTCGCAATTTCTGGTATCTCCAAAATATATTGTTCTGGTCAATTGTCTGTACTTTCACATTGAGTAAAAGAATGTTTCCTATGTGATGTGTATCTGTATGAGTCTTGTTAACTGATTCCATTTGCTACTAGACAATTATCATCAGCATGTTCTGTTTTTCTGAGAATTATTATGTTTCAAACTTATTTTTGCAGTGTACGCTTACATATGCCTTGTTGCAAATTAATATATTCTATCTTCGTCGCTGCTGCAATTTTTGTATTGTTGGTCTTTTATTTGATGCGATGTTTTCTTGTTAGTCATACTGCACAATAACATCAACATTTCAACTTTATTTTCTTTTTTTTTTCAAAGTAGGATATGTATACAAGGTGATTATTTGATCAACATGTGGGACCCGTTGGCGTGTTATTGACTACCAGGATTAGCCACTTCGCTCAATGCCATTGACAGATCCCTGTTCTTGTAGCAGATGGGTTCTTGTAGATGAGCCATGCCTTTTTAATAACCTATTTTTGGGTGTTTCTTATAGTTGAAATAGTTCAAGAGTCCATTAGGACTTTAGGATGTGAATGTTCAACTTAGCGTTTCAACATCAAAAAGTTGCCAGTTTTCTGTCAAGTGACATGTATATAACACAAACTTAATGTTCATGACGTAGTGACTGAAACCAACCTTATCTTGCACTTCTTATTGATTATTTAACCTCTATGTTACAGATTTGGAGGATTTCACAATCATTTTCATCCAAACTCAAACTCTTTTTTCATTGTTAATTCTAAATTTCATCTGGATAATTAGCTACAACAGAAGGCTCTATCCTTATTTTTGTTTCAATCTACAGTCAAAATTTTCAGAGGGAGACAATAGACTGATAGAGTACATAGATGATAGCCCTGATAGGTGGTTTTCATAAGCTTACTATTATCATAAGTACTTGATAGGAACTGCATAGAAAAATGGAGAAATTAACCCCATAAAGCAAAACTAAATTAAATGGGTAATGCTTGCTGGTCGTAGCACTATATATCACATGCTATGAGACAAGCATTAGCTTTTGCATCTAATCCTTCATCTGCTGGATGGATGAGGTGTCTGAGCGAGATTGCTTTGGAGGATATGATATATGGACAAATGGAGGAATGGCATGTATAATGTAATGGTGAAATAGATGAGACGGTGTTGCTGCTCTGAGAATAAAGGAATAGTGCCTCATGGTTTTTGAATAGTTGCATACTTGCTAGACTTGTGAAGCATTTAATGTCGGATCTATGGCTTTCATAGTTACTTAGTTCTTATGAATGTATTAATAGAAACAGATGTGATGTTGTCACAACCTTAATGCTCAATAGTCACTCAGGAATTATATTAGTCAATAGCATTATAATATTTTCTCCGATTTGACTAGGTTGATGCCGTTCCACATATTCTCATATTTCCTCGATAGGAACAAAAGAGATTTCCTTCGGTATGTTGCAAGTGTAAGCAATGGAGGAGAAGACTTCATACATTTGTATTTTGATAACATATGAGGAGTTCTCACTTGTATTAGGATATTGGAGCAAAAGTTGTGTAGCACATGGTTTGACGAATTAATTGATTTAGAATGTTTATAGTCAATGGAAAAATATTCATCTATGACACAACTTAGCAGTGATTATAAAGTTTTGCAGAATGTGCTTCTTAACGACGAATTTTGAAGATAGTGTTGGATGAGAAATACTTGATACATATATATTCCATTTTTCCTGTAGTTTGCACTATATTTTTAATATTTAGCTGCAATGAATGCTGAGATAAACATAGGCAGAGTTCTAGGAAGAGTTAAATAAGAAGATTGAAAGAGAGGCTTCACTTTTGTGCTCTTACTTATTTGTCTGCTTTGTTTTCCTCTGAGTTATGTGTGGATTCCATATGATGATATTTTGTGGTCAAGAATCACATGGGCAGAATGATCTTCAAGCATACAAGCATTAATTATAGGTTAGTTAACACAAAACCGAAATAGAGGGCCAGTAGAAGAAATGTTTATTCAATTATAAGAAGCCTATTTTAATACATCAATGCCAAGTTTGAGCCCAATCCACACGGTGGTTTCTTCTATCCTATTTCCCCCCTGTCTGAAAGTTTGATGATCTCGTATTTCACTGGTTTTGGTCATAGCGATCCAGATTGTTGACTTACCATCGTAGATTTTCTCTTAGCCTAATATATGAATCTGGAATCAGATGTCGAGCCTTAGGCAAAGATGGGGTATATGAAATTGTTGACCCTATAAAGGAGGCTTCTATGGTTAGAATGTAGTGGTTTTGATGGTTTTGTTTAAGTAGCTCCTTCAAGGACTAATACAATTGAGTAGTTCTGGACAATTTGCATAGCCGCAGATGTTGGACTTTGATGATAAGAGAATTTGAAACTGCAAATTGTGATTAGAGTTTCTGTGAGAAGACACAACATTAGATATATCTTGAAAGATCTTGGTAAAGTGACTGAATAATCTAATCTTCATGTCTATGCACACCCACAGTAATTACCCGATGTGGATACACTGCCAGCAAACCTTGTGAAACTGAGCTCTCAACCAGATGCGAACACAAACCCAACAATCTAATGGCGTCACTGGTTATGTAATTAAACCAAACCAAATTATAATTATTTAGTCTTTGTAGATATAATACATGAGTGTTTTTGGTACGCAGAACTTTTTTCCCCCGAAAATTTTTAGGGTGGAAACCTAATACCATGTTTGGTTTAGATATAAAATTTATTTCCGGAATTTTTGAATATCCGGAAAACAATGTCCTATGAATCATGGGAACCTATTTCCCCCAATATAGTTTAGATATATTAATTTCTCATGGAAATAAATCAGGTCTACGTGAGTTTGGGTTGGGTTGGGTCTGGTCCAGGTAGGGTCGGGCTACATTCGGTTGGGTCTGGGTTGGGTTTGGGTTCGGGTTCGGTCCAGTTTGTGTCAAGGTCCAGCTGGTTTGGGTCTGGTTGGGTACCCAAGGTCAGTTTCGATCAAGTTTTGTTCAGGTCAAGGTCAGTTCGGGTCTAGTCTAGTAGGGTCGGGTCAAGTAGGGTTTTGGATATGGTTGGATCTGGGTCCGAGTCAGTTGGGTTCAGGTCGGAGTCTGAAAAAATTAATTTATAAGTAAAAAAATTACATTTAACCAAACTACGCTATAAGAAGTTACAGAAAAAGAGTAACCAGTATTAAATATATTGTATCAACAATGTTGTATTTTTAATATGAATTATATATAGGCTTAATTTTAACTTGATACCCTCAACTATTTCAGTTTTTCAACTTAATACCTTAAACTTTTTTTTGTACAACTTAATACCCTATAAAAAAAGAGACAAAAATAACCCTGACTCTCCCTCCCTAACTTGTGCCCCTCATTTTTGTTGCTGCTGTTCTAAAGAAATATTTGAAATATCTTCTTGTTCTTCTCTTCCGGTGGCCAGTGGCTTCTTCTTTCTTCTTATATGCAAGCTCAAGTGGAGGTGAGAGACTCTGAATATTAGCAACGGTTATGTGAAGAGTTGGTGTGCCTCGTCTTCATTTTCCTATGGGAGAAAAACAAGTTAATATTAGATAGAGTTAGTTAGCTGAAGGGAAAAAATTGCAAATAGGAAAGACTATTCCAATGCCAATGCATGCGTGGTATGGATTCGTTTTCTTCTTAATTGAATTTGACCTCATGACCGGACATAGTGTATTTAAGTTTTGAAAAAAGAAAAAGAGGGCCAGTATCATATGTTCCCCTTTGTCTTTCTTCCTTTGTTCGTTCAATTGATATTATATTGACACAGCTACAAGGTTTGAGCAAATGGGGATAACAACAACAATACAAAATAGAGCTACATTTAAACCAGCCATGAATAGTAGTATTACATTTACATGTCATACTTGGGTGGGTGGGGGTGGGGGTGGGGGGGGGGGGGGTGGGGGTGGGGGGGAGGGGGCTGGGATGGGCAGACGGAGGGGACGTGGGGTTTTGATGAGGAAGGGATAGTTTCGTCATTGTTTTTGTTTTGGGTATTAAATTGAAAATGATTTAATAGTTGATGGTATTAAGTTGATGCATATCAAAGTTTATGGTATCAAGTTGTAATTAAGTCTTATATATATATATATATATATATATATATATATATATGCACGTGCGTTGCAGGTATGTTATAATACTTGGGAAGAGCAAACAACCTCTTTAATTTTTTTTTATATACATAATTACATAATTATCCATATTAAATTTAGTGAACAATTTTAATTAGTAAATATAGATGAGGGCACTTTAGGAATAAAAACTTCCACGGTGAAGCCTACTTTTCTCATATTTTTCCAAGGATTTGATTTTTGGGAATATAGAATTTTTGACCATATAACATTCCTCGTACCAAACGTAACCTTACAACGGAAATCACTATTTCTTATTGTTGTACATAGAGACCATATTATGCTACTTCAGAATCGCCAGTTTTTTACAGAAGTCTACCCCTCCCTTAGGCCTCCCTGAAAAGTTGGCTGCAATGCAAGCTTTGTCGCACTGGTACATGCACCTCCTTGGGATGCCATTCTTGAGAGGAAGACACTTCTTCAAGCACTCGCAGAAGCAGTTCTGGACAGCTTTGCTCATCTTCAGCGACGAGAGAACTAGAAGCAGTGTGATGTAAAGCACAGCAGCCACCTTCTTGTTGTAAGCCATCTTTTGCTTGTTCTTGCTGCTTCACTTTTTTTTTTGTTTGAAAACAATAGAGAAGCAAATGCAAGCTGGGGCTTTTATAAAATAGTGGCGGTTTGTTAGTTGCTATGCTTGGAAAGTGGTTTTTCTTTTCTTGGATCTACTATGTTTGGAAATGTCAAGCTGTGATGGTTTTAGTTTCTTATCCTCTTGGTTTAGTTTGTTATCCTCTGAAGGTGAAGAACAGTTTGAAATAGTCAAGTGATGAGAGGAAAGGCAGGTTCCTATCATTTGTATTTTGAGTTTTTAGCAGTTACGATTGTTTGGATTCGGGATAGCTGTCATGTGTTTGTGGCTTGATGGCTTGATGTGATGCACACGGGATTGATTGTTAGTGAGGATCCGCAACCATCCAGTGGCGTGACTTCTTTGGTTTTTAGCTGTCCATGCCAAAATTAATCACCACTGAGATACTGCTGAAGTTGTTGTGAATCTTTACATTATGAGATGAATCCATAAAAGTTTCTATTGTTTGTAATAGCATGGCTGGCGTATTTGAGAATTTCTGTGATTAGTTATTACTTCTCTGGATATTATTTAGGCTCAAGTAAGGTTATAAATTTAGGAGAAAATTTGAGTGTCATCTCACTTTATTTATCCAAATTTAAGGTGCACCCCAGTGCTTTACACTATTGTAATTCATCCCCCACTTTTGTCGGATTCAATCAAATATTGACAGTCAACTGAGTTGACCATTTTTTTTGACAAAAATACTCCCATAGCAGGAAACCATCCGCCTCCCACCGCCGTGCTCCCCCCGCTCAGCCCTCTGCCATCACCACCACCTTCACCACCACCACCACCTTCGCCATCACCACCAAACCCCGCTCCCTTGGCACCACCGTCCCCCACCCCCCTCCTCCCTCGCCCACGACGCCGCCCCCCTCCCCTGCGTCCCCACCCCCGCTCCCCCAGCGCCCCTGCCCTTGTCGTCCCACTGTGCCTCCCACACAGTAGCAGCCAGCGACAGCCATTGGCAGCGCTGGCGGCGAGGTCGGGGGAGGGGAGAGGGAGCGCTGCAGCGGCGGCGACGTGGAGGGACGGTGCTGCTGGCAGCGGCGGCGAGGTCGGAGGGGTGGGGCAAGCACGGGGGTGGGGGGGGGGGGGGGGGGGGGGGGGAGGGATGCAGCGCTGCGGCGAGCGTGGCGAGGTGGGGGAGGGTAGCAACTGCAGCGGCAACAGCGATCTCCTGCGGAAGATGGCCGGAGGGGAGCGGCGATCCCCAGCTGGAGACGGCGGGGATCTGGATGCGGGTGATGAGGGGAAGAAGACAACATATGGAGGGTATTTTTGTCAAAAAAAAGAGTCACTCAGTTAACCGTCCATATTGGACGGAATCCGTGAAAAGTGGGAGGTGAATTACAATAGTGTAAAGCACTCGGGTGTACCTTAAATTTGGATAAATAAAGTGGGATGACACTCAAATTTTCTCTAAATTTATCTGTCACAAACAGGACACGGCAAGATGACATTGATTTTGGCTGCATTTTGGGGCGTCTGTGTCTATGTTGTGTCATGATACGTATCCATGGGATGCCCGTGCTTTCTGAATCGGGATGATGTTCATGGACCATGTTCACGGAGATCTTGCCATGTCCATGGGACAACTCACCGTCTTCGTGCTCATGGAAATCTCGCCATGTTCAGCGTATACATTAGGACATCCAACCTCGACTCTGGAAGGGAGTGGAGAGTCTGGTATTGAGTGGGAGATTTCCTAAGAACATTTTTGACAAATTTGTCGAAATTGAAATTGTAAGTGTTGCTAAGGTTCGGTCATTGGCAGCCAATTTGTTTTTTTGACAGTGTACGAAGCTCCCTTTGGGAAATCATTGGATCATAGGGCGAGCTGTTTATTTGGTTTCAACCAGGCAAAATAGTCAAAAACCAATAAATCGAAATTCTAAAAATTCAAATTCGAAACCAAACATAAATTAGCCATAACCACACCGAAATTGAACTAAAATTAGCCATAACCGAAACCGATATAATCAATTCGATTTATTCAGTCGAATTATTTCTATTGTTTCATGGACCTGGCCTGCAGTTGGGAATGTGGTTAAATTGTATAAAAGAATACAAATTTATACACATGTTTGTTGTATTTCAAATTTGAACCAATAATTGCTATAGTTGTTAAATTATCAAAATTGTACTTCAAAACATACACATAGAATTAAAATATACACATTTTTAATCATAAAATATTAAAGAATTTAATGTATTTATATAATTACACAAGTCTTATTCGATTTCGGTTTTGGATCGAAATTAAAACCCAAAACGAAACGAAGCCGAACCGATTTTTTTAGACCAGACCGATTATCTTATTCGGTTCAGCTTGGTCCAAAACCGTATAACATTCACTCCTCGATCATATCACATTTTACAAATTACTTCCATATTTCACCACTTTTGTAACCCTGTTATCATCCCCACTCACTACAATTCTTTGATCCACACACTGGGTGTCATACTATAGAATTTATCCCATCTCTTCCAATGTTACAACTGTCCACACCTCCATTGTATCATCTCTGTTACTGTGTAACGTCGGACATCTCAAAAAAAAAAAAAAAACTACGGGCCTCAATTGAAACTTCCCTTCCCAGAAATATGTAATGAAAAAAGAGCTCATAATATACTAAAGAGAGAGAAAAACAAAATAGATTCCTGATAAGAAGCTGCACTACACAATTCTGCTGCCGTTATCACATGCATAAGTTGGTCCACAACGTTGCAGTCTTCAGCTTAGTTTCGATTTAAGTTATGGGGATGTGCATTTGCTTAATATGATGTATAGAATGCAAAAGTAGTGACAAGGATGAGCAGAAACATCATAGGGTCAAACCAGAACACAGCAAAGGTTCACTTGTATTATCATAGAGCTAAATTCCATTACAGAGTTTAAATATAGGATAAAATAGCATTCATGAGGCGCCGGCACTTGCTGAACGAGTCTTCTCTCTTGGCGGAACGCGTAGGAAAGCCTTCATAGCATCATATGCTGTGAAACCAATGGCAACTGATGGGACAACCTGCACAGGACCGTGATTAGTTCTAATGATCCATCGCAAGTGATTAGTTCTAATGATCCCCGTACAAAAGAAAACCATTCAAAAAGGCTAACAACTTTGAAAGAGATTTCAATGATCTTAGGAACCATTTACTCTCCCCTCCACATTCGGGTCAGATTAAATTTCATAGACAATAATATTGGTGGCTAACAAGGGTCGGCATCAATAGTTATTCCTGTTTCATTTTTCCTTCTAGAAAAGAATATTACATCATTATATACATTTTAGTGTGAATATATTTTAGTATGTGGGAATATTGCATCCTTAAATTCTTCATTGCAAGGCTTTTTTTACTTGAAACTTACTTTGACATAGTTGAGGCTTAGCCCAGCAAATAGTTGTCTCCAACCTTGATTCTGAATAATTGATTTAAGCCCCTGCATAGTGCCCTTGATTGGCTGAGAACCAAGTTGAGTTGATGGTTGTTGGCTCTGAACCTGGAACCGTGGAACCAAAAGATCAAGATTTAAATACATGTTCTAAACCAAAATTAAAGCAATTAATCACTATTAGTGCGATTCCTATTTTTAGGGCAAATATTAAATAAAAAAAGGGCATTGGATACTCTTTCTGGAGAAGTACCTGCATTTGTCTCCTAACTACATCCAATGGGTAGGTAAGAGTCTGTCCAAAAAGACCTGCCAAGGCCCCACAAGAGAGACGCAAGGTAACAGAATTTTGGTAATCTTCAGGAACACGGCTCTTCAGCTCTTCATATATGTAAAACTTAAGTCCAGCATAAGGAAGGATGCCAATCAGTGTCGGACCTACAACAAATGAAAAGCCTTAGAAAGAATTTAAATGTGATCAGTTTCGGCAATCTACTATTTTTTGTTGTTGTTAGTTGTTTGCTGTTACCCACATAAAATACCCTTATGTACACACAATGTTATGTGTGTACATAAAATTGTGTTAAGTGGGCCGGGCTTTGAACTAAAATCCCAAACCCCGCCCGGGCTTGTGGTAAGCTAGTAAGAAGTTGAAGTTTCCTAGTAAATGAGGTTCAAGGTTCTATTCCTACTAACCTCAATTGTAAAATTAATTTTTTTAAATGCGTATATATTGGATTTGGGCCAGGCTTCAACCGTGCCGGCCCCGGGCCTGTGCCAGCCTGGGTTTGACCGGGCTGATTTTCGGGCCGCCCAGCCCACTTCACATATTGACACCTAAGTCCTTAGCATTCTACCAAAAGCACTATGGACCTCTAAAACCGCTTCAATCAGAGGAAGTATGTGAATGTTAATTCCGCTCTATTTTCTTCTATTCCAACGCCGCTAGTTCTTAGTAATTGATGGCCGGAAATCTCGGGATTAATTTAGGAGAGATTTATTGAATAAAAAATTGGGTCTCTCAAATGTTGACCCACTGCTAATCAAAATTCTTCTGCAGCTGCTCTTTTTTCTCTGAAATAATTGCAAGAAAAAAAGATCTCAGTGCTTCTCTTGTTTCACTTGTGTTTTCTTCTTCTTTCGTTTAACCTTCTATCAAGCTCTTTTTACCTCCCCATTCTCTTGTGTGCCACTCATCTCCTTTTCCTCTCATCAACTTCCTTAAGTTCGTTGGTTCCTATTCTTCATGAGACTTCACATGGCAAATATACAACTAATTGATTTGTTTGTATTAGCACTATCATTTTGCTTATCCTTCATCATCTAATTCCTTTAAAAAGAGGGAATACCAACCGCATATTTTAATGACTTGGTCACTCAGGACGTCTAACTAACATCCGTGCAGGTTGCTTTTTCCACTCGCTTCTTGAACATTGGTATGGCCTAAAATTCCTATTTAAGTACCTACGTTGTCTATAGCAAGGTTCACAATATCGGTATCGGAATCGGTATCGGACTATTCCTATGAGTATTGGTATCGGCGGTATCGTATCGGAGTATCGGACTTTGGTATCGGAAAACAAATAAATATTAATAAATTATTTACATTTAAAAACATATATTTTATACATTTAGGCATAATTTTAAGTATTTCAGCGTATTTCTTAGTAGTTTTGAAATTATATGAAATAGTAGTCACCCTTACCGATTGGTTTTGCCGAATTGACCGGAACAAAGACCCCCAATGTCGGTATCGGTCAATATTTGGTATCGGTCGGTATCGGATCGGAACATGCCAAACCGTATTGGTATCGGCCGTATCGGATCGGCCGTATCGGATCAGTATCGGCCGATACTTTAAACCATGGTCTATAGCAGGTCAACAATGATAGTCCCAACTGACGTTACTACATCCAAAACTGGGATGCTCATGATGACAGCTGCCGCCAATAAAAGAAAACATAAAAGAGCACCAAAAAGGAGAGAGAAGGAAATACAACAGTGAAACTTTAACTAGCCCTTACGTCTAACAGGGTAAGCACATATTTATATAACTAACAGCTTTGCAAATGAAACCTTAAATATTGTGTTTATGCACAAATCTGTACTACTAGCATTCAAATAAATTTGCTACCTAATAAAAAGGTTAAGCCAATCCGATTATCAAAATTTTGGGTTTCTATATAGAATGAACATTAAAATGCAACTATCAAACTGTTATATTTGCTAAGCAAAGAATACCACTAGAGCACCAGTAATGGCAATAAGAACCATCAATAACTTTATTCATATAACATACACAATTAACTGCTTTTTATAAATATGACTGAAATAGTAGAAATATTGTTGTCCCAATAAGAAAAAATAGACAGACAATAGTATTAATGCAATACTGCAACTTATATCATCCAAGCAACTCTTGAACATTCAGGAAGATAATATTCGTTTTGTGGCTAAGGACTGAATATTGTACTGTAGTAGCTAGACTATATTTTAATCAGATGCTTGCACCTTAAACAGCTTATTTTGTTATCACAATGACATATGAAAGCTTTCATGGATACAGTAACAAGTATATGAAAAAAACCAAATGAGGGGGACTCTGCCACAATATACAGCATTGGAAGGAAAGACATACCTACTCCACGGTACAGAGAACGAACTCCACCTTCCATATAAACGCTCTTAAAAACATCACCGATTCCACTATAAGCAGGCTGTGCACAGTAGCTCCTTAAACCATTACCGAATCTACTCGTACTTGATACCTTACATTCCATAAGAAATTCATTAAGAAAAGATACTAAACAAGACCATGAAATAGATATAAAAACAGATATTGTGAATGAAATAACAAACAAGCTTTACAAACTTTGATTGTAAGAGAGAGATTCCCATTAGAAAGAACTACCCAGTAAAGCAATATGATATAATCATTGATATAGGTTGCTCCTCTAGTAAATGAACCTCGAGACTCAAGCGTATTCTTCAAATTAAAAAATGTTCATCTCCCTTGCGAAAGATATATTAAATCATTGTGCTCAAATTGGGTACCTTACAAGTTTTGGGGGGATAAATTTGGGAAATGGACAATAGGCGCTGCCAGAAAAATAAGGATAGGGTACAAGGAAATTGACATGCATGGGAAAAGGGTATATCACTGGAAACACACCTAATGCTTCACCCAAAAAATTGATAACCCTGTATTCATTTTTGAACATTTGTCCACCTCACTTGGAGAAGTCGGTTAACAAATTTTGGTGACAATCATTACCCCTATGTAAAAGATATAAAAAAGACAGAGAACAAGAAAAATCCTTCAATCTCCTCACTCTTCCTTTCCACGACCATGCCCAATGACATAGCGTAAAGAAGCAACAACGACAACGTGCTGAACCATTCTCTCTCTCTCTCTCTCTTCCCTCCCTCAAAAACCTGTTTTTCCTATTCTCCTATCACTACCATTATGATGCCTCCCATACCCTCCACCTAGCAACACCCCAGCAATCTGCACTACCCTCTCAATCTCTCCCATAGGGTTCTCGAGAAACCATCCAAGACAGACTGGGATCATATAATAATGAAGATTTTTGAGACGGTGAGGATGGAGATGGTAAGGGTAACAAAGTAACAATCCACTGGGAAGAGGGAAGAAGAGGCTGAATAGGTGTAGTAGTTTTGATTCTGGCAGGGGGGTCAACATATGGATACAAGCTTGGCCATTTGCAGCAATGGATTTTTTCTATCCATAGCATAGGTTGTTAGTGACAAAGGAGGGATCACCTACGAGGATGCAGCAGGTTCGAATTCTGGTTGAGAGGGAGGAGGAATTAGGGGCGGTGGGGCAGCAATTGGCTATAGAGAGTAGCAGCAAGGGTCAGGATTTGAGAAAGTAGAGAGGAAGAAGACAAAGAGGAAAGAAAGAATAGGAAGCTTATTTAAGAGAGAGGGAAGTTACCTATTTTGGTCATATTTGAAAATTTAAAATAACTTCTCTAACACGAGCCACAAAATGTTCAAGCCTTAATGTTTCAAACTTGAAATATGGTTTCCAGTAATTTACCATAAAGAGACTGAAGTCATGGTTGTTTAAGTTAAAAAAGAAAACAGGAAGGATCAGTGCTTCACAAAGTCTATAAACTAACTGAAAAAAGGAACTACCTGATATGCAAGTTTTGTTCGAGCCAAATCTAAGGGATAAGTACACAAAACAGCAGTCCCACCAGCTGCAGAACCAGCTAAAAGATCTATAAAAGGTCCTGTTCCTAAAAAGGTATAATTGTTTAATATCCAGCAACGATATTGCTCGTACGTCATGAAGTGCAATGCTGCATAAGGAACAATCCGAAGCACGCTAGCGCCATTTCCTCTAGAAATTAACCAACATAAAGAAAAAGGTTATAAAAATATGAGAAACCACTTAATATCTTAAATCGACAACTCCACAATATTCAAACTTACTTATAAAATCCTAAGATGCCTTCATGTTGCTTCAACTTCACCAGAGATTGAAATATTCCAAGAGATTTAAACCCTTCAGTTCTTGTCTGTTATGAGAAGTGAGGGGAATATGGTCAGTCTTACAAAAAAAAAGATTCTGCATGGCATGACTATTGTGCACTCTAGATGTAAAAGTTAATGCAAAACTAATAAATAAGACAAAATTGGCAAACTTCAGATTTTACTAGTAACATCCAATGCCAAAGAAGCAAAAAATCCAATTGACCACAGCTCTCCAAAATGCTAAAACATTCATAGTATATGATTAAACAAAACTCATACAGCAGGTTTGAAATCCAGAAGTCTTAGGGATGTTATATTAACTTGACATGGACAAGAACAATCTTCAACAGAAAAAGTTATAGTCGAGTTTACAATACCATTCAACAGAAATCTCTTAAAGTTCCATGCATAAAAAAAACATTCAGTCAAGTCATACATTAAATGATGCTAAAGTAGTAGACAATCAGTGGTAGCTTAATTTCTATGTTTGACTGTTTTGAGTGTGTGAAGCTACAAGCTTCAGAAGACATGCATATCTATTTAAATGCATGTGCAGAGATGACGACTTGAGTAGAACATTGAATGGGGTTGTTCAGTTCATGTCCATGTTCTGGTTTGAATTCATAGATGCACGGGTAAATCCAAACCTGAATTATGTGTTGCTAAGAAGAGTATATTCCTCCTTTGCCGCATCCAATATGTATTCAGTCCAGAACTATTTTTCGCTATATAAATCCAATGGACATGATCTTGGCGAGACAAATGTTAGCATCAATGTTAAATATGCTCAAGAGTTACGGTTTTGAAGGTTATAAAAATCAGTTGTCCATCAGTTTTATATCTTCTTGAGACTTATGGTTTCAGCACTTTCATTGTCTTCATCAACTTAGATTGTAATGGCTATTTTACTTTACAGGTTATTAATTGCCATGGAATACTAAAAAGGGGAGTGAGAAGAACAAGGCAAACATAATAAATCTATCTAGCAAAATTCAGGTCAAAGAGTAAATCAGAACACAACCAATAAAACAAATATATATAGGGAGTTGTCAACAGTATAAGGGTCCCTCTGGGATTTAGTTTTCACAACTGAGTTTCCAAAATAGAGTTTTGATCAACAAAACCGAGATAGACAAAGTTTTAGCATCGGGATTTAATTTTGTAAACAGAAAGTGTTTGGGCATGTATATAAAAACAGTGTTTTGTACGGGAAAATTACCAAACCACCGTATGCTTTATGTTTAAAATTATTTAAGTCAAACATTATGTCTAATGAAATTTAGAACTAAAATCTTGATCCAAATCAAATCTACAATATAAAATCTAATCAAATTCAAAATTAATCAAATCCATAATTTAATTCAATCTAATATATAACTTAAAAGCTCACAAATTTAAATTTAATATGATTTAATATAATGTAATCTAGTGTAATCTAATATGATCTTTATCTAAAAAGGAGAAGAAATAGAAGAAAAATATTAAGTGCAAAGAGATGAAAGGGAAAAGGAAGCAAAGAGTAATTTGTCCACTTTTATTAGTTTGCATTTGAGATTTGGTAGACATACCATTTCCTTCCATCTTGGTTTGGTTCTTGGTTCAAAACTGAACCAAAACCAAATCCCAAATAAGGCTCACACAAGTTACAACCGAGTTTTAGCCTTAAAACTTGGTTTTGGGGGGGATGAAAACTGAGCCTCATACGGGGCATAAAGTTCCAAATCAGACCACTTGTAATCCATCAGACCTACTGCTAGTTGAAATAACAAGTTTTGAGTGAAAATGAGCTATTGAACATTTTTGTCCTCGCATTGTAGTGGCCATCAGCAATGGTATGAAAAAGTTATAGTCAGCCTATACTGCCAATATAACAGTTATAATTAGCTTAATGATGCCAACATTTACAAAGCACGCGTATAAAGCTATAATTTTTATAAGACGGGTCCTAAATTCTTGACTTGTTGTGCATAGGCAACACATGCTTCTACCAGGTATCGACCCTTCTAGTGTCGATCTTGGAAGCACAAAGTTACAGATTAACATGCAAAAGAACTGATCGTGTCGTAACCCAAGTTGTTTAATATATTGAATGGCTGATTATTTCTTGTACCTGTTGCTTCTTATTTTTATTATTAAAATAAACTCGGTGTCTTTATACCTACTTTCATATCATGAAAGTATCAATAAGTTTCAATCAGCAATTCATATACACGACATTTCCCAGATACTTCTAAAGATGACAGTAGATATTAAAATTTTATATATGAGACATCTCCCAATATTTTAAAAGACTTGATTTTTATAGCTATAAAAAGGAAATTTTCTCTTTTTATATAGCCGATATAATATGTGGCATGCACTAAAATTAGTTACTTCTTCAATCGGCACAAATCAAATAGCCATTAAACCATATATGGAGAGGGAAAAAAAAAATTAGATAATTCATATCGATCCTTCCTTCCATACCTGCATCAGAATCTTGACCCGCTCGAGCGGAGCCACGGCCGTCTTCGAGAATGCCCCCGCCGCGCCGCCGGCGATCAGCTCCTTGACATAAACAGGCAGCAGGTCAACCATGCTCACGTCAACATCAGCCGCAGAGGTCGCCGACGAAAGCGTCGTCGATCCCTGCGAAGAACCCATCCCTAACGCTCCAGAACAAACCCTAACAAGAACACGACCTCCTCTATAAAACCCCCTAAGGACCAAGACTCGAACTTTTTCGCCGCTACCCCGCCTGCAACTTGGCGAACTCCTTATCCCATCGATCTCTCGAGAGGCAGAATCGGAAGAAGTTACGTCGCGTTCGGGTTCGGGATCGGCCTAAGCGAATGCCAAGAAACAGGTAGGGTTCCTTCGCATCCGAGTCGGAATCGGAGAGGAGATGATACATCAACAGGAAGGATCGACCGGGAGTTTGTGAATCGATCGGAGATCGGAAACCCTAGGAACAACGAGAGGTGCCGGAGGACATCATTATTCCCATGGATCAAGGACGATCTCGCCGATTCCCATTAGGGTTAGGGTTAGGCTTAGGGTTTGGGGAGAGAAGAAAGCGATGACAATGATGGTGATGAAGAAGAAGAAGAAGACCAAATCGAAAATTTGGAGATTTGTTCTTGGCTTCTTCTTCTTCTTCTTCGATCGGCTTCTCCCTCTCTCTCTCTCCCCTTCTAAAAATATTTGGGCGTGAGAATAAAGAGGAGGTGGGTTCTGTTTATTTGACCTACAAATACTCCTATTTATAATTTCCTCGTACTAATTTCTTTTTCTGTGATCTTAACTAATTTTAACAAAAAAAATATTATTTTCTAGTCGATTCTATTAGTTTGCCAAATTACAATATGTTAATTTTTAGAAGTGTTGATATCATTAAGTAAGTACGATGATTAATCTTGGTATATTACAATCGTATAAAAAGTACCGAATATCTATTTATAATAGTCCGAGTTCTCTAGCCTACTGGTATTAGAGCGGACACCAGAAGAAGCCGACAATATTTAAGTTCCTCAATTGAAGCAATTCTCTACGTCTACAAAATACTAGTACGTGCAAAAAACAAAAAAAACAAAAAAAAAAAACTTTGGATATATATTTATATAATACCATATTATTAGTTTAAATGTTTAATATCATTAAATTAAAGTTTGTTCTTTATAGAACTTTGAATATCTGTTTAGATAATATAGGTTGTTTAAATATTAAACATATATCTCTACTAATAAGGGAGTTTCAAAATGGTCCAAGATTAAGCCGTCTAAGCCGTGTGTATTTCATCAACCATTTCATTTAAAAAATTTAAAAAAATAACTCCGGTAACCTTATGTTCTCAAGTAATTTTTAAAAAAAAATTTAAAAATCCTCCTAATTGCATGAATATGTATAAATACTAAAATATTTAGAATTTAATTATATTTAAACTAATTGCATGATATTATATAATTAAACACATATCCAAAAGCTTATAAATCATAACTAAAATATATTCAAATTATATTTAAAATATTCTAACATAAATTTATATTTTATATTTCAATCATATTTTATATTTTTTTTAACGTGCACGTGAAAGTAACTAGTTAATTGTAATGTGTTCTTTGTAGAATTTTTTTATATGTGTTGATAATATGTTTAAATAGTTACAAGGACTTAAAATTATTTTTACATTTAGTTATAAATTTTTATAATTTAATTAGGATATACGTAAGACATTATGATAATTAATTATAAGGATTCTTTTATTAATTAGTGCGTGATATAGAAACGGTCTTGATGAGTCACTTTTGAGCCGTTTCGAAACCTCGTTATAATATTAAAGTTGAGGTAGTTGTCGTTTATATGGTACAACTGATTAAACTTTTTGTATATCTGACACAACGCTGACTTTCACGTAATGTGATTTCATTTTTTAAAAGAACTCTTGTAAAAAAATTAATAAATGTTCTAATTTCAAGTGACTTGGTTGTAATTATATGGTAACAACTGGTTAAGCATTTTATAAATACAATATGACACCGTCTTAATGTTAAATGGTTCTCTTTGTTCACTTATGCTACGTGATATTTTTTTAGTTACCTATATATGGAAGACAATAAGTGTCTAGAGATTACTTCACAATATTATAAAAATTTTAATTAATGAATAAGTTGAGGTAGTTGTCATTTATGTGGTAACAACTGATTAAGCTTTTCATATATCTGACACGACGCTGACTTTCATATTAAGAACTCGTGGAAAAAAAATGTTCTAATTTCAAGTGACTTGGTTGTAGTGATATAGTAACAACTAGTTAAGCGGTTTATAAATAAAATACGACACCGTCTTTAATGTTAAGCGGTTCTCTTTGTTCACTTATGCAACGTGAGAAATTTTATTTTTGTTTTAGTTACATACATGGAAGACAATAAGTGTCTAGAGATTACTTCACAATCTTATAAAAATATAATTAATGAATAAAAATATATAATTCAATACTCTATTGCTATCTAATGAGTCAATTTGAACTTTTCCATAGTGGTGATTAATCCTCTATACTGAAAAGTTTAGACCATAATTTTTTTTTTTTCACATTATACTTGAATATGATTACAAGGGCAACAACCAATACATGATGAAAAGAGATTACAATGGGAAAAAAAATGCAAGATCTAAACTTTCTAATTTAACATGTTAAGTTGATGGTATAACCCTCTTTTTAGGGGTTGGGAGACACAACAAAGAGACTTGTTTTCCAAATTTTAGTATTGGGCTGAGAAAACACGACAGGCCCACAGTAATTTATGTTTATCTAAATTTAATAATTTTTATATGTAGCCCAGGCCCGGTCACAGAGAAAGGCTTTTTTGATCGTGTGGAGCAGGTAGAACAAGCAAGGCCCGGCCCTTCAGTGATCCTTAGTACTTCGTCGGGTCGGGTTGGACGGAGACAGTCTGACCCGGCCCTTTATATCTCAATGAAAAATAAAAATATTCTACCAACTCAATTGGGCCTTCTTGGATGAAAGAAGAAGAGCGAATCCGAAGAGTTCTTAGCTTCCTTTGTTTGGGTTTATGTAATTATTACACACTCAATCTGAACTTTTTCTTTCGTTCTTTTTTTTTTTATACACAGTAATAATAATTTTGTATAATGTCCATAACTAATTGATTAACATTTAATAACTTAAGATACTTAGTTAATATTATTTATATATCTGTTATTAACTAGTTAAGGTAATTAACAAATACTCATAAATAAACAATAATATTGTTAATTAATTAGTACTAATTATCATTAATAAAAGGTGCTGTTATCGACACTCATAAAACATTATTCTGCACTCCTCTTTAATATTCTATCATTCTAATTCCAAATATACTCATGCATTAAATATGACGGTGATTTTTTCATGTATGGAGGGAGGAGTGTAGAATGACATTTTAGAAGTGCCAATGGTGTTAATATAAGAAATTTTTAAAAAAATTTATGAAATGTCCAAAAAACGAAAAAAAATTATGAAAAATCCACCGTGCAATAACATTTCATCGCGTGTCTAGAATTAGCAAAAAATATAGAAAGAGGATTCCAAATGACCTTTTTGCCCTTCCTTCTAATTTATTGAAAACACCCACGAAACTACTCTTAAAAAAAATGTTTCGATACTTCATCTTCTTCCATACGTTGCTCACTTTCGAATCTAGGTTTTCTCCTCAAAAATCTTCAAAAACTCGTCGGAAAATTTCGGAAAGACCGAGACAAACGGCAAAAGTGCTAAAACGGAGGTCCAAATATCATTTTTTTTGCGATTCTAAAATTTTGAAAGGCCGATTAACAAAAAAATTTGTTAATCTCAGGCTCCTCGAAGATACGCTCATTTTGCGACAAACCGGATCTCGTTTCGACCTCCCAGTCAAAAGTTATGGTCCTCCAAAGTTTCAACTGACCATAAAATGCAGGAGAATGGGCATTCTCCATGTTAGAACAAGAAGAATGTTAATTTCGCACGAGGGTGGTCATTCTCCATGTTAGTAACACGAAGAATGACATTCTTCGTCTTAATTTACACGGAGAATGACCATTCTCTGTGTTAGTAACACGGAGAATGACATTTTTCGTCTTAATTTACACGGAGAATGGTCATTCCAGTGTTAATTTTGCGATCTCTGCTAAAGATGAGAGCAATGGGATTCAGATCTCTCGTGAAGAAGAAGAAGAAGAAGAAGAAGACAAGAATCGCAATCAAAATCTGAGTTTGTGCGGAGGGGTAGTTCTGGTATTAATTTTGTAAATACAGAGCATCTAAAGGGAATCTTGGAATAGTTAACGTGAAAATATATAATTCCGGGCATTTCATAAAATCCATCATGCGGGTGGATTTTTCATAAAAAGCAATTCCGAAATTGGATTTCTCAGCAATTTCCAGAAATTTAAATGTTAGAAAATTAAATAGGAGTGTAGGATGACATTTTAGGAATGCCAATAACGATATCCTTAATAAATAAATAATAAATATAATTAGTACACTTATTTATTATTATTATGTAGTTTGATATTCGTAATAATAGTTAATATATATTAAGTATAAATATTTACTAAAAATAATTCAATCAACAACGTTTATTCTATTATTATTGTTCACGAGCTAAGTTCAACTTGTAGCTCACGAGCTAAGTTCAAGTTCACAAGTTGTATTCAGAAACGAGACCGAGCTTAGATTTCAATACTTCTTAAACTTAGCTACTTTTTGTTGAGGACGTTAATAAAGTCTTAACTTGAAACACTTCAACATAATTCGACTTTTGATGAAATTTTGTAATACAAAATAACTGGACATTTATTTGGATATCAATTGCACTAAATTTCAGCTTAAACTTATATAACAAGTTTGAATTTTTTTGCTACATAAATTAAAAGTTTTTCTTTCCAAAATCTTTGAGTGTGAACATGGCCGACCCTGGCCTGGGGGTTGGATTGTCCTATCCGGAGTTAGTTTTTGTTGTTCCTTGACTTTTATTATTGACGATCCGTGAGGGTCACCAGCGACCCAGACCTCTATTGGGATCATGATGAGTCTGGAAGTTGCCCTAAGCAAATTTGAGAAGGGGGGTGGTCCAAGGCCGGAATCTTGTTTGGCTTACCCCTGGGACAACCTTGCTGGCCCCGGGGTAAGCCAGACAAGCCATAGGGCCATTACAACCGGTCAAGACGAGTTTGATTCGAGCCGAGCTCTAAAATGGTGTTTGAACTCGGTTTGATTAGAGATTCGAACGAATCTAGCTCGAGTAAAAGTCCTATTGAACATGTTGTGTAGACTATCACACTGTTTATCTCAAGTTTTAAAGACTTTTTTATTGAATTACTTATGATATTTACATCACAAATTTACCATCATATAAAGAACAAAAAAATGAGTAAAATTTATAAGACAAAATGTATTTCTATCTATTAAAAAAGACATAACATATACTAGAAAAAAAAGTCATAATATGAGAAATCGAACCGAGCTCGAGCCTGTTTGCGAACAAGATCGAGTCGAACAACCTATGGTCGAACACGGTATCGATTAGTCCACGAACGTGCTTAAACCGAACTTGGACGGAGCCGAATGCGAACGGTTTGAATCGTTTTACAATTCTAGGTCCACCCAACTCCTCTCAGTCTCTGTATGTTGAACTAGCAATCCACATGATGCATATATTAAGTTCCCACTGAAAAAACCTTGAGTAGTTCAAAGAGAGCAATGCGAAATTCGAACTCCACAATACTGTTAGAATCGAAGATTTCGACGCCGCTGTCGAGCCCACTCTTTAATTTTTTGTTTTTATTTTTTGTTTTTTTATATCAAAATTTGCTCCGGCCAGTGTGAAATGGCATGAACTAAGTAATGTTGTACGTGTGTTTGAAGTCAAAGAAACTAGGACAAGTAGGTGTACGGAAACAATATCTATCAAATTAGACAGTGTTGGCCCATCAAAGTTTGAAATACGATTTTGACATATATTAGTCTTCACATTCTCCCTCTTCTCCATTGATAGCAATTGAACGCTACCCATTCTTTTCCTCTATTTCATTCCTTGTTCAAAGTTTGTTTCAGGAATTTGGGTGACACAGCAAAGAAGAAGAGACCGACCACGTGAATTGCTCCACTTTATCACATGTGTCTCTTTTTATATTTGTTCTTTCACTCCCGGCATAAATAAATAAACCTTTGTTGGCATCGTAATTTTTTTAAGAGAAATTTTGACTTGTCTTTCACTTAATTTATTCTAATTCAAGGTATATTTTACAGTTTTGCAAAAATATACAGTACCCTCCACTTTGAACGATTTTATCAAAAAAAAAATTTTTTTACCAAAATATTCTTATCTTCTTCCTCTTTCCTCTCACCCCTCCGGCTAACGCCCCCGCTCCCCTCCCTCCCTGCCTCCGCTCCCCCCCCCCCTCCCCGCCACCGCCTTCGCCTCCGCCCAGGGCGGCCAGGACGACCGCCCAGGGCCCCATAAAATTTGGGGGCCCAAAAAAATTAATTTAAACGTATATATATATATTAGTAATATTATATTGAAAATAGAACTAATATATAATATGATCCTCCTTTATCACAAAATGTTTGTGGTGTAGTGGTAGTTTGTTATACTTGTACACAAGAGATCCTAGGTTCTAGTCTTGGCTGTATCATTTTTTAGTTCAATTTTTTTGTATTATATATGGGCCTCACTTTAAAAATTTGCCTAGGGTCCCCATTAACTTAGGGCCGGCCCTGCCTCCGCTCACCCCTTTCGGCGGCGGCGGCGACGACGGAGGCTGGGCCGATCGGGTTTTTTTTTTTTTTTTTTTTTGAGGTGGGGGGGGGGGGGGGGGAGCGGGGGGGGGGGGGGGTAGGGGTGGGGGTGTGAACCCTGTCGGCCCATGTTTTGTATCGGACCGGACCTACGGACCGCAAAATGGTAAAGCAGTTCGAACTCGGATCTCCTACATGTAGACATTTTTTATAAAAAAATTAATCTCTCATAGAAATTAATGTTGGGCCCTTTGTTTTCAAAAAAAAAAATGTTGGGCCCTTCTTTTAAATTAAATTATTAAATTGACGTTTTTTTATTTTCTATCATGCGGGGTAAAGATTGAGAACCATTTTTGAGAATGTTTTTTCTTAATATACAATTTCTATGTAGAAGCTATGTCATGTAGGAAATAAATTTTTTTTTTATAGTACAATGTGATAGGCCATTGGAGATAGACTTAGAAGTTGGATTGTACCAAAATATACTAAAAATTTGAAATCCAAAATGTGGACCGTGAGGCTGCTTAGGAGATTTCATCTCGTCTAGTCCTGAGTAGATTAAATGCATGATAAATAAAGAGTTAAACAAAACCTGCAGGGACAAATAAATATCTAAACCAAAGGTGTCCAAGTATTATTATTAGAAAGTTATTAGCAACTTGGAAGTTGGAATATGACATCTTCAACTCAATCCCACAGTCATTATGTACGTAGAGAGAGAGAGACTGCTGCTCCTGACTGCTTTAAATGGTACATCTTCTTTGAACGTTTCCAATCAAACACTCCAACTACTTACTACTCTCACCTCAATGTTGTTTGACCCCTATCCTCTTTTATATTATACTAGTCTACATGTACGTACTTTACAAGTATCATAAGATCAGTTGTCGTCTTTCCGTTTTTTTCAGATAATTATTTATATGTGTGTGCTTTCTTTTTACAATGCCAAAAAATTCGAAGTATAAATTTTATTCTTTTTTTTCTATTGAGAATAATAACTTTTGGAAAATGAAAAGAATAGGAAAATTTATTACCATTGAACATGAAAGTTGTATGGAAAAAAGAAAATTTCATAGCATGCAAATTTTATTGTTTTGACTTTTAAACATAAATGATATTTAAGTTGACATAATAACATCATGTTTATAAAAAACTCAAAAAAAATTTTGGAATTCAAAAATTTCACCACCAAGTTTTCCTATTATATAGTAGAATAGATTAATAGTTTGTTATATTTACAGAAAAATTTTCGTAGGAATAAAAAGTTATCAGAAATTTGCCAAAAAGATAGACGTTTGAAAATTTTGAAATAACGATAGATGACGACAAACGGAATGGCGGAATTCGAGCCATGGTCAAATTCTGGCAGACCGTTTATCGAAAATTGGACAAGTCGTCTAGCGAAATTTGAGCAAGGCCAGTCGGTTCTTCGCGCGTAGCTGGATCTTTAGCTGTGGGGGGTTGGGTGGGTTCGGGTAGCAAATGGAGAAGATGGTTTAATGGGGAGTAAAAAATAAAACCATCCGTTAGACAGTCTGGCTGAATGTATCGTTTAATGTAGTTTATGAAACATCTTATCTTCTAGCAAATTTTTATTAATTTTTTATTCCGACAACAAATTTTTCGTTATATTTATCTTCAAAAATTTTGTTCTCCTACGTCCCTCCGCCACGTATCAAGATGTGAGGTGAGTCGGACTAGGCCGATCCAGACCCACTGTTGACCAGATTTGATCGGACTTGTGTCGGGCCGGGTTTAGTTCGGATAGAGGAGCGGACCGGGCCGGGTCAACCCAGAATTGTAACATTTGAATCCAATCCGGACACAGGCCCAGATAGATTTGGGCCGAGTTGGATCTGGTTAGCCCGCGGCCCGACCCACTTTTTAATTATTATTTTTGGCTCAGTTTGAAAGTTATAGCTTATGAGTTTCTATTTTTAACACAAAGTAATATGGAACTGCTGGTTAGCAGAGTGGTATATGAGTTTTTTTCCTTTGGAATCATGGGTTCATGAGCCCCCTTCTCAAAAAATTCAAAAAAATTTCAAAATAAAACCCGGACCGGGCTTTACACTTTTCTTTTTACATTATGTATGGAAAGTCCATTTTGAAAGTTTGGCTCAGGGCCGGTCCTGCATGGAGGAATGCGATTTTGAAGGTACATATAATATTTTACATTATATTAACTAGAAAATATGCGTACTTTATATATTTTTATTAGAAAATTCTATTATTATTCTAATTTTAAATAGGACTACTTAGAAAAACTAAAAGACAAATATCTTAATTATTCTAAAATTATTATTATATTAATATATCATGCAAGGCTATTTAGAAAGACCAAAAGATAACTCCCATAATTATCTGTCTACCCTTATTAACTTTAATGAATAATTTTAATTAATAAACATATACAAGAGTATATTTGGAAAGAAAAGTTTCATGGTGAAGTTTAAAATATCATAAGATTAGTTATCGTCTTTTCGTCTTTTCCAGGTGATTATTCATGTGTTTATTCTTTTTTTTACAATGCCAAAAGATTCGAAGTACTTTTTTAATTTTCTATTGAGAATAATAACCTTTGGAAAATGGTAAGGACATAAATTTTTTTTACCATTGGAACATGAAGAATTGTATGAAAAAAAGAAAAAGTCATAGCATGCAAACTTTATTGCTTTGACTCTTAAACATAAATGACATGCAAGTTCACATAATAACATCATATTTATAAGGGTCCGACTATTGACACCCCACCCATTTCTAAGTACACAAAAAAAAAAAAAAAAAAAAAAAAAAACGTAAAAGTCCTATTCTACCCCCCATTGCTGAGTACACCCCACTCTCCTCCCTCCCCCCTCCTCCTCCTCCTCCGCCGACGACGACCCTCCCCAGTCCCCCTCCTCCTCCGCGCCGCCTCTCCTCCCCCTCCGCCGCATCTCCTCCGACCCCCCCCTCATCCCGACCCGCCGCCTCCTCCTCCTCCTCCTCCTCCGACCCTCCCCCCCCCCCCCCCCCCCCCCCCCCCCCCCCCGCTCCTCCTCCTCCGTTCGACCCCCCCTCATCCCGACCCGCCTCCTCCTCCTCTTCCCCCTCTCCGATCCCCGACGACCGCGACCCAAAAAAAAAATTAAAAAAAAATTTGGAGGCGCGTTCGACCTGTACTGGTCGAACGGAGGAGGCGCGTTCGACCTGTACTGGTCGAACGGAGGAGGCGCATTCGACCTGTACTGGTCGAACGGAGGAGGAGGAGCCGGGGGGGGGGGGGAGGGTCGGAGGAGTAGGAGGAGGAGGAGGCGGCGGGTCGGGATGAGGGGGGGTCGGAGGAGATGCGGCGCAGGGGGAGGAGAGGCGGCGAGGAGGAGGAGGGGGACTGGTCGGAGGAGGAGGAGGAGAGGCGGCGGGGAGGAGGAGGAGGGG
The DNA here is from genome assembly GCA_029216955.1 of Iris pallida. Classification (NCBI taxonomy): domain Eukaryota; kingdom Viridiplantae; phylum Streptophyta; class Magnoliopsida; order Asparagales; family Iridaceae; genus Iris; species Iris pallida. Next base: position 1,374,136 of record JANAVB010029617.1, read on the forward strand.
GGAGGGAGGAGAGTGGGGTGTACTCAGCGGGGGGTAGAATAGGACTTTTAGGTTTTTTTTTTTTTTTTTTTTTTTTTTTTTTTTTGGGTGTACTTAGAAATGGGTGGGGTGCCAATAGTCGGACCCTATTTATAAAATACTCGATAGTATTTTAGAAATTCAATTTTTTTACCACCAATTTTTTTTATTATATAATAGAATAGATTATTATAGACATAGATTATAGATATAGATTACAGATTATAGATCATAGATAGTTCATGCTTTGAACCCTTCAAATGCTACACGCGCGCGCGCGCTCTCTCTCTCTCTCCGTCTCTTTCTCTGTGTGTGTGCAATCTTTTTCCTGTCGGAATAAAAAGCACACAGTAAACGAACTATTGTCCATTTCGTATTTGAAGGGTACAATACTAACTAAAATTTCACTCGGTTTTGAACGTGACCGACCCCCCACCACCACACACACATACACACACACCCCATCCCCCTCCCCCTCTCCGTGTATATAGCAGCACCAATCTTCCCCTTTCCTCCACCATCCTCTCCTCTCCTCTTCAAGCTCTTCTTGACCTCCTCCTCCAAACTATACTAGGTACGTACCAACTTCATAATTCATGTCATTTCTTGTTGTCTTTTATGCTCTTCCTTCTCATGAATTCACTAAAACATGACTATGCCCAAAAAAAAAATCTTGTACTGTTCAAGTCCAAATGAATTTTTTTTCCCCAACACAAGTTATTGAATTCATATGAATTTTCCTTGGCAGGCAGGAAAATTCATATGGGAATATCATTTTCCTTGCACTCATGGGCTTGGATTGAAGTCCTGAGGAGCAAGTTCATAGGCATGAAAAGACCAGTGGGAGCAGCAGCTACTCTAGCCAAGTCCATCAGCCTCAAGGACAACCAAGTCAAGAAGATGGCCTTGAGATCCCTCAGCTTCAAAAGAAGCAAGACCATGTCGTCCACACCCACAGGGTCCAGCCCTCTCGAGATCTCGCTGAGCTTCAAGAATTGGGGTCGGCCTTCCGAAGAAATCGGGACCGAGAGCTGCCGCAGCGATCGCGACAGAGCAACCGAAACGGAACTAGAAAAGCCCTCCGAGTACCTCTCTCCCGAGTTCACCTCGCCGAGGCCCCGGTGCGAGCTCGACGCGGCCGCGCTCAAGCTGCAGAAGGTGTACAAGAGCTACCGGACCAGGAGGAATCTGGCCGATTGTGCGGTGGTGGTCGAGGAGCTGTGGTAATTAGTTACCATCATCCAGTTTGATCAGCATTAATTAGGTAGTGAAAAATTATTCTTATGTTTCACCAAAAGGGTTCTAACTCTGGTTTCCTACACATTGTGCTATCTGTAGGTGGAAGGCATTGGATTTTGCCTCTTTGAAGCATAGCTCGATATCGTTCTTCGATGTCAAGAAACCGGAGACCGCAGTTTCTCGTTGGGCTAGAGCTCGAACAAGGGCAGCCAAGGTAGTTCTTGATCTTCTTGTGCTAAACGAATTTACAGTGTTCTAAAAATCGGCATGTTCGGCCGCCTAGACGCTAGGCGTCGTGAAAACCCCATATCTGGCGATATAATACAGTTGTGTCTTTGTGCGGACCTGTTCGGCGCCTAGGCGTCTTGTGCGGCTTATGTGTCATGACCAGCCTTGTAGAAGTTGTCTTATTGTTCATACTAGTTTGATCCATTGTTCTCATTGTTGCAGCCTTGTAGAAGCATTTGAACCCTGTAATAGATAACATGAGATGTTTAGAGATGAGAGAAACAGTAATAGAATCCAAATTAGCTTAAAAATACTATATAAGCTGTTACAGGGGGAGTAGGAGAAGAGAGGAAAATTAGCTACATGATACCTATTAGGCGACCTAGGCGGCGCCCCTCCTCCGCATCGAACCTGCATAGCGAATTTTAGAACACTGCGAATTTAACCTTCGATTTCGATCACGGTATTCCTATTTGCAATGAATCTGATGAATTTGTTGCCTCCTTTAGGTTGGCAAAGGTCTGTCCAAAGACGAAAAGGCTCAAAAGCTAGCACTGCAACATTGGCTCGAAGCGGTATGTGATCAGTACTCTATACACTCTTCGTTCAGTATCAATTACAATAGACGTTTATTCTTAGTATTGTTAAACGAGATTTTTTTTTTTTCTCTTCTACAGATAGACCCACGACATCGGTACGGACACAACTTGCACTTGTACTATGATGTCTGGTTCGACAGTGAGAGCACAGAGCCATTCTTCTACTGGTAACTATCTATCTGTAATGAATTGATACTTCTCACAATATGAAACTGGTTAGCATAGCATAGTTTAAACTATCGGCCGATACCGATACCGATACGGTTTGGCATGTCCTGATTCGATACCAACCGATACCCGATACTGATCGATACCGACATTGGGGGTCTCTTTTCCAATCAATTTAGAAAAGAAAATTGAAGGAAAAAAGACAAATCAACAAGCTTTTGAAACATAGTAAGGTTGTAAAAGCATATAAAATAAGAAAATTGATCTATCGCATGTAAATCAATCGGTAAGGGTGACTACTATTTCTTTTAATTTCAAAACTACTAAGAAATAACACTGAAAATAATTAAAATAGTGCCTAAATGTATAAAATATATTTTTTAAATGTTAATAATTTGTTAATAATTATTTGTTTTTCGATACCAAAAAATCCGATACTCTGATCCAATATCGCTGATACTACCGATATCGCTAATACCGATACTCATAGGAATGGTCCGATACCGATACTGCGAACCTTGCTGGTTAGTTTCTACTCCGTAATAACTTAAATAACTCTCGTGTATTAATTCTTGCCAAAATGAAGGTTGGATGTAGGAATTGGCAGAGAAGTGAACCTTGACAAGTGCTCAAGAACAAATCTTCAACAACAGTGCATCAAATATCTCGGACCTGTACGTCGTTCGATCTCAAATCGTCGATTCTCTCTAACTAATATATGCATAATTCGAGCGATTTTCAATTCTGATAGCCCATTTATTCAATCACTACTACAGAACGAGAGGGCGGCATACGAAGTCGTCGTTATAAACGGGAAGCTCATATATAAGCAAAGCGAAACGGTGGTCAATACTGTCGAAGGTTCGAAGTGGATATTCGTGCTCAGCACATCAAGATCACTATATGTAGGCCAGGTAAAACTTCCTATAAATAACCTGATAAATTAATGCATCAAGATTCCGATACGGTACTGACACGTCCGATACTCTTTCGTGTCGTGAGCAGAAGAAGAAGGGTTCGTTTCAGCATTCGAGCTTTCTAGCGGGGGGAGCTACGACAGCTGCAGGGAGAATGGTGGTCAAGGAAGGGGATTTAGAGGTTTGCACAAGAACCATTAATGGAGTGACATTCTTCTTGGTAATTTCTAAAGGGCACTCCACATTTTACTCCCGGACAGCCCATTAGGACTGTCAAGAAAGTTGGCAGCCCTAACATTAAGGAGGACTACCAACTTCTTTAGGACTGCTAATAAGTTGACAGTCCTAGAACTAAACTGTCATGGAGTAAAATGTGGAGTGCCTTTAGAAATTAAGTTTTCTCTATGTCAGATTGTGAACTGTTTGTGTATGTTCTTCAGGCTGTATGGCCATACAGTGGACACTACCACCCGACCGAAGAGAATTTCAACGAATTCATAAGCTTCCTCCGCGACAACAATGTCGACCTCACCAATGTGAAGGTATTGATAAAGCTAGCTCGACTGCTTGCAACTATATAATTTGGATTCGTTACGACAATTTTACTGACAATTCTTCTCCAGAGATGTTCGATCGATGATGATGAGTTCCCTTCGTTCAAGAAGACTACCGAGCCGCCAGCAGCAACAACGGAGATGGCAAAGGTGGTGGAATTGGCCATGAAAGCTGCGGCGGCGCCAGCAGAAGAGCCTCCCGCCGCCGCGGCCGCCGCAGAGGCTGCCAAGAAGCCGCCGGAGGCGCTCGAGGTGCGCCAGCGCCTGTCGCGCAAGTGGTCCACGGGGGCCGGTCCTCGTATAGGCTGCGTCCGGGACTACCCGGCCGACCTGCAGTTCAAGGCGCTGGAGCAGGTGAACCTGTCGCCCAGGGTGGACCCTTCGCCCAGGGGGAGCAGAGTTCCGATTCCGTCGCCTCGGCCGAGCCCCAAAGTCAGGCTCTCTCCGACTCCGAGGCTGGCATACATGGGGATCCCTACACCCACAGTCAACCTCACTCTTCCTCTGTCGAAGAAGAGGAAATGACTCATCCCCATGCGATCCAATGGAAGGTGCATGATGAGCCCGGCACAAGGAATAATTTCTCCACCACGACACTGACAAACACTAAACCGACGAAATAAGCAAAGGCGATGAACAACATTGAAATTAGCATAGATGTAGCTTGTTAATTCTTAATTTTTTTGACATTTTTTTTTAGATGTCCGACGATACGCAAGGAACTTTGTACACATTACATTGCATACACTTTAGGTCCACTGCTTCAAACTCCAACCAAATAAATGGAAGGAACTATTGATCTTCTGCCAACCAGCTGGGGTCTTATACCTCTCCTTGGTAACTATAAGAGTCATTCGAGGCCCTTTTTTTTTTTTTTTTTTTTTTTGTGTGTGTGACATTTTTCATTACTTGATTTGTTTCAATTGAGAGACATAAATTCTTTTCGAGTCTTTTGCTGTGCCATAGATTTGAATCCATGGTCAGCAGTGAGGGAATGTAAAGTGTAGGCCATTCTTTGTTCTAGCTAATATATATATGATCAATGTGAAGAATTCTTTCAATACAAAACCATAGTGCTCTGTGTTCTTCCATTGTTTTCTGAATTTGTTGGCTAGTGTCACCAACTTGGATTGATCTTGCAAAGAAGGATATGATTTTTGCTAGAATTTGCGGAACTACGGAAGTTTTCCTAACCTTTAAGATCAAAGGATTCTATCAGATGGAGTATGTATACTTAATAAGAGGAATATCAATGAACCCATTCTCCCAATTCTATCAATCATCTATGAGAAATGGAATTTTTAGCCATCAGTTATCCCCTAATCTGGTATAAATTATACATCTCTCCACTAACATAATTACTAACCTTTAATAATTACATACTTGTAACTACAATAAAACATTCACCATTTAAAAAATAATTTCACTTTAAAACATTTTATATTATTTGAAATGCAAATACATATTTAAAAAGTGGAAGAAGAAAAAGTTTCAAAAGACAGTACAAAATATGTGCTAGTTTCCTATATTATTGATACCAACTTAACAACCACCATCATTAAATAAATCATATATAAATATAGTACTACTGAACTGCTCCATTCAAATAAGACATGCTATGAAATAGTCTAATTTACTGAAGTTTCTGTAGAGAAATAGTCTAATTCCTGAAATAATCATCAGAGAGACGAGAAATGAGAGTGAGGAATGGCTCAGGCCTATTGCTTGAACGTTTGCATGTTGACATGGTTGAACTTAATAAAAGTCGGGTTATTAGTCTTCTAAAATTCTGGTCCTTCATCATGAAAAGGGATGACAACATACCAAAACTTCTATAACTTGAAGTCTTGAAGTGATTTTTTTTTTTTATAATTATGTTTCATTGGAACTAAATATCTTCTACTTTTCAGGAAATATAATTTAATGATTCCTAATCAAACCTGGATAGTTGTCTCCAAATAGCAAGATTTTGATCTATGCTTCTCTCTTTAATGGTCCGCTTGACAATTGTAGTGGTAGCCGTTATGAGTTATTTTTAGAGTACCGGTTATGAGTGGTTATGAAGGATACGGTTTTGGATGATTCTTAAGCAGCCACTTTTAAACCAGTCCAATTCATGCTTGGTAATTCGCTAACGAGCGGTTCTGAAACTTTTTTTACACAAATAAAATTAAATAGGAAATGGTACTAGTTATAGTTATATATTTTTAGTAAGAATATAAATGGAATAAAATAATAAAAACTCTCAAAACCTACATATTTGGGGTGTTTATAAAGTCAACCAAAATTACATTACACCGATTTTGGGAGGTTTTTGAGCCGACTAAAACTAGTACCTCAAAAAAATTAACAAGTAAGAATTTTCATAAACGATCGATCGGTGAAAACATTGTTACCGAGCAGACCCTAAAGAGAGGGGGTTCTCCCAGGATATCCATAGTGTATCAAAATGGGGGAGTTCAAAATGAGGAAGATGAGCAATGAAACTCTCCATCATAGCAACCTCATGACGACAACTGCACCAATCTCTCTTAACCAAACTTCACAATGTCAGCACAAACAACATCAATGGAGCAGAATTGGCTGATAAATAACCACTCTTCAAATGCAAGTTTTTATGAGTTTATTACTTGGTGTTCCAAGAATTTACAAGTTCTCTCACAGACGGCAAAATAAGAAGCTTGTATGAGTACAGGATTCTAGGTATTTTATGCTTTCCTTTTCATGCTTCAATGTATGGACGATGTCGAACTCGTCACTAATAGTAGAGGCCGCACGTACAAGAAGGTAACAAAACAACAAGAGAACAAGGTAACAACCATCTTCAACTAAAATGTCCTTGCCGCTCCCATGAGTTGTTTCTCTTCCAATGATCAGCAGCAGACTGAGTCCTTGAATTTTGATAAAAGATACCATCATGGAGAACTGCTTTGCAAAGTCCTGAAACACAAACACTGTAGTAGACTTTGGGTCAGATTTATGGAGAGAATGATAAGGAGAGGCCAAGAGATGCTCATTATTCATACATAGCAAAAAAAAAAAAAAAAAGTTTCTTGTGCATTCTACATGCAGCACCAGCAATATGGAACTGGTAAACCGTTCCGAGTCTTACCACTATCGTCTTACCTACCAAATATCCCAAATTGGGCAATTAAGTTCCTGAAACTGAGGTAGTCGGTCTTTGCACTAAAATCTCAGAAACTGTTACTAATGTTGTGCTTGATATCTGGCATGCCACTGGGGTAGTCAGTCTTTGCCCTAAAAACTCGGATACTGTTACTAATGTTGTGTTTGATATCTGGCATGCCTCCACTATTTGCTCCTTTCTTGTCTGTACAATTTCTCATGCCTTCAGGGTTGCTCGAGTTGTGTAATGTACCATGCAGTAATGTACTGTCCATACATCTGCTTTCATTTAGCAAATAACTAACATTGCTTTCGTTCCTTTATTGTAGGTTTCTGATTCCAGATAAAACCTTTATTTCTTTACAGATGTTTAGCATAATTCGACTAAAATTGCATGCTAGTGTCACCAGTTTCCTGCTAATCCATGATCTAGAAGGTAACCTACCTTTAGGAAGTGAATAAGCAGTTTTCAAGCCCCTTATATTGACTAGACTATGATGCCGGCCGACAGTTTGCCTGCCTCATATTTTTCAAAGCTGAGCTAGCAGTTAACTTTCAGGTAGGTGTACGAGGACAATTTAATTCTAATATATAATTTCTGAAATGCACCACCAATTCCTTTCACCAAATCTTCCACATTCACGTGAACAAACCTAGTTGGCTAGCAAAGAGTTGAATGAGTGAGTAAGGCTGTTTGAGGATGATGCTATGGAAGGATCACAAAATTTGCATTACAAGACGTTTATAATACAAACTTCAGCTTTCACGTTATAAGTTTAAAAGAAATGAGGGAATGCAGCATCATTACAAGACGGTTATAACACAAACTTCAGCTATAAATTTGTAAGGAATCAAGGAATGTAGCACAGGTAGATCGAGTTAGTGAAAAAATTCCAATAACCATGGCCCAAATCACAGCAGAAACTAACACCACAGTCTAATTTACAAGCTGGGAAGAAGGTGAACACAAATTTATTTGGTAGTCTTAAGCTTCTGAGAAGTTGACAAAAGGGTGAAACAAAATCACAATCTAATAAGAGAACTATTATTAAACAATAAGTATCGCAGAACACAATCATGTAAAATAAAATACAAAAGGGAAAGAAAATACCTCTTCCGACAATACTCCATCACAGATTAAATAGTAGAAGATGCTGGTTGCAAGTTTGGCTGCTCCTCTGAGACATGAAAGTAGTCCTGCAGTGCTAACATCTTAATGGAGCTATGCTTCAAACTCTTAATAGCTTCCACACTTGCTAGTGCCCCAGCTACTGTTGTTATAATTGGGATTTTATAAGCCAACGCCATTCTCCTTAGTTGTCTACCATCTATTGAATCCAAAGCATCACCAGAACTTGTTATCACCATAACTTGTATCCCACCGTTTGCTAACATATCTCCAGCGTGAGGCCGCCCTTCGTGCAGCTTCAGGACTCGCTCAACTGGAATATCCTCCAGCTCAAGCACGTGCGCCGTCCCTGAAGTAGCAACTATTTTAAAACCCAATTCTACAAACCCGCCAGCAATTGAAGCAAGATGTGGCTTGGTGAGGTCATTAAGGCTCAGAAACACTGTGCCACTAACTGGAAGCTTCTGCCCAGCAGCAATCTGTGCCTTAGCAAAAGCAACAGGGAACTCAAAATCAATCCCCATAACTTCTCCAGTACTACGCATCTCTGGCCCAAGAAGCACATCACATCCTTGGAATTTTTCAAAGGGGAGGACCACCTCCTTCACAGATACGTGCCTTGGAATTACCTCATTGACAAATCCAATATCATATAAGCTCTTTCCTGACATGACAAGAGAGGCATATTTTGCTAAGGGGTGTCCAATAGCTTTTGAAACAAAAGGCACGGTTCGGGAAGCTCGAGGATTGGCTTCAAGAAGATAGACATCACGAGTAGTTGTAATTGCATATTGACAGTTCATAAGACCACACACGTTGAGTCTCCTGGCCAGCTTCACAGTCCAAGAGCGGATAGTCTCCAAGCACTTGGCGGACACAGTTTTTGTAGGAAGGGTACAAGCCGAGTCACCAGAATGCACCCCAGCTTGCTCAATGTGCTCCATGATCCCACCGATTACTACATTTCCATATGAGTCAGCAAGGGCATCAACATCAATCTCACACGCGTCAGAGAGGTACCTATCTACCAGGACTGGGCGCTCAGGATCTACTTCGACTGCATTCTCAAGATATGAAACTAGTTTTTCGTCATTGTAAACTATCTCCATTGCCCGTCCACCCAAAACATAAGAAGGCCGGACTACCACAGGGTAACCAATATTCGCAGCAATTGATATGGCATCAGAATCACTCTTTGCAATCCCGCCTTTGGGTTGCTCGATCTCAAGCTCATTTAGGATCGCATTGAATCTCTCTCTGTCCTCGGCAGCATCTATAGAATCAGGTGATGTCCCCCATACTTGCACACGCCCTGTTCCACTGGCAGACATCAACTTATGCTCTTCCAGATAACGTTGTATTGGCAGTGCCAGCTTAAGAGGGGTTTGTCCTCCAAACTGTACTATTATACCATCAGGTCGTTCCAAGTCGATCACATTTGCAACATCCTCAATTGTCAAAGGTTCAAAATATAGACGATCACTGGTGTCATAATCTGTAGATACTGTCTCCGGATTTGAGTTCATCATAATTGTTTCATATCCAGCCTGAGATTCAAGAAGGCAAAAGGATACATTATTGACTGTAAGGAAAGAAAGATACTCTAATCTAGTAGACGTTAACTTCACAACTACACAAATTCAGGATTTGGAGTTTGAAAATTGATGGCATCTAACATAGGGTTATAAACCTTGAATGTGGTGTATTAGAAAATGAAACATGGAAGGGAAAACTTTGTGAATCAAATGCTTGAATTATGGTAAGTATCCAGTAACAACTATTCCATGAAGAGGCCACCATAGGACTAAAAAAATATTACAAGGGAAAGAGGCGAAAGAGAACAAATAGTACCTGTCGAAGAGCAAAAGATGCATGACAGCAGCAATAGTCAAACTCTATGCCCTGACCAATTCTGTTTGGTCCACCACCCAATATCAGGACCTTTTTGCTTTGAGTAGGAGCTGATTCACATTCAAAATCATAAGATGAATACATGTAGGGAGTGTTTGCTTCAAATTCAGCAGCACATGTATCAACCCTCTTATATGTTGGAGTCACACCAAGAGACGAACGCTTTGATCGCACATCATCCTCAGATGAAGAGGTTGCATAAGCAATTTGCTTATCACTAAATCCCCTCATCTTAACCTCATATAAGTCATCCTTTGTTAGTTGATCAAGATTCTTTCCTAAGAGGAACTGTTCCACATCTACAAGCTCTTTGAGTTGAGAAAGAAACCAGTTGTCAATAAAACTCAGCTCGTGTATCTCTTCCACTTTCATTCCCTTCTTCATTGCTGCATATATTGCATGTATCCGGTCTGGATTAGGAGTTCGAAGGCTGTATTTCAACTGCTCCCAATCCCAATTGAGTTCCTTAATAGGCGCACAACCCCAGCCAGCATAACCACATTCCAAAGATCGAACAGCTTTTTGGAAGGATTCTTGGAAATTTCTTCCTAGTGCCATGGACTCACCAACAGATTTCATCTGGGTGGTCAATATTGGCTGAGAACCAGGAAATTTCTCAAAAGCAAAACGGGGAATCTGCATCAGACAAAGAGAGAAGATGAGAAAAACGTGTCTGCACTTTGCACCAATTTCACACTCAAATACAACAGACTACAACCAATATGACGAAATAGATGGGGGGGGGGGGGGGGGGGGGGGGGGGGGGGGTGTGGCGTGTGCTTAAGCAAACTTGATGTTTGTAAAAAATATTCGAGCAAGCAACTTCATTGCTAATCATAATTTAATTTCTTTGTAATTAGTTCATGAATATTCATCTATAATTGGTTTGACTAGTACACTTATTTTGATTAAATATAACTTTTTACAATCAGTTTGATTAATATAAGTCTACCATGCTAATTTTCTATTATAAATAAAACAATTAAATTACTATCCAAGGCCAAAAAATGGAAAATTGGAAGAACAAAAAGGCAAGTTTTGTTTCGTTTTGCATTTGTCTCAACGCCTTACAACAGTTTACCAAGCCTTTGTATGGTAATTTAATTATTAAATCCTGCAACATGTTACGGATTTTTTATATATTATAATTTAATAGATACCCAAAAAATCATGCACCTGCTCACCAAAATTGATGTAAAACTGCAAGTTTTATAACAATATATAGAAAACCCACAGGTTTCGTTCTTGTCCTCAGGATTAAATAACAAAAGATAAAATCCTAGAAAAGATGTTAAGATCTTCATTATCGTCCTCGGAGTTTCACCTAAACAGTGTTGCTCATAAAACACTAAGGAAAAGATAGAAAGTCACAAACTCAACCTAAAGGTCATCCAGACCCGAAAAAAAATTGAACACTCCTATGCTAAGCTGCATTCCCACTTAAAATGAAAGAAATGAATAGATCCAGTGTTTATGACCCATTCTAAGAATCTTAACAGGATAACTAATATAGTAATCAAAAGGCTTACATACTAAAATAGTAATCTACTAGACAAGCCAGCATAGAAAGCAATATCCTATCTCTATTTCATATTTTCATCACACCTGGCACACAAATAACGGCAATAGAACCAAGTGGTACAAACAAAACATGTTAAATTGTTCTATTATACACCAATTTGTAAACAGATATTACAAATTTGTAATCAGAATCTCGGTGTCAACCCTGTGTTAACTGTTATATTATATACCCATAAGCTAAAATTATATAATGCATATCAAAAGACATTAAGCACCAAAAACTTAATACATCAATATCAATAAATAAATAAATATGGGGCAAGAAATAAGAGCTCACCTTTGTTACAACGTAATCAATTGACGGTTCAAAGCTTGCCGGTGTTTTCTTCGTGATATCATTAGGAATCTGATCAAGTGTGTACCCAACTGATAGCTTCGCAGCCATCTTGGCGATGGGAAACCCAGTCGCCTTGGAAGCTAAAGCCGATGACCTCGACACCCTCGGGTTCATCTCAATAATCATCACCTCCCCATCCTCCGGATTCACAGCAAACTGCACATTTGACCCCCCGCATTCAACGCCAATCTCCCTAATAATAGCAATTGAGTAGTCCCTCAATCTTTGATACTCCTTATCAGTTAGGGTTTGCGCCGGAGCCACTGTAATAGAGTCTCCTGTATGAACCCCCATTGGATCGATATTCTCAATGGAACAGATAATAACTGCATTGTCAGCAAGGTCCCTCATCACCTCAAGCTCGTATTCCTTCCATCCAAGAAGTGACTTCTCCACCAGAACCTGAAAAGTTAAATTTTTGTTTAAATCCAATTACTTGTATAATACACAAATGACTAAATATATTCGACTTTAGCTTATTGTACTCTCTAGTAACGAGTCTTGCTTTCTCATATAAGATCCAAGGATGTTTCCTTAATCGTGAAAGGAACTTCATCAACTTCCCTCTTTATCTAGAGTTTTCCTTGTTCTAGGAGAAACTTCTTGTTATTCCTCAGGTAGAGGAGTTTTTACTTTTTGACCGTTAGGATAGGGCTCCCTAAGTAACTGAATTTTTCATCTCCGACAGTGCAAAATCAAAACATCGACAACTTTTAATTTCCATATTCCAATTCCTGTTCACAGTATCTAAACCTTCGTCCCGAATTCAATATCGACAGCATTTTGAGCCGTACCCGTGTGCTTGCAATAGCTGAGGAATCCTACGTAATTACTTCATAAGAATAAAATAACAAACACTAACACCATCTGTCATGCTCTTGACAAAAAACTAAAGTGCTGCCAAAAATCAGTCACAAAACAGCACCGAGATTAAACTCGTCTGAAGTTTACCTTCTACAGGTTAACTTTTGCAACATAGCTGAAACTCCAACCTAATTTCGACATTGCATGTTGCTTTAGCAAAATTTTGTGTTTGCAACGGTCAATAACAACATCCATCAAGAACATGTGGAAAGCAGCAGAAAACAAGGCGGGGCCGGCAGGGTTCGAGCCCCCCAAACGTAAGGACGCGTAGGTGTGTGTGGGTTGTAATAAAAAAGCAACAACATCCATCAAGAGTCAAATAATAGATTATTACTGTCTTTTTTAGCATTGGCATCATCATAATAATTTTCAGTCTCTGGTTGTATTAACGAAATGTCATTCTCAACTCGACTAACAATGTTAAACCTTTGGCCTAAATTCAGAAGAATCTATCACTTTCAGCCCTAAAACTCATAAAATCAGTCAAAACACGCAACTTTAACTAATTAAAAATCTAAATTTTGGTCCAAAATGAACAACTTTTAAGTCAAATCTTAACCTGAGAGGTCAAGCTGGCGGCCAGCCCAGCGCGGCAAATCGCCTCGAACTCGTCCCTATTGTACGCGATCCCTCCCCCGGTCCCTCCCAACGTGAACGCGGGCCGTATGATCAGCGGGAAACCGCCGATGCTCTCGGCGATCTCGGTACACTCCTCCATTGTGTTCCCGATCCCCGACGGCGGCGTCTTCAGCCCGATCCTCTCCATGGCCTTCTTGAACAGGTCCCGGTCCTCCGCCCGCTTGATCGCGTCCAGCTTCGCGCCGATCAGCTCGACGTTGTACTTCTCCAGCGCGCCGGAGTCCGCGAGCGCGACCGCGAGGTTGAGCGCGGTCTGCCCGCCCATGGTGGGGAGGATGGCGTCGGGGCGCTCCTGGGCGATGATGACCTCGACGAGCTCGGGGGTCATGGGGCCCACGTAGGTGCGGTGGGCGAGGCCCTCGGGGTCGGTCATGATGGTGGCAGGGTTGGAGTTCACGAGGACGACCTCGTAGCCCTCCTCGCGGAGGGCCTTCACGGCCTGGGTGCCGGAGTAGTCGAACTCGCAGGCCTGGCCGATGACGATGGGGCCGGCACCGAGGATCATGATCTTCTTGATGTCGGTGCGCTTGCCGCCGGTGGTGGGGGCGGGGACGGCGGAGGCGGTGATGGGAGCATGGGGCTTCGGATCGGAGAGCTTAGGGTTCGAGCAGCGAATGGAGGTGGGGTTGCGGTGGCGGCGGCTGGGGAGTAAGGAGAGGCTGCGGTGGTGGAGGAAGAGGGGCGGTGAGAGGATCCGGGAGGAGAGGAGCGGAGGACGGTGAGCGGAACGGAGGAAAGAGGAGGTAGCCATGGCAACGGCGGAGGCGGCGGGAGGAAGTAGAGAAAGTAGAGAGCTTTTTTCTTTGCACTGCGTCTATCTATAAAAAGTAGGGTTTTTTGGGCTTTGAGGGGAAGAAGACCAGAAAGTGAAGGGATTGTTTAAGTATATTTGGTGGCTGAGTTTAGGAATAAAACCAAAATAATATTTTTTAGTAAAATAAATAAATCTGTGAAAATTGATAGGATTCATTGAATCCAGAACACTCATGCTTCAGTTTCAAATTTATGCTCGATTCATGCACTTAACAAAAATTTGAGTGGCACTCCACTTTTTTTAATCCTAATTCAAGGTACACTTCACACAATTATATTAATGTAAGATATCCTTCACTTTTGACAAAAATCGTCATCTACTGACGGTCAACTGGTTTGACCATTTTTTTTTTACGAGAATATCCTCGTCTTTTTTTCTTTTCTCTGTCTCGAGCCCAAACCCTCGTCGCCGCCTGCAGGCCGCCTCCCGTCCCCTCCTCCTCGCCGGCGGTTGGGAGGGGGGCCACCCAAACTCCCGCCTCCCTAATTTTTCTTGCATTAATTTAGGGTTTTTCCACCACTCCTTGAATAAAATTCTATCAAACTTCTCAAGATGTTGACATACATTCTATCAGAAACTCTAGTCTAGTTCTGTGACTATATACAAACAAACACCTACATAGAAAGCGCGTCCACGTCGGCCTGGAGGCCGATCACTGGACCGTCCCCGGAGCCGATCGAGGCGACGATGGCGGTCTTGGCGACCGGCCACAAGTAGTCGACCCCGAACGCGTCGAGCTCCGAGTGGATGAGCGCACTGGTGTCGTGCTCCTGGAAGGCAAGCTCGGGGTTCTGGTGGATCTTCCTCCTGGTGCCCACCAGCTAGTCGAAGAACTCCGATCGCCAGGCAGAGTCGAGGTGTCACGACCCGCACCCGATTTTTTTTTATTTTTAAAACGGATACGAGACGTGTCCAAGCCAGCCTACGCCGCAGTGTCGGCGGTAGAACGCTGTCACGGCTATAAAGATCAAAATCACAAATAATGCTCATTCACATAATTAATTTAACTTACAAAAATCACAAGTTGTACATTTGTAGAAAAATATAAACTTGTACAATAAATGAATGACTACAACTCAACTATCTAGCTAGTCTCTAGGCCTTTGTCTGCAAGTGTTCCCGTCACTCCCAAAGCTAAGTGAATCCACGGCTAACCTGAAAATGTTGGTTTCCAGTCAGGAATGGAACGAGCACAATTCACTGAATGCAATTTCAAATAAAGAAGATGACTATAAACAAAGGTTAGACATCAATCATGGGTTTGAAAATAAACATGAAATATAAAAACCAATAGTAAGTAAATAGACACAAAATACTCTCCCCGACTGTTAGAAGTACCTTTGATATGTGATCGGTCTGGGGTACTACACCGCACGGTCTACAATGTCTACTCACGGGCTACAATGTCTACTTGCAGAAAATAAACACGGGCTACACTACTTGCAGAAAATAAACACGGGCTACACTACTTGCAGAAAATAAACACGGGCTACACTACTTGCAGAAAATAAACACGGGCTATACTACTGCAGAAAGTAAACACCGGCTATACTACTTGCAGAAAATAAACACGGGCTACACTACTTGCAGAAAATAAACACGGGCTACACTACTGCAGAAGGTAAAATACGGGCTACACTTCTGCAGAAATATAAACACGGGCTACAATGTCTAACACGGGCTATGGTCAGATCACATATCTTTGGTACTTCTAATTCCCGACTCCACAATTTATAATAGAAAATAATCACATAACCAATGACCAACCAATGAAATATAGTGAAAATCAATATCGAAATGCAGACAATAAACTGTACTCGCCTGTGGTCCTGTGCTGGTGAAACCGATGATCCAAATCACTCAATATGCCACAATAGTCAAAACCCATACAACAGTCCCCGAAAGCTGAAATAAACAATATCAATGATCTCAGAATAGTCCAATTAGCTAGGATTGCCTCTCCTTACGTCCAATTCTGGACACAGGGGCAAAACGGTAATTTCGGGCCAAAACGGTGTCCGCCATTGGACCCGCTTTGCACCGAAAAGCGTGCCAGAGTCAACGGTCTCTAAAGTCGTCAAACTACATGTCTACGGATCCAGTTTTCCGATACGAACCCAACCGTATGTCCAAAGTTGGATTTCGGCGGGCCGTGCACAAAATCGCCAGTTGAGTGGGACCGTGGGGCCCGTAAAACAACGTACGATTCAACTGTCTCAGAATTGGACCAAACTTGGCATACAGGACCAGAAAAATGATACGGTCCTGTTGGCGCAAGTTTCGTCTCGATCTGACGAGCGTGCACAAAGTTATGACTGAAATTGTATTGGACGGATACGGGGCGATTCCGACGGATACGGGTCGAATTCGTCGCGCACACGCGACCAATTTGAATTCCGTCAAAGCCCACACGACCACGAAGCTGTTACGCAGCTTTCGATGTTTACAGTGCGCGACCACGTCGCCCGGAATGACGGGACGCACGTCGTGTGGAAGGATTTCTAAGTTTTCAAAATAGACTTTTCTCTAACTTTAACCTAATTTTAAACAGCAATTAACCAACAAGAATTAATTCTAAAAATAGCGTTTCCATCTTGGTTAGGTTGTCTAAAAGTCTGTTCAAACGGTTTTCTAAAACTCGCGATGTACTGATCGCAAATCGACCGCCAACTTGGCGTTTCAGGGCAATTTCTAACTTCCAGAAATTGAGATTTTTCTCGGTTTTGGGACTCGATTTTCGTCGCGCACAAGGCGAAATAAAATGAACTACCTGAAGGGAAATGAAGGGGTATAGGTTGTCGAAATACCTGCGAAGACGGAACACGAAACGATGGAGCGTGCAGCGCAGGAGTCGTGAGCGAAGTCGGGTCGCGCAGCTGGCTGCTGCTGTCGTCTCTCAAACACGAGCGCGCGCACGCGACCGTTCCAGCCAGCGGCGGCCGCCCCCCCTGCGACGCGCGCGGCCAGGGTGGTGCGCCTGGTCGGAAGGGTGATGGTGGCGCGGAAGTCGAGGTCGGGGCGCGGGTTTACGTCGCGGAATTAGGGTTTGAGGCTGCGTTAACATCTCTCTTTCTCTCTTTCTATCTCGGGTATATATATATATATATATATATATATACAGGGAATGGGGTGTTGCATCCGCTCGGGTCTACTGGGAAATAGGAGGGGCGCGTCCAGGCTAGGCCTGGGCCTGCTGTTATGCCCCCCTCTTTTACTTCTCTGTTTCGCTTCCTTTTTCTTTTTTTCTTTTTTTCTATTATTACCTATATATATTATTACCTATATCTATTATTACCTATATATATATACACTCATATAATTACTTATATAATAATTCTCCAAAAATCTAAATAAAATATTTTTAGTAGAAAAATGCAATCTCCATATTATCTATTTATATATATACACGTAGGCCTATATAATTATATTTATATATATACACGAATACCTATCTATACTTACCTTACATACTCTTACACATATAATATATATATTTATATATATCTGTATTTATATACACCTACCTCATCTTATTATATATATATATTTATATATATATACACACACAACCATATTATATATATAATTCATATATACTAACAGTTACACTACTATATATAATTATATATACATACAATTATATATACAATATTTATATATACCTACATACATATATATATTATACCTTTATATATACCCACATCTTTGCTAAAGAATAAAATAATGATAACAATTAATAATAAATAATTTATATTTAATATCCACAATAAAAATCTTTATATAACCTCAATATGATAATAAAATGATAAAAATTCAATAAGCCAATACTTAATTATTTATAAAATCTGAAAATCACCATAAATAAAATAAATAATAAAATAAAATTTAAAATTTTCGGGAAGGGGAGCTACAAATCTACCCACCTTAAAATAATTTCGTCCTCGAAATTCTAATCCATAATTATATCTTAAACTTCAATAAGAAACCTACCTGAACCTTGATTCCCTTAAATTTTTAATTTCCAAAATAGTTGTATCATCCTCCTAGCCATTTTGTAACTACGAAACCCCGAGGTCTTCTACCCACCTTTGGTCACACTACTCCCTCAATGGTTTGTCCCTAAATCTTTATAATCATTCCACTACTTGCTAAAATTTCTACCAATAGATATCTACTGCTTATAGCCACAATAATCCTTTCCTATCTATCAAACCACCCAAAATCTAATATGCAACAAATTACACAAGTAGCAGAAATATTGGTAAAAAAGCCTGACCATTCGTCGCTCTACAATAGAAAGGGCGGAAAGATAAGGAAAATAATCGAGAGTGAATATAAAGCTCCTAGAGCGGTAGAGGGTTCCCAACGATACAACTAAAAAGGGTATTTACAAATCACTAACTTATTAGCTAGGTTGGACTACTCTAGTCTAGTCGCTTGCTAAATCGAAGAACTCTTCGTCTCTTAGAGGGGCTTGCCATCCATGCAATACAAAAATTTTGTTTCCGAAATTCTAAACAAGGTTCCAAAGTAGAATACAATTTGAGAAATCAAGATTGTGATATTACTGGGTTCTCTATTTGGGCATTAGTCGTTGGTTGGGGAAATCTTGGATTTCAATCTATATCGACTGAACAAGATCCCAAGATAAAACTATGTCAACTTAGTTAGGGTATTCTAGAATAGGTTTCTACTCAAGAGGTTGAGCTAGTTGCTAGTTAGGTTGGTTAGCTAAGTCCCTAAAGTCCAAGATGCGCCTTCGGTGACTTGTGTGTTTAAGTAGCACAAGAGACCTCAATTGGATGGCACACTACTAGCATGTGCGTAGTGGGCTCCGAATAGATCACAACCATATATTGGGTCGAAGGAATTGAGTCGAGGTTGAGGCTCTAATGGAAATCGGAAAATATACCGGTATTACGGTAAGGGTTATCGCTAATCATTTTAACCTGAAAGTCGTACCATAAAAAATAGAGCACAAGGGGACGAATTTGAGTGTGACATGATATACCTAGATGATGGTGGACTCGTCTAGATCTTACATATGAATTTGTTGGGAGGGTAACAGCTAATCTCGTGCTCCAAATATTAATGACACGGCCGGGGACACAAAATGATCTAGGTAGAAAGTGGGAGTCTATGGGGCACTAATAATCATCCTAATAGGAATTGTTCTAATCAATCGGTAATTCTGGTATATCCTAAAAGTTTTTAGAAGGCTTACGGTCTATCCACCTTAGAAGCTAGGACATAGTCTTAGGAATAATGAGGTCAGAAGAATGTCAAAATCCAAATATTGTACCTCGACTCTTGTTAATAAAGAATCAAGCACGACGGAACGGGGTACGATGGTTATAAGTCAAGTCAATGATCGTTCCTCAATAAATAGAACATGAGTGTGTACAATTACACACGGTCGATAACATAGAGGATATACCCATCCATGGTGTACAAGAGTTATCGACGGGGGTAACCAGCCTCAAGGCATGTCCTATGAAGAGATTTCTAACAACTGAGTCATGAATCTCTAGTTGTCAAACCTGTCAGACTATTGTCATAAGGGTTCTAGTGGTATGGGCTTTGTAGTGATCATGCGTTGTTGTTGACAACTGGTATATCACAATTTGACAGGGTATTTAATCTATGGTATTAGCTAACAAGTGACTGTGGTGTTCCAACACTAGTTAGGTCTTAATATAAAATATTACATAACTAGGGTAATATTTGTTGGAAACCAAGCTCGGGAGGAGTGTCACGGTAAATGATTACCCTATTGTCCGCTCATCTCATGTCTAACTGTGGGCTTCGATCGAGGAAGGGTTGGTTCAAGGCTTTAAGGGTTGCTAGTTAAGGCAAGCTTCCAGCAAATAATTAGAGACTCGCAACCTTTGGTCTCTAAAGAATAGGTAGTCTCCTAGGTAGGCATTTTGACTAAGGGTAAAACCCTAATCATTCTTAAATTTAGATGGATTGAAAGTCCCGATAACAGTTTGGGGTCGAGAGGAGAACGAGTAACTCAATAACATGGCTGGCCGATTGTAGCTACACTTGTGCCTACCATTATCATAGCCATGGGAATACTCTGTATCTCTCTACCAAATACGTGCTTTCGTCTTTCTAAGTCAGTGAAAGACAAAAACAATAAGGAGTTCAAGAAAGATGTCATCGAATACAATTACGTGATTCAAGGGTGAATGTATAATTCAAGAGGAATTGTCAAGCAGTCGTGGATGAGATCCTAGAGACATCTATCTCTCAATCCACGTAGGGTAATTAAATAAAGTGCGAACCAAATGCATCATGGTTGATCAGACCATAATACCCTGATTCTGATTAGACAATAAGTTAGCAGGCGTCCCCACTAAACATATGCCTCAAATCAAGCTCGAGAACAGAGTGAGCTTGCAAAAACTAAGCTGTAACAGCAGCGTTTGTTAAGATAGTCGAATACAATTATGCGAGATTTTTAAAAGACGGCACAAGTAGTTCGAGTTTAGAGAGAATCAAAACTTACCTGGGGTCTTGCTTCTATAGACATCCCACTATCATCTTACCCTTAAGGCCTTGGTCGACTAATGGTTTATGGACTTCTGAATTCTATATTCTAGGTAACCTATTAGTGTCCGTCAATTTCCTCATCTATAGATCACGAGGGATCATACGGAGTGCTAGGTCGGGAGACATACTACCAAACTTACAAACTTCCACTACTATTGGCTTTATATCTTATGGGACGTACATGGCACGGTCCTATCCTCTATAGTACCCTAAACTTGTAATCACGTCTGAAATCATTTCACCGAGGATTATGCTTCTCCCGTATACTTGGGCTGTGGTAAACCCTTGGTTTTGTGATCCAGATGTGATATGCTATCAGATACTCTACCTTATCTCGACACCCGAGTGACTATGATCAAGGAGGACCACTAGCCATAGTTTTTAGGGATATTCTATAACCTATAATTTCCTTAAAAATTTCAACTCTAGGGTCGTGTCTCGCCAGTGCGCTGCTGGCTGCAGTGAGTCCATAATTCAAATAAACGGCGACAGTGCGCTGCTGTCCTGCCATTATGAATCAACTAACATTCTTTTAACTATATCTGTAAAAATTCCTGGGCTTCTAGGGATTCAAACAAGTCGACTATGTAATAAGGCGTAAATATTCGTCCTATCAGTCGCAATCTTTAAAATAAAGGTGAACAGGAAGAAAATAACTGAAGACAAGAAATACGAACATTTTAACTATTCCATTGTATTCAAACATTAAGGAAAAACTTGAACCGAAACTAACTTGAGGTCCGTATATGGATAATCTAATCAAAATTATATAAAATAATAATCCTTAGGGCAAAATAGGGACTGAGGAGGCAATTCAGACTAAGATGTGAGGATGATATCTAAAGGGGCAAGGGGAAGGAAATGCACCATCTATCAAGGTTAAACTATTAAGTCTAGAAAGTCCTGTATCACCAAGTGAATATTCTATCCTCATTGGATCATGTCGTCTTACCAAAAGGTAGTCGTGTACCTATGGAGATTGTCAAACTATCAAAATTAATAACTCCTTATCTACATTGCATGGCCTAGACTACCCCATCGGTAAATTTGTATAAGGGACTCCTAGTCCTAGTCATTCTCGTAAATTAAATTAATTCTAATTCGTGAATGAGCATTTCTAGTCGCAGGCTCGCAATAGTACGACTAACTTGAGTACTATCACGAGTTCGCATGATTTGCGAAGACAGACCTGCATGGGCCACCACAAAAACTTGTCACGACCCGCACCCGGTTTTTTTTTTTTTTTAAAACGGATACGAGACGTGTCCAAGCCAGCCTACGCCGTAGTGTCGGCGGTAGAACGCTATCACGGCTATGAAGATCAAAATCACAAATAATGCTCATTCACATAATTAATTTAACTTACAAAAATCACAAGTTGTACATTTGTAAAAAAATATAAACTTGTACAATAAATGAATGACTACAACTCAACTATCTAGCTAGTCTCTAGGCCTTTGTCTGCAAGTGTTCCCGTCACTCCCAAAGCTAAGTGAATCCACGGCTAACCTGAAAATGTTGGTTTCCAGTCAGGAATGGAACGAGCACAATTCACTGAATGCAATTTCAAATAAAGAAGATGACTATAAACAAAGGTTAGACATCAATCATGGGTTTGAAAATAAACATGAAATATAAAAACCAATAGTAAGTAAATAGACACAAAATACTCTCCCCGACTGTTAGAAGTACCTTTGATATGTGATCGGTCTGGGGTACTACACCGCACGGTCTACAATGTCTACTCACGGGCTACAATGTCTACTTGCAGAAAATAAACACGGGCTACACTACTTGCAGAAAATAAACACGGGCTACACTACTTGCAGAAAATAAACACGGGCTACACTACTTGCAGAAAATAAACACGGGCTATACTACTGCAGAAAGTAAACACGGGCTATACTACTTGCAGAAAATAAACACGGGCTACACTACTTGCAGAAAATAAACACGGGCTACACTACTGCAGAAGGTAAAACACGGGCTACACTTCTGCAGAAATATAAACATGGGCTACAATGTCTAACACGGGCTATGGTCAGATCACATATCTTTGGTACTTCTAATTTCCGACTCCACAATTTATAATAGAAAATAATCACATAACCAATGACCAACCAATAAAATATAGTAAAAATCAATATCGAAATGCAGACAATAAACTGTACTCGCCTGTGGTCCTGTGCTGGTGAAACCGATGACCCAAATCACTCAATATGCCACAATAGTCAAAACCTATACAACAGTCCCCGAAAGCTGAAATAAACAATACCAATGATCTCAGAATAGTCCAATTAGCTAGGATTGCCTCTCCTTACGTCCAATTCTGGACATAGGGGCAAAACGGTAATTTCGGACCAAAACGGTGTCCGCCATTGGACCCGCTTTGCACCGAAAAGCGTGCCAGAGTCAACGGTCTCTAAAGTCGTCAAACTACATGTCTACGGATCCAGTTTTCCGATACGAACCCAACAGTATAGCCAAAGTTGGATTTCGGCGGGCCGTGCACAAAATCGCCAGTTGAGTGGGACCGTGGGGCCCGCAAAACAACGTACGATTCAACTGTCTCAGAATTGGACCAAACTTGGCATACAGGACCAGAAAAATGATACGGTCCTGTTGGCGCAAGTTTTGTCTCGATCTGACGAGCGTGCACAAAGTTATGACTAAAATTTCATTGGACGGATACGGGGCGATTCCGACGGATACGGGTCGAATTCGTCGCGCACACGCGACCAATTTGAATTCCGTCAAAGCCCACACGACCACGAAGCTGTTACGCAGCTTTCGATATTTACAGTGCGCGACCACATCGCCCGGAATGACGGGACGCACGTCGTGTGGAAGGATTTCTAAGTTTTCAAAACAGACTTTTCTCTAACTTTAACCTAATTTTAAACAGCAATTAACCAACAAGAATTAATTCTAAAAATAGCGTTTCCATCTTGGTTAGGTTGTCTAAAAGTCTGTTCAAACGGTTTTCTAAAACTCGCGATGTACTGATCGCAAATCGACCGCCAACTTGGCGTTTCAGGGCAATTTCTAACTTCCAGAAATTGAGATTTTTCTCGGTTTTGGGACTCGGTTTTCGTCGCGCACAAGGCGAAATAAAATGAACTACCTGAAGGGAAATGAAGGGGTATAGGTTGTCGAAATACCTGCGAAGACGGAACGCGAAACGATGGAGCGTGCAGCGCAGGAGTCGTGAGCGAAGTCGGGTCGCGCAGCTGGCTGCTGCTGTCGTCTCTCAAACACGAGCGCGCGCACGCGACCGTTCCAGCCAGCGGCGGCCGCCCCCCCCTGCGACGCGCGCGGCCAGGGTGGTGCGCCTGGTCGGAAGGGTGATGGTGGCACGGAAGTCGAGGTCGGGGCGCGGGTTTGCGTCGCGGAATTAGGGTTTGAGGCTGCGTTAACATCTCTCTTTCTCTCTTTCTATCTCGGGTATATATATATATATATATATATATATATATATATATATATATATATATATATTATATATACAGGGAATGGGGTGTTGCATCCGCTCGGGTCTACTGGGAAATAGGAGGGGCGCGTCCAGGCTAGGCCTGGGCCTGCTGTAATGCCCCCCTCTTTTACTTCTCTGTTCGCTTCCTTTTTCTTTTTTCTTTTTTCTATTATTACCTATATATTATTACCTATACTATTATTACCTATATATATACACTCATATAATTACTTATATAATAATTCTCCAAAAATCTAAATAAAATATTTTAGTAGAAAATGCAATCTCCATATTATCTATTATATATATACACGTAGGCCTATATAATTATATTTATATATAACACGAATACCTATCGATACTTACCTTACAGACTCTTACACTAGAAATATAGATTAGAGAGAGATCTGTAGGATAGACACCGACCGCTCGGAGGATAGAGAGAGATATAGAGGATACACACACAACCATAGTATATATAATTCATATATACTAACAGTTACACTACTATATATAATTATATATACATACAATTATATATACAATATTTATATATACCTACATACATATATATATTATACCTTTATATATACCCACATCTTTGCTAAAGAATAAAATAATGATAACAATTAATAATAAATAATTTATATTTAATATCCACAATAAAAATCTTTATATAACCTCAATATGATAATAAAAATGATAAAAATTCAATAAGCCAATACTTAATTATTTATAAAATCTAAAAATCACCATAAATAAAATAAATAATAAAATAAAATTTAAAATTTTCGGGAAGGGGAGCTACACGAGGAGCTACTGGGATGACGAGCTGATCGAGGAGCAGGAGGAGAGGGGAGGAAAGAGGAGGAGGGGGAGGAGAGCGAGAGTGGCGGTGGTGATGATCAGTAGATAAGAAGAATAAGAAGAAGAAGAAGAAGAAGAAGGAGCCATGAGGAATTGATGTTGATGATTGAGGACAAAAAGGGGGGGGGGGAGGAAATGGAGGATTTGATGTGGAACACTAAAGCGTGTAACGTGTGCCGGGAGAGGGACAGCCAAATCCCCGTCTCCCTTGCTGTCGCGCCGATGTTGTTGCTGCCGCCGGCGGTGGGGGGAGCAGAGGCACGCTGGCAGTCTAGAGGGGGCAGCCAAGGGAGGGCGCGGAAGGAGAGGAGGGGATCGGAGGAATGCCGACAGTGCGGAGGGGGACAGCCAAGGGGAAAAGGGGGGACACAGAAAAGAAGATGAGGGTATTCTCGTCAAAAGAAATTGGTCAAACCAGTTGACCGTCAGTAGGAGACGGTTTCCGTCAAAAGTGGGAGTACCTTACATTAATGTATTATGTGAGGTGCAGCTTGAATTAGGATAAAAAAAGTAGAGTGCCACTCAAATTTTCTCTTCACTTAATTAATATTATAAGACACTTGTTAGATGTTGTGTGAATATATATATATATATATATATATATATATATATATATATATATATATATATATATATATATATATATATAAGTTTCATTGTATCTTTTTTAAAAAGTATTACCTATATTTACTAATTAATTTTTTTACTAAATTTAATATGGATAAAAATTAAGGGGTGGTTTTTTTACTCCTCCAAATAGTAAAATCTCAAATATAATAAGCTTTATTTTTCTCAATGGTAAAAAAATCAAAAGACTATTATTTGTTATTCTAGTATGGAATACTTATAACTGAAAATTGCTGAGAAATCCAATTTCGGGGTTGCTTTGTATGAGAAATCCACCCGCATGATGGATTTTATGAAATGTCCAGAATTATATATTTCTACGTTAAATATTCCAAGATTTCCTTTAATACCATAACTACCCTTCGCACAAACTCAGATTTGGATTGCGATTTTCGTCTTCTTCTTCTTCTTCACGACAGATCTGAATTCCATTGCTCTCATCTTCAGCATAGATCGCAACGATCGTTCGTAGTTCACTGTACTTTTTTTTAGTCGAACTCCGATCATCGCTCATCATCATCATCATCGTGGAGAGATTTGATGTTTTTCGACGGTTATGTCAATTGTGGAGAGAATATCTTCTTCGTCTTTTCCATAAGAGTTAGCATCGTTTTGAAAGAAGAACGAAAACTCTTGAATTTTTGTTCCTGCAAAAATTTTTTCCAAAAAAAAAAAGTTTTAGGTTTCTGTCGACTGTTCTCCATTATTCTCCGTGTTAAAATTATGGAGAATGATAATTCTCCATGCTAAAACCACGGAGAATAGCATTATCTATGTCAAAATGATGGAGAATGGCCATTATCAGTGTTAAAATGATGGAGGATGACCATTTTCCGTGTTAAAATGATGGAGAATGACCATTCTCCGTGCTAAAACCACGAAGAATGGCCTTATCCATGTCAAAATGACGGAGAATGACCATTCTCCGTGTCAAAATGGCGGAGAATGGCTCCGTGATAAAATGACTGAGAATGGCTATTCTTCGTCATTTTAACACGGAGAATGACCATTCTAATGGTCATTCTCCGTGTCAAAATGACGAAGAATGGCCATTCTCCGTGTTAAAATGACGGAGAATGACCATTCTCCGTACTAAAACTACGGAGAATGGTCATTCTCGTGTTAAAATGACGGAGAATGGCCATTATCCGTGTGAAAATTACGGAGAATGGTCATTCTCCGTGTCAAAATGATGGATAATGGCCATTCTCCGTGTTAAAATGACGGAGAATGGCTCCGTGATAAAATGACTGAGAATGGTCATTCTCCGTCATTTTAACACGGAGAATGACCATTCTCGTGTTAAAATGACGGAAAATGGTCATTCTCCTTGTTAAATTGACGAAGAATGGTCATTCTCCTTGTTAAATTGACAAAGAATGGTCATTCTCCGTCATTTTAACACGAAGAATGGCTATTCTTGGTCAATTTAACACGAAGAATGACCATTCCACGTTGTATGTAGGGATATAAATTTAGGTTTCATATTCT
The DNA here is from genome assembly GCA_029216955.1 of Iris pallida. Classification (NCBI taxonomy): domain Eukaryota; kingdom Viridiplantae; phylum Streptophyta; class Magnoliopsida; order Asparagales; family Iridaceae; genus Iris; species Iris pallida. The sequence goes on from JANAVB010029617.1 coordinate 1,401,275, forward strand.
CACATGTTAGTTCGTGATAAACATTGAGTTGGTTTTGATGTGCAAATTTCTCCAAAATCCTGAAAACTAGTTACATGTTAACATTTTTACATTGATTTCAATGTTTAGTTCAATTTCAGAGTTAATATGTAATATTGAATTGTGTGCATAGATAAATGTATTGATAGTATGTTAGGATTTCATTTCTATCATGCTATGATGTATTGGGAGCATTGAAATTAGTTGTGATGTTTTAAACTCCTAAATTTTGAAATTGCATTATGTTAATATTGCACTGGTTTAAATGTTAGCCTGTTTTCAGATTTTATATGTAAACGTTGAACTAAAACTGGGTTTTAACCTTTCAATATTAAGCTATAACCCTGTACAAGGACACACACACACCCTAACTTAGTATACCCTGTCATGTAAACCTAACCCTTCCTCTCTATGTTATGTTTCATATAGATATATAGAGTTTGTACGTACATGTTATAATATATATAAATACATAACTAAGTCTCTATTTTATATATATATATATATATATATATATATATATATATATATATATATATATATATATATATATATATATATATGGTTAGCCATGCATGTTATGATTAAATAGGTTGCGTATTGTAGATTGTTTAACCAATATGCCATGATTAGTGTAACTTGATAGCTGTTGTTTTGGAACCCAATTTCTCATATACAATTTCATATGTATTCACGTACACACATGCCTACTATCTAACCACATGAACATGTCCCCATACACATAATGCTAGCTTTTTCCTCTCTAACGCTCTCTCTATATATATATTGTAATTGAATTTCATGCAATTGACTTTCATTCTTTAGCTTGTGATTTGATTTTCTTGATTAGTACCCCTTTCAGATGATTGGTAGTTACCTTTCTTAAATTTTCTGATAAATGGTATAGACTGTCTTACAGTTTTGATAATTGTTATTTCTGTATCTTTTCTAAGTTTAGCACCCTGGATTGCTTGTGTGTTTTGATACCCTATGACCGTTTGGTTAGTATGACTAGTATACCTAGATGAGACTTTCACTACCACCGTATGCCATGACCCTGTATGCCATTCTTTTATTTGATGGTATGATTTGTTTAAGTTCTGGGACTTTGATTGTGGGGGTTTGACCTAGAGGGAGTAGGGACATTTTAATTTCGAGGACGAAATTTTTATAAGGTGGGTAGGATGTGAGCACCCTGAATTTCGGGTTGAATTTTTTTCATTTATTTTTCTGATTAATTGGTTTTGATAAATATTTTATTCTATTTATTTATCTGTAAGTGTACTTCTTCATGCCTTTGATATTTGGAGTGTCAGGGATGTTCAACTCTGGAAATCTTCTCACGAGTTTGGGAGTGGACAGGATTACCTTCATGATGGTATATAGTGTCCCACTCAAACTTGTTCCCTTGTGCTCTTTTTGCTTCGCAGAACTTCGGGTCGAATTAGACCGTTTGATTATTAATTAATTTTCCCACTCTTTTCCTTTATCATTATTAGCACGTTACCGTGACTTTTAATTTGGGAGCGCAAGACCAGTCAGTTTCTTGAAACCAACTCCTCATTGATGATCTACTCGAGACGCTCGTCACCCATGACCTTCGTGTCCCACTCAGACACGTCATTTTGTGCTCCATTTGATTCGCACAACTTTTCCGACACGTGACCCGATTTTATTTTACTCCACGGCGTCACATTCATCTTCCAACTTGATTTGTGGGTCCCCTATCGACCAAAACATGTCCGCCCCAATTATGGACATGGCCCATATTGAGCCTACTACCCGTCCGCCACTTGTATCCCATTTATTGGAATCTCCATGTGCTACTTATTCACTCATGATCATCAACGTCTAATTTTAATTCGATTTTTGCACAATGTCTGATTTGACCCAAACCAGCTTGACCGAACCCAGCCCAGCTTCGTGTTATTCTCCATCACCATCATCCTCAGCCTCATTACCCTTGAAAAATACTAAATATTCATTCTACCTATTTTTAATTATTATTGGAAATTTCTATTGATTTTTATCCATGGGAATGACCTATTTTCCTACACATTTAATCTCCACCCTTGGATCTCCCTACATTAATCATAACCATTTATTCCCCCTCACATTCATAGCAGCCAACACCCCCTTTGGTTGGCCGGCCCTAAAATCTAGGTTGGCACTTTTTCCTTCTCTCTCTCCCTCTCACATGTATTAATCTCTTTTTCTCTCTCTCTCTCTATTTTACTACAACAACAAACACAAAAACACCAGCACTCCATCATTCATCCATGCATCAACCCGACCTCCTCTCCTCCCATGGCCATGGCCGAGCCACCACCCCGGCCAGCCTGGCCGTCGGTAACCGCCCACTGAACTCCTCCTCCTCCATCTCCTTCTTCACCATTCCATCTTCACCATCCCCACCATCAACTAGCCACCACAACCCCGACCACTCCATCCAACCGCAGCAACACACCCGCACCACCACCTCCTCCGCCACACTGGCCCCTGCCGCCGCTTCGCCGGCCACCATCGTGTTCGTCGTGGCCAGGCCGGCCTTTCCGCGCCATCGCAGCAGCACCAGAGCACAGCTGCTGCACGAGTTCAGGCGCGCGCACGCGAGCGCGCGCGGGCCGCCGTCGAGCGCACGTCGCGTCGCCGCGTGGGCCGCCGTGGCCCCTGGCCGTGCACCCCCTCTCTCCGGCGAATCTTCCCTGACGGCCACCGTCCTCCGGGACGCGCCATCGAGGCGATTCGTGCGTTTTGCACGTCGTCCCGTCGTGACGCGCGCGGGATCGAGTTCATTTTGGCGCTCCGTCGCAGCGACTTCGCGCATGTTTTTTCCGGAGATCGGACCATTGGATCGGCGATTTCTTCGCTCCGTCGCAATCTCGGTATATCCACCTTCACTCATGTCAATTTTCGTCCGTTAATTTTATCGTTTGATACATCAAAACCGGCCACCAAGTTGACCGTTTAAATTGTATTAATTTTGGACAGTTTCGCGGGGTCAACTTCGTCAGCTTGTACCTCCTCCACCGCAGCTCCGTTTGGCGTGCTACCAGTTCCTATGCGAAGCTGGTATAACCCTCTTGCTACCCCACCAGTTTTGTTTCATTGTGAGCTTGTTTGATTGGTCGAATTCGACGCCAAAGTTGGTCGTCCGAATTCGTAATTTCCAACTTGTAAAATTTTATTTTTGAACACGGAACTCCAAATTTCATTTCTGACACCACCATTAGACTTGTGGCGTCGTTCTGGCTTGTTTTCATATAAAATTTGTTAGATTTGGAGAACGTGGGCCCTGGCACGTTTTCCGGTGCAAAGTGGGTCCCACATTCTGGGTCAACAGGACTTTTTGACGCCGGCTCATCGAAATCCAATTCCGGATATACCGTTGAGTTCGTATCGTCATTCTGGACTCGTTGACATATAATTTGCTAGGTTTTGGTGGACATTGGATCGGACACGCATTTCGGTGCAAGTTGGATACCAATATCCGGGTCAATGGATCATTTTGAGATCGGCTCATCGGAATCCAATTCCGGATATACCGTTGAGTTCGTATCGTCATTCTGGACTCGTTGACATATAATTTGCTAGGTTTTGGTGGACATTGGATCGGACACGCATTTCGGTGCAAGTTGGATACCAATATCCGGGTCAACGGATCATTTTGAGATCGGCTCATCGGAATCCAATTTCGGAGATACCGTTGAGTTCGTATCATCATTCTGGACTCGTTGACAGGTAGTTTGCTGAGTTTTGAGAACTTTGACTCCGGCACGCATTTCCGTGCAAACCGGAATTCCAAGTTCTGGTCAACGGACCAAATTGAGATCGGGTCAACGGAATCCGATTCTGGAGATACCGTTGGTTTCGTATCGTCATTCTGATTTCATGGACATATAATTTGTTATATCTTATAGACTTGTTTTCTTGCACGTTTTTCGGTGTAAAACGGCTCCGACACGGACACCGTTTTGACCCGAAATTATATTTTTGCCCTTGTGTCCAAATTGGATCGTTGGGTAGGCTATCATAGCTAATTTGACCATTCTGGACACGTTGACGATGTTTATTTCACCGTCCGACAATATTTGTTGATAATTTTTCTGAGTTTAACCTTTTTATAATTAATTAATAATTAATTCATATAATGTTCGTATTTCGGGATTAGTACAACGAAACTGAGATCAGCCAATTCCAGTGATCTTACATCGCTGAAATTGACAAGTTGGACACGTGGATCACTATAATAAGATTATCAACCTTACCGATAATCTTCTTATCTCGATTTGCGTGACTTAAGTTTCGACGTGCAAATAACGAAGTACACTTTATATTAGACTAGAATTGACCCTGTTTGACCAGAGTTGACCAGTTGACCCAAAGTCAACTGTACGTCAACGCTTGACCTAGTTTGACTAAATTATTGATCGGAGTTGACCTAGAGTTAATTTGACTAGAAGAACCTAGGATAAAATAGATTGTTTGTGGATTCATTTATTACAACTTGAACACCTTGTAACCTGTATTGCTTTAAATAGGACTCTGTGGCTTCAGTGGGACCCCCCTATACTTATCAGCTGTTCAGGTTATCGAGACGAGTACATTCTCTGATCATTTCATATCCTGCTTAGAATTATTTCCTGCAGTAGATTACTTTACTTGTACTGTCACGTTGGTCACACGGATTGGTACTATATGGATCCCTTATTGAGATGTTATCCTTAGGGAGCATCGGGTACTACATGTTCTGTGCGTTTCACTTACATGGCGTATCACTATGCTTCATTGGTTCTTTGATCACTTACGACATATACTCTTATGATCGTAGAGTCTTCCTAGAATCCTTATCCCATTTATGGGACTACTATGTATCACCTTCGGGGTCTATCACCTTCGGGGGCTTATCACCTTCGGGGTCTACTACCCTTCGGGGGCTGTTACATAGCATCATATAACATAACCTGGCTGGATCATTGTGTATTGATTGGGGTTACGGGGGAGTAGAATTGGACATGTGAATAATATCCAAGTAGTGTAGTATCAGAATCTCTTCCATAGTGTAGCATCAGAATCTCCTATGCCATTTACATGTCTATATTGTACTCTGACTCACTAGTCACATGATAGTTCTCTATTTATAGTAGATATTTCTCTTACAGCTTTCTCTCTCTGTTTACATACTGCACTTCTTTCAGTACTTGTATCTTACTTTACTGCATGATTATATCTTCTAACCTGCTATGATCTGTTGAGATGTACTGTACTCGCTCCAGTCCTGACTGGACCTGTTGATAAATTTTACAGATAGCTTGGAGATTGCCTGCTAGCCTAGAGGAGACACAGTAGAGGTTGTTTAGATAGTTATTTCATTTTGTCTGGAGCTGTATTTACTTTGTGGATTACTGTATTTGAGTTTTGAGATGTATTTCTGGGTTTATGTATCTTAGACACTTAGACTTCTATCTCCTGTATTTATTTTGGATTTCATGTTTTATCTATCTTTATCATGCTCTACCTTAGATGTGATTGAGAATGTATCTGCTATGTCACCCCCATTCGGGGAGTATAAATTGTTTAGTCTTATACTGTTAGATGCATTGAGACCTAGGACAGCGTTCTTCCGCCGACACTGCGGCGTAGGCTGGGCGTTGTTACGTTCTCGTGCCCTAACTCTAGGGCGCGGGTCGTGACATTATTTCAATATGTATCCCTGACCGCGGTACTCAGGGATCCATGCCCTAGACATGATGCAAGACACACTGGTTCATTTATCAATACATTCACAAGTCATCCACGGTGTCCAGGTCAATATTACATTATCATGTCAATAGAGCCGTCGCAACGGCGCTCAATAAACTATGTCATTCACTTATCTGGAGTGCACCACCACGGGTCACTATCAAGTTGCTCACAGAATTCAATACATCAACCATGCTATACTCACATTGTGCTTATATCAATGTCGTGTCAAAAGGCGTAAGAATATAAACATGAAATACCATGCACTAAAAGAAGATGAAATAAAACATAATGCAAATAGGTGCCAAGACTAGACTGCGCTGGGCAGCCAGGGTCAGGTTGCGCCAGCACGAGGAGTGCCAAGTTGCGCTGGACCACAAGGGAGCAAGGGGCGCCAAGGTCAAGGGGCGCAGGCCATTAGGTGGCACCAGGCTGGGTTGCGCCAGGGTGAGCTGCGCTGGGAGGGGGCAAGCTGGACCGCGCCAGCACTGGTCAGCGCCAGGCTGGACCGCGCCAGGCTGGATTGCGCCATGGCGAATTGCGCTGGGAGGGGGCAAGCTGGACCGCGCCAGGCTGGATTGCGCCAAGGCGGATTGCGCTAGCGATGGAGAGCGCCAGCACCAAGAGGCGCTGGGCTGGGCAGCGCCAGCGCTAAAGAGCGCTGGGCTAGACTGGGTGAGTGGCACCAGCGCTAAAGAGCGCTGGGCTAGCTGGGTTGCGCCCGGGACAGGAGGTCTTCTTCCCCAAAGCTGAGAGCAAATGGCCATGGAACTCAAAACTTCAAAAGACCATAACTAGGTCAAATCTCAATGAAAATCCACTTTGCAAAGGTCTAAGTTGTGTAAAATTAAATTCTCTACAACATGGAACAATTAAAACATGAAAATGAACAAGTTTTATAGATCAAAACCACCAAAATTCGAAAATACTTCAATCCTAGCTCTACAAAATTCTAAGCTCCAAATTGAGAAAACCCAAGTTCTAATGTTGCTTAAAATGAGCTAATAAAGCTATTAGACAAATAAAATGTAGCCCTCAAGTGATAGCAAGATGCAACTTGCCTAGGTTGGTGGTGTGTTAATGGTGGAGAGGAAAGAGTAATGAGGAAGAAGATGAAGAAAATAAATGAGGAGAGAGAGAGAGGGAATTTGATATTTATAGTAGGGTGGTGGTTCTCCATGTCAAACCCAAAATAAACCAAGCCAAGATAAACCAAGGTGAACCAAGTCAAGGCCAATAAACTCTCTCTCTAGCAATTTAAACCAAATGAATCATGAAATAAACCAAGCCTCACTAATCCAAAAATAAACCAATGAACCATTAAAACCAATTGAACTATCAATGCCAATAAAACCAAGCCAATGCAAAATAAACCATGATAACTAATCATGACTAAATAAAATATGGGTCCAAAACACGTATACGTACACTAAATACGTATCACGAATTTGGGACATTACAAGTAGTTTCGTGGGTGTTTTCAATAAATTAGAAGGAAGGACAAAAAGGTCATTCGAAACCCCCTTTATATATTTTTTGCTAATTCTGGACACGCGATGAAATGTTATTGTGCGGTGGGTTCTTCATAAATCTTTTTCGTTTTTTGGGCATTTCATAAATTTTTCCTGCTTATAACACCACCAATAGATAAATTATATAATAACATCATTAATTTGGAATGTTTACCATGAATAAAATATGTGCTTATACTAAAATTTAATTTAGTCTACGAATAATTTGATCAGTTGATTAAAAAAAAATTTGCAACAAGGAATACATGTCAATCTCATATTTCTAAGTTATTTGATGAACATTTTTAGAATTAATGTCCTCCCAGTTAGGGGTGAGCGTCCGTATAATCGGTCGGTATTTGGTCGATTTTTTTAGTATTTTTTTAAATTCGGTATTTGGAAAATCAATACCAATATCGTACCATTTAGAATCGATTTTTTCGATTTCGGTTAAATCGGTATTCGGTCAGTTTTTTTCGGTATCGATATTCTACCAATTAATATTTGATCAATTAACACACTTAATATTCTAGAACCTCTTAACCTATAATATATATTTTTTTACTTTTTTTGAAGCATTAATTTTAAAGCCAAGCCTCTACCAACCAAACAATTAATCAAAATTATTAGAACAATATGTAACAAGTCGCAAACACCTAAAATGAGCTTAAAATATCAAACGCGGTCACTAAGTTTAATCTTTAGTATAAGTTTAAGTAACCAAAATTCACTTCAAAATTCTATGAGAATACAAAAACATAAGCTCAAAAGATCAAAAACTCAATTCTTAGCATTCTTAACATAAATTCAAGTCCACTAAAATCCATTCCAAGTTCTAGGAAACCAACCAAAACAAAGATAAAAATGAAAATGAGTAGTGTAAAATTAATCATGAACAACATTAAAAAATGTGTGTGTGTGTGTGTGTGTGTGTGTATGTGTGTGTGAGTCGGTTCGGTTCGGTATTTCGGTATGGTATTACACTCAAACCGTTACCATTACCATTATACCGTAATTTAGTCGGTTCGGCAATTCGGTATCGGTACATAATTTCGGTTCGGTTTTTCGGAATATTTTTAATCGGTATTCGGTCGATTTTTCGGTATTGATCGGTATTTGCTCACCCCTACTCCCAGTCATCTTAGACAAGTCAGTCAAGTCAAAAAAAATATTGTTATATTGTTTTAGGCCAAACAATCTAAGGCATCGTTTGGTTCACGGAACCTTGTATTTGCCATGGGAATGTAAATGTAGGATTTCTGTCACATTTTCTTTCCGTTGTTTAGTAAAACAAGGAAACTACCTAGAAAAGGAAAGCAAAATATAACAATGTTGCAATAATATCCTTACCTTTTAAAATAAAAATAATATTATAAAAATAACATTAATGGTAAAATAAGCAATGACACATGATTACTTTTGTCATAACTTTTGTAATAAATGTTGGAAAAAGAGGAGAAAAAAATTAATCCCATGGGTTTTGAGTGGAACCATATTTCCACCAATTTTTTCCTTGTCAGAAAATTGATTCCCAAGTTTATGGCTACCAAACAAAGGAAATGAACAACTTTTCTTTCTTGGTTCCTTAAATCCGTGAACCAAACGAGGCCTAGCTGTACATTGCTATGATCGAGACCTAGTCATTAGATTATATATCTAGTTCAAGTGGCTAGAGTGAGTTGCTCATCCGTGAGAGATCACGGGTTCGAGCCCCTCCCCTTTGGGTGCTGGCAGGATGGAATTTTTCACGGACGTGCCAAGCCGCTTGGTCGGAGTTGTGCTCTCTATCGTGAACTCTGGTTGTAAACCTTCCACCTCCAGGAGAGATGGGCTCCCTGTTGAGCACCAGACTCTGGGTTGTAGATCTACGTCCACGGGAGATTGACTCCCTTACGTGCATGATGGGTTGTAGCACACTCCGCTCGAGTTGGCTGGATGACTGTACCACGGACCTAAAGTGCCATGAAGCACAATATATATACATTGTATATCACTACCACAATTCGCTAATCGAATATATTCAACTCGTGATATCCAAATATCTCAATTCATTCCTTTTTTAATATCAAGGACATATTGTTTTCGGAATATTAGAATCTCCAATATAAGTTTTTAATACTTTTGTCTTCATTATTGACTGCTTATGGTTGTTTACTATGATTTTATTTTCCTTAATCTTTGTATTAGTTACCGAAATTAATTTATTAATCTTTTATACAGTTAAAAATAAAAGAAAACACGAACCTGGGTTGTAGACCTACCTTCACCGGAAATTGGCTCCCTGATGTGCATGATAGACTATAGCACACTCCATTGGATTGGCTGGATGGCTGTACCACGAACCTGAAGTGCCATAAATAAATAAACAACAAATAAATAAATATATATATATATATATATATATATATATATATATATATATTTGGAAAACGTAAAATTTGCTCCTCGCCAACTGAGTTGGCAATTTGTTTCGAAATAGTTAAAATATTTGAAAAACTCGCAAACACAACTGGCGAGAGCTCCATTTGCTTTGGAATGTTCGAATGTTTGAAACTTGTTCAAACTCGTTTGGCGATTCGTCACTTTAATCTAAAAATATACGAAACTTCCATCTTTAGTTGCTATTTTTCAAACAACCTCCCTCCATATAAAAATTTATGTTTTCAAAAATATTAAAAAAAAGTATACCGGGCCTTTACTTCCTTACTCTCAAAAGGAAAGCCATCACTTTTAGCCATCAGGCCCATCCCGAAACTTTCTTCCACACAAAATAGTATCATTTTTGGTTGGGAAGCCCAAATCGCAAACCTGGTCAGGCGACGCAGATCACGATCCGTGTGCTCAAGCACAGCCATGATCCGACCGTTCATTCCGTTATTCAATCCGACGATTCAAATTAACTCCCGCCAAATCCCCTAAAATTCGTCCCCTCTCTATATAATTCCCATTTCCTGTTAGCTCTCTCCACCGAGCCCAAACCACCAAAATCCTAACCCTAAAATTTCCCCTTCTTGTAATGGCGCGCACCAAGCAGACCGCACGCAAGTCCACCGGCGGCAAGGCCCCGCGCAAGCAGCTGGCCACCAAGGCCGCCCGGAAGTCCGCTCCGGCGACCGGCGGCGTGAAGAAGCCCCACCGCTTCCGTCCGGGCACCGTCGCCCTCCGCGAGATCCGCAAGTACCAGAAGAGCACCGAGCTCCTCATCCGCAAGCTCCCCTTCCAGCGCCTGGTCCGGGAGATCGCGCAGGACTTCAAGACCGACCTCCGCTTCCAGAGCTCCGCCGTCGCGGCGCTCCAGGAGGCGGCGGAGGCCTACTTGGTGGGGCTCTTCGAGGACACCAACCTCTGCGCCATCCACGCCAAGAGGGTCACGATCATGCCCAAGGACATCCAGCTCGCTCGCCGGATCCGTGGCGAGAGGGCCTGAGCCGCGCCGGGCTGTTTGATTCTGTTCTTTATTTAGGGTTTATTTAGGGTTTGGGTTTAGTACGTGGTGTTGGGCTTAATATGAACGTCTAGATGTTATTAATACGAAGTGCTTACTACGACGAAGTTTTAAAATGATGTATTATTTAATATGTTCTATGGTTATTATTTAGTTCAATTTGATCCCACTATTGACACTCAAAAGAGACGGCCCTCAAAACGTCCATGGGAACAAAATTACTAATTCTTCTTGCGTTGAAGTATCTATTATACAAAACACAAAGGTTTTTGAATCGTAGGGCTGACTGTGCCAAGATAAAGAGTGGTTGGGATTTAATCTTGATGAATCAATGGTTGTGGGGTTTTATGGAGAAGGGCATTATTGAGAGTGGGGTTTTATGGGGAAGAGCATTATTGGGAGTGAGGTTTTATGGGGAATCCAAAGATTCCAAGATTTAATACCTTAAATGAACCATGTCCCGTTTTTTTTTTTCCAAAAAAAAAATAAAACTCAAAATAATTTATTGTGTGATATTTGGACCGTTTGGTTTTTGGTTTGGTTTTGAGAGACCTTATAGTTGTAAATTAAACCAAATCAAACATGCTAAGAACTAATCTAAGAAGTAAATGTGGATATGTTATCTATTTGAACCAAATCAAACCAAGTTTATTTGAACTCCGGAAAAAATCGGTTCAATCATCGGTCCGATTTTTAAAACATTGGTCCGGAGAGAATAAATGGTTTTGGTTTCTTCTAGGACTGTGGATGCTATGACAAAAAATGTTGAGATAATGAAAAGTTCTATAAAGAATGAATGTTCATGTGAAGACTGTCCATAGCCTACGATATTTTAAGAGAAAAATTGGATTTCCTTCCCTGTAGGGACATGATGTACGATTAGCATTGATACGGTGGATTGAACTTCATGCACAGAATATCTAGAAATATGGTATTCCTATACTTCATTTTCTATTGTTTAAATGGCTAAGTGATTGGTCCATAAAACTATGATATTTTAACAGAAGAATTGGTTTTCCTTCCCTTTAGGACTGGATGTACTGTTAGCATTGATCATTGCTATATCTATTGAACTTCATTCATCTGATGTTTAGTTGCACATTTTTTTTATAACAGTGGCCATGAGTGAGTTCTTATTACTCAATTGATGCTTCTACTTTCCTGTTTGTGTGAGCAACTCATCATTCTTTGGGAGATACATTTCTGGAATTGTATAGGGGACCTGCTTTTACTTACCTTATCCAAAACGTAAGCAACTAGTGATATATTTGGAGCTCGTTAAAATGTCATTTTCTTGCCACAGGCTCATTGTACATCAAACAACATTTTGCATCTGACTATACGAATTAAAGATTGTTGAGAGTAAATAAGGGACTTTAGTCCCACATCGGTTAGATGTAATATGAAGAGGAGTTGGACCCTCTATAAGTAGTAGGCAGTAGCCCTCAATAATATTATCTGAGAAATTAGACTCATTTCTACATGGTATGAGAGCCATAACTCTCTCTCTCTCTCTACACAAAAAAAAAAAAAATTTTTTTTTAGCCGAATCCCCCCCCCCCCCCACCCGGAGCAGCAGCCCCCACGCCCCCCCCCCCCCCGCCCCCCCCCCCCCCCCCCGGAGCAGTACCCTCACCCCCCTCCCCCCCCCCCCCCCCCCGGAGCAGCAACGCCCCCCCCTCCCCCCCCGACCAGCACCCTTCCCCTCCTCCCGCCACCCGCCAGCACCCTCCCGCCCCCCCCCCCCTCCTAACCCTAGCCTCTCTTGCAATGGAAACCCTAACCCTAGCTCTAGCAGCCCCATCCAAACCCTAACCCTAACCCTAGCCGTCAAAAAAAAAAAAAAAAAAAAACAGATTTCCTTCTCTTTAGAAGATCTCTGTAGTTGCCTCGAGAATCAGTACCTTCTTTTTAGAAGCTCTACTACGAATACGAAATCTCTTTAGATTTTCGTATCTCAGAAACGTTGTCTTTACAATCGTTTCTGCACGGCTGGTATACCTCTGGTTTGTCTCATGCAAGGAGGCACAACTACGTTGGTTATCCTTGAGCCGTCCGAACGCGTTATCATGACGCGGTTCTAGTTGGTCGTATAAACTACGACATATCAGTGAGGGATCTCGTTTTGTTGTTTCCCTCCGATAGCTGACTAAGACGAAGACGACTCACAAGAAGACGACTCAGGAAACAACAACACCTCACTGATTGCAGTTGAAGAAGTCATGGATTCCATCTATGGGAAGTTGACAGCAGAAGAAATGAAGGCCCTGGTCGAGGATCTCCTGACCAAGAGATTACCGGAGGCAACCCCGCGGGTGACCCATACTGATGTGGATCCGTCACCGTACAAAATGGAAAAGTTGGACAAGCTGGAGACGAAGTTGGAAGGCACGACCAACTACTTGAAATGGTCGCGGCAGGCGATACGGACGCTGAAGGGACGTGGCTTGGTTGGTTATGTAGATGGCCACACCAAGGCCCCTGTCGATCACTCCTCGAAGGAGTTTGCTGTATGGGACATTGGCTGGTTGGTTGACAGCCTCTTTGACCGACCAAGTGTCGGGTAACGTTGAAGCAATGGAGGGAGCTGCTGATATCTGGAGAACATTGAAAGACATGTACTCCGGTTCGGGTAACCCCATGCGAGTCTTCCAACTGCAGGATGAGCTCGATCGGGTAATCCAAGACGATCGTACCATCTCTGAGTACGCTGCCTTGTTGAAGAAGTACTGGTCTGATCTTGACCATTATGATCCTCTTGGCATGGAGGATGCTCAAGTTGAACCGGCTTTTGCAAAACATTTCCAGAAATTTCTGGATTATATCTCGCGGCAACGGATGATGAAGTTTTTGAAGGGGGTCAACCCTGCATTTGAGCAACGGAGGAATGTACTTCTCGCACAACCGCATCTGCCGACAATAGAAGACGCCATAGCTGCCATGGCACAAGAAGAAGCACGGTTGAAGCTGATGCCTACCAAGGGTATCTCCCAGGGGGAGCAGGCCGGAGTTGACACATCTGCTCTTGCCACTTTCACACAGCCTCCTTCTACGGGAGGCGTTTGCCACAACTGTGGTGACACAGGACATTACATCCGCTTTTGCCCAAAACCGACACGGACTCCCTCGAATGGTCGGGGCCGTGGTCGCGGTGGACGACGAGGTGGTCGAGGCAGCTACAGTGGTGGAAGGGGCACTTACTCTGGAGGCAACAAGGCGCATCTGGCGGATGAAGGTGGGGACAATCAGCTGGCGGACATCACTCCATTTGAGAGAGAAGTTCTCGAGAAGATGCGCGGCTCAAAGCTTGGTTCTGGTGAACGATAAGAAATTCCTGGGGCGCCGTCCACTACAGAAGATTACTGCACTTACTTCTCCTAAACCAGTGCCGGTATACCTCCGCGTGCTCTTGCATCTGTCTCTCAGCCATCTTGGATTATGAACTCTGGAGCATCTTGCCATGTCACGGGGTCCCGAGGTGAGTTCCGGGAATACTCTACTCTAACGCCGCCAGAAAGCATTCAGACTGCTGATGGTACCTCCAGGCCTGTTACGAGTAAAGGCACTGTTGATTGCACTCCTTCCATCACTCTATCTAATGTCTTACATGCTCCTTCCTTTCCTGTCAATCTTATATTCATTAGCGCCATTATTCTTGATCTAAACTGTATTGTTTCCTTTGATATTCCTAAGGTAACCTTTCAGGAGAAGGGAACGGGAAGACGACTAGGCACTGGCACATGGCATAAGGGTCTATGGTACTTGGACATGAACGGTCTGGATAGAGCACTGGCATCTTTGGTTGCAGACGCACAACCGGAAGTCCGAAGTCGAAGTGTTGAAGCCGAGCTGCTCCTCCACCATCAGCGTGTAGGACATTCTTCTTTTCCCGTTATTAGTCGACTGTATCCGTCCTTATATCAAAAATCAAATAAAGAGTTGTTAGTTTGTGATGCTTGTGAGTTGGGGAAACATACCAGAAGCTCCTATGTGAGTTCTCGGCATCGATGTTCTGCTGCTTTTGATATGATTCATTCCGATGTGTGGGGCCCTTGTCCTACAAACGGTGTTAACGGTTATAGATGGTTTGTTACTTTTATTGACTGCTCTACCCGCGTAACGTGGGTCTACCTGCTGAAGAATAAAAGTGATGTTTTTGAGGCATTTCAAAGCCTCCATCAACGGGTAAAGACACAGTATAATGCTCGTATTAAGTGTTTCCGGTCGGATAATGGGACGGAATATACCCATAAGAGGTTTGCTGCGTATTTATCCTCTCATGGTATACTGCATCAAACCTCTTGTGCATATACACCGGCTCAAAATGGTGTTGCCGAACGAAAGAATAGGCACCTGCTGGAGGTAGCTCGGACAATGATGCTGGCTATGAATGTCCCTAAATTTTTGTGGGGGCAGGCTGTCTTGACAGCCTCTTATCTCATCAACAGGATGCCCTCTCAATTACTGAACTGGAAGACGCCTTTGGAAATGCTCACGGGGACAACTGCGTACACCGTTCCTCCGAAAGTATTTGGTTGCGTATGCTTCGTCCACGATAACAGGCCTGGCGTTGGTAAGCTGGATCCTCGAGCAGTTAAGTGTGTCTTTGTTGGGTACACCGGGACACAGAAGGGTTACGTATGCTGGAGCCCGGTTGAACGGAAGCTGTTTGTAAGCATGGACGTTACATTCAGAGAGCTGGAACCTTATTATGGTTCGGACGAAGGTTCTGCGTTTGGGAACACGCCTCACATAGCGGGTGTTGGACGTGAGGGGGAGATAGTACGCCCAAACGTAGTTGTCGGATCGGTACCTTGTCCTGTCGTGACACACTGGAAGAAAGGGGGAGAAAGCATCAATGATACTGATACGGAGGATGACGAAGACAATACGTACATTACGCAGGGGGAGAAGCAGACAAGGGAAAAGGAGCTCCAAGTTTACAGAAGAAGACAGCAGAGGTCCAGTACTGTGCCGTGCCCTGTGCCTATAGTGCCAAGTCCCTCGTATACTCCTGCCCCGACTCCTGAAGATGTTACTCCCGCACCGGATCGCTCGGATTCGGACGCGGATCTCTCCGATTCGGATGGTATGCTTTTCCCACCACCCATTGCTCCCTTAAGGAGGTCTTCTCGCATTAATGCGGGAAATGCTCCTATTCGTTTAAAGATTATGAACATGATATCGCCAACTACCTATCTTATTCTAATATTTCTCCGACTTATCAAACATTCCTCACTTCGTTAGACTCCACTTCTTTACCTAAGAATTGGCAGGAAGCAAAGAAGGACCCAAGATGGAAAGCCGCAATGATGGAAGAACTTGGGACACTAGAGAAAAATAAGACATGGGAGCTGGTGCCATTACCTGAAGGGAAGAAAGCTGTGGGATGCAAATGGGTTTACACAGTGAAGGAGACACCAGAAGGAAAAGTTGAACGATACAAGGCGAGACTGGTTGCAAAAGGCTATACCCAGACATATGGTATCGACTATGATGAGACTTTTGTCCCAGTAGCGAAGATGAGTACCGTAAGAACGCTGGTCTCCATTGCAGCAAACTATGGGTGGAAGCTACACCAGTTAGACGTAAAGAACGTATTTCTTCATGGAGACCTACAAGAAGAAGTATACATGGAGACTCCTCCGGGGTGCTACTCTGTGTCAGATTCAGGTGAAGGAACGTCACATGGAAAAGTGTGCAAACTGAAGAAGTCGCTGTACGGGCTGAAGCAATCTCCTCGAGCCTGGTTTGACAGATTCAGAAGGGCTGTCACTGGCATGGGGTACCATCAGACAAATGCAGATCATACTGTCTTCCTCCAGCATGCAAGGGGCCACATTACTATACTTGCTGTATATGTAGATGATATAGTGATCACAGGTGACGATGTAGTTGAGATCACTAAGCTGAAGACGAAACTCGCCAAAGAGTTTGAGGTGAAGGACCTGGGAGAGATGAGATACTTTTTGGGTATCGAGGTGTGTGATGGTGAATAAGGGATTGTTCTCTCACAAAGGAAATATGCACTAGATCTGCTGAAAGAGACAGGAATGCTGGGATGCCGAGCAGCAGTCACTCCAATTGACCAGAAGTGCAAGATGGGAGCAGAAGCAGGAAAGCCTGTTGATCGCGAAAGGTATCAAAGGCTAGTAGGCAGACTGATTTATCTAGGGCATACTCGCCCTGATATCTCATTTGCAGTAAGTGTTGTAAGCCGCTATATGCATGATCCAAGAACGGATCATATGGATGCAGTATTTCAGATTCTAAGATATCTGAAAGGGACGCCGGGAAAAGGACTGTGGTTCAAGAAGAATGGATGCACAGATGTTGAGGGATACTGCGATGCAGACTGGGCAAGCTGCATAGACGACAGAAGGTCTACCACAGGGTACTGTGTTTTTGTAGGAGGAAACCTGGTTTCATGGAGAAGCAAGAAACAGTCAGTGGTAGCACGGTCGACAGCTGAAACAGAATACAGAGCAATGGCTCTAGGAGTATCAGAATTGCTATGGGTAAAGGCGCTGCTGACAGAGTTGAAGCTAGACAAGGGGACACCATTGCACCTTCTGAGCGATAGTCAAGCTGCGATAAGTATAGCGAACAATCCGGTTCAGCACGACAGAACGAAGCACATCGAGATCGATCGATTCTTCATCAAGGAAAAGCTGGAACAAGGGATACTGAAGATTGACTATGTTCGCTCAGAAGAACAAGTGGCAGACTGTCTGACTAAGGGTCTTAGTTCATTGAGTCTGTCAAAGCTATGTAACAAGATGGGGATGATTAATATCTATCGCCCATCTTGAGGGGGAGTGTTGAGAGTAAATAAGGGACTTTAGTCCCACATCGGTTAGATGTAATATGAAGAGGGGTTGGACCCTCTATAAGTAGTAGGCAGTAGCCCTCAATAATATTATCTGAGAAATTAGACTCATTTCTACAAAGATTCCCTATAGGTCTGTACTAGAGGCACTAAATATGTCTTCTCAGATTTAATTTTCCAGCCCCATCCATAATTTACCAAGAGGTCTCAACTTTTTTAGTTTATGAGCTAACTATGCATAATTTTATCATTTTAAACCTTTGGTCTAGAAAGATATCTGTCTTGCTTATTCTGCAGGAAGAATAAGATGGATTGATTATTTACTAGCTTCACTAAAGGCCTCGTTGCACTTATATTTTTATTGGATTCTATTTTTTAATTTGGTTAAGTATGCAGGGTGTGATGGGCTGCCCAGAGTGTAAAAACCGACTGCAAGTCAGGATCTCTGCTGATAATGTGAGTGACAAGTACTTTCATTGCTTCTTTGGGAGCTTTTGTGCGTTCAGCCAGTTCTCAAGATGTCATCTTTAGATTACTATCCTACTAACTCGTCGTTTGCACATGTATACATAGATGCTCAAAAGGAGAAATATTAAATCTTGACAGTCAGCTTCTGTTGATAGACAAAGAAACCAGTTAATCTGTAGCATAAGAAGAAATATGAAAATTATATGGGTTAGATATTTTCCGTCAAAAATTGAAGTTTGACTGTTTGAGCATATAGTTTAGCTGGAACATTTTGGTATTATCCAACCATGAGATATTTTGCCTCATGCTGCAAGAAGATTATTGATATTTTAACTTTCTGCTTCTTACTATCAGTTTGTTTTCATTAATGAAGTAAACACATACCTGGTTCTTTATGCATTTGTCTTTCCTCAGAAAGAAAGTTACTTTTTGATTTCTTCAGATCATGGAGCCCCCATGGAAAGCTTATAATGTTTGGAAGAAGATGGACTATCCTTATGAGGCAAGCATTACAGTGCTTCTTATTAGGCAAATAAGCAACTTAAATTTGTCAGCCCATAATATGTTATCTTCTCAAATGAAACTGTGTGTAGTTTCTGTTATTTGATTACTATATTGTTGGCTCTCTTGCATCCACCACCTACAGTTTAAACTATTGGTGGTCTTCGCTCGTGTGTTTCATGCAAGATGAACCCATCTGTATAATGATTTAGCCGTTATAGTACTTCACATCATCAAAGCAAGATTTACCCTAACTAGTTTTAACTAACACTCAAAGGGGAAGTGCTGGTTTCATACATTAATTACAGTACTAAGCTTCCCCTTTCGCCAGCTTGTACTCAATCCATTTCCTTAATTCACTTGTAATAAGTTGTTTAATGAACTTGGACTCTAACTTCATAAACTACAGATCAAAAAGTTTCCTCATGACCACCAAGCGGGTGGTCTAGTGGTAACAGTAAGGGAGGGGAGGAGTGGGTGTGGGTTCGAATCCCAGCCCGGACAATAATTAAATGGGAGGTTTTTTTTTTGGTGCGATTACCCTAGGACAGGGACGGCCATTAGTGACTGGAATTATCTCAAAAAAAAAAAAGGTTGCCTCTGGAGTCTGGACCCTAAAACTTTTTTACAAACTACAAAATAAATTAAGAGCTAATAGCAACTAGATTTGTATCCACTGTATAAATCATGAAATTACGTCCTTGATTTGCATCAGTTTCTCCATCCAAGTGGTGCATTCTTTCGAATTTTTTTTTTTTTGTTATTTTGTTAACCAATTAGGACGAGTTGTTTATGGTTTGTACTTTGTTAACATAGGTCGTCTTGATTTGTAGTACAATCTGATGTTAAGGTCTGACATACTGCATTATAACTCGTATACAAAGAGCTAACCTTGATTAATTAGTTTGGTGACTTTGTCTAGGCCAAGTACGAAGAATTTAAATCTGTCTGCATGTTTGGCTGATGACATAAAAATTTATAGTGTACAAAACTGTTGTTCACTCAAATTGTTTGGATTCAAGTCTATCAGATAACATTTTCTTGCTGCTTTTAAGGGCACCACCAAGTGTTTTTTCCATTAGCTACATAATTTATAGTTAGTTTGACTTGAACATTTAATTTTTCTGTTTTCTCAGAATATCATCCATAGCATGAAGGATCCAAAGATTACTGCCATCTGGCTAATTACAATGCCTCAAGTTTTAGGAGGATTTACCTACGATGAAGATGTTAAGCAGAAAATTTGGTGGGCGTATGAGGTAAATTAAGTTACTAGATCATGCAATCCATTAAGTTTATAGAATTATTTGCTTTTGCTAATCAATTTCTAGCTTACTGTAATTTGTCTGAAATTGTGCTTCTATATATTTCAGGAATCTATGCGCTATGATCAAATTCGAGATGTAGTTGCTAAGAGGAAACCTGGTTGGGAGAATTTACAAAATGTATGTATGAACTTAATGCCTTTGAAATTAAGTAGTCTATGTTTAAAAAGTGATGTTCTCAATTGCCATATAATATGTCATATGGAGTGCCTCCATACATTGGTGCCATTGCTTATTTTCTTTTTGATAGTTTAATATTGTGAGGATTTTCCCGTGCTAACCTTAATGCTGTCAAGAGATCTCATGTTATAGTCAAGGTTGTAAAAGGCGCTAGGCGGTAGGCGGGCGGCCACCTACTGCCTAGCGCCTAGGCCGCCTAGGCGGGGCCTAGGCGGCCTTCTAATATTAGGCGGTCACCGCAAAAAACATAGAAATTAAAATATGCTAAAGTAAAAATTATACTCCAAATTTAAAGTTTCTCATAATAAGTAAACAAAGTCAAATTCATAGTTCAAGACAACATAGACAAGACTACAAGTTCAAACATAATTCAAGTAGCTAACAATATTATAGCAACAAAATAAGAATATCTCCTCTCTTTCTTCTAAGTGTCCGTCGGCATGGATCCCACTTCTTCATTTTCATAATCAACAAAAGCCATAGAAGGACCATCAGATTCACACTCAATGTCCTCATCTCCTTCATCTTCGGTTTCTGATTCAACTTGTTCTGGCACGACATTTCTGCTACTTCTTCTGGGTTGTAAGTAGTCGTCCGCACCCGATGCTTGTCCAACCATTGCCCAAGTAAGTCCCTCATGTGGTCCACTATCATCTTCATCATCATCTCCACCCTCTACAACCTATCCTTGAGTATGGATTGGCTCACTAGAATGTAGTACATCATCTGTCACTTCTCTTTTCTTCTTGTTTATAAGTTTTGCATTAAATTGCACATAGACTAGATTGTTCAACCTTTCCACATCTAGCCTATTTCTCTTCTTTGTATGTATCTACATGAAAAAAATATAAACTACAAAGTTAGATATTGCAAGGAAAGATCTAGTTGTTAAAGAACTAATTATAATTATATTAAACTTACCCCTTCAAAGGTGCTCCAATTTCTCTCACATCCGGAAGAACTAGTTGTTAAAGCTAGAATTCTTTTTGCAATTTTCAACAAGTTGGGAGTAGAACCTCCATAGTTTGACCACCAAAGTACTATTGATCAAAGTAAATTAGTAGCAAATAAAATTTCAATTAAACTTAAGACAAACATTATTAAATAATTATACCTGGATTATACTTGTCATCATTGTTTGTACATCCTTTTAGTGCTAAGGCTCTTCCAAATGAACCCTCTCTCATCTTGTATCTTCCTAGCTCCTCATTCATGATTCGATCTTGCATGTCCAAATCGTCGGAGAAGAAAGTCTCAACACATTGTATAAGACCATCATTAAGTGTTGGATCATCAAAGCTACTAGTATCCT
Source organism: Iris pallida (assembly GCA_029216955.1). Lineage (NCBI taxonomy): Eukaryota > Viridiplantae > Streptophyta > Magnoliopsida > Asparagales > Iridaceae > Iris > Iris pallida. The sequence goes on from JANAVB010029617.1 coordinate 1,422,606, forward strand.
TATATGCATAATAAGGATTTAGTAAGTAGCCCGCCAAATGCAAGGGGCTATCATTAAGTGTTGGACGATCATTAAGTGTTGGATCATCAATATAACTTATAGTTTGGCTAATAGTTCCAGTTATCAACTGTTCGGACGTTTTGCATATTGAATTTTGCTAAAGTTGGAATATATGATAAATTTCCCATAGTTGCAGCACATTTCGTTGTGTATATAACCCTAGACTATCTATCAGTGTAACAAATTACATGGAAACTTAAAGATCTCAGATACAAGGATTTCAACACAGCAACATGGTGTAGCAAACTGAAAACAGAAAGTCCAAGCCAACAGACCATTAGGGTGTTTCACCTTTAAGCACTAGAAGATGAGCTTTCCTCTTTTCTCACTGATAGACTATTCTTGCCATCTAAGTTTCTCAACAACCCAGAAAACAACGAATTACTTTTTGTTTTTGCTATCCAACTTCGTTTTTTCCAAGTCAAATATATTAGAGGGATCTCTGAATATTTACGTGGAACACCAAAGCAGTATAGGGTTTTCCACCTGAACTACCACCTTACTGCGATGCTGCTTCCTTAGATTTGCAAGTATTAGGATTTTACCTAGAGAAAGGTCTAGGAGAAGACTCAGTTATTGTTGCCTGTCTCACGTCTCAAAGAGGATGTGGGAAAAAGCTCTAGAATCCTTTTTTTTTTTTTTTTTTGTAATTAGTAGGACAGGTACAGAATGTGTGCAGTTTTAACTATATCAAGAGTACAATAAGATTCCAAAGGGGAGTGTTCTGTTTTTTACTTTTCCGGATTCATCCTGACAAAAGCCCTTTGAATGTGTCCGTTGATTCCAGGCTAGGAAACAACCGAAGTAAAACATTAGTGATAGAACTGAAAGAATCTTCATGGTTGCAGCTGTCCACTTTTGAACTACTAACCTTCATCATTCTTTCATTTATTTCAGGGCATGTATTATCCACTATTACACTCACTTTGATGAATCAAATACCAGGTGATTTGCCTTACAACATTCATGTTTAGTCTGATAGTACTCATTGACGTCTGACCTACCAACTTGAGATTTGATCTGGGCTTTGGAAGGCTTTGAGTAGCTTAAGGTTTTTGAATTCGTATCTTATCTATTTTTCTTCTGAACCAGGGTCTCATCAGTTTAGATCCCATTCGTGCAAGGGATGATCCAGTTATCATAAAAAACATTCCTTATTACAAGGCAAAGAAAGCATTGGAGGCAGAAGTCACGAAGCTTGATGTTCCACCTCGACCACAAGATTGGGGTGTAAGAATTATACTTTGTTGTACTTTAATTACAAATTTATAAATGCACGAGTCAAATCTATTGCATTCATGATGGTACTGTAGACTGATGGCTTTGGATGTGGAACTGTATTTGTTGATACACCATGTCTTGGAGCATCTGCAAGATTTTAATTTACAGAAATACGGATTTCTTCTGACAATATCTGCTTATGGAGTAATTTGGGCACTTTTTTTTTGGTATCCGTTTTGCTTGTGATGTTATGTTGGGAATAACTTGAGATTATGTGGTTGTCATTGTAACAAGAAAAACTGCAGAAGATACTAGTGAACAAAATCCACATGATAAATTAAGAAGCTGGTGCTGTATAGTTGGGAGTCGTCTTGTCAATTGTTGATGGTTTCAAATTAATTATAGACTTGTTTTACTAGCTATTATATAAGTATGATTGCTTGCACTGCATTGTCTTATTTGGAATACATGCTTTGAATTTTTGCTTCGAAGAATGTCTGAAATTGATTGGTTAAGGTTCACAGTTTTGTTTGCATCTTTTACAGGAATTGGACTTTCCATTGAGTGCATCTTCATGGACCGCGGAAGAGATGAAAGATCCAAAAAAACTACTAGAGATGACAGCTCTTCTTGATGCCCAAAGACAATGGGCAGATAAATTACTAGATGCACAGTGGGAAGCAAAATGGCGTGAAAATAAGGTATACTGTCTCAGGCTTATTTCTTCTCTAATCGGAGTTTAATTCAGTGATCTAATAGAAAACTCTTTTAAATGTGTTGTTGAAGATTATACAATTTCCAGGAGTAATGCTTTAGTATAGTAGTATTATCTCCTTAAGTACCTTCAATTTCGAATTGTGTTTGCTGGTTAGACAGAGTTCTCATACATTTGGCCTTTGTATTTTGATTGTTTCTAGTGATTAAAAATACCTTATGTGGGAATAACAAAGACATTCAAATTAGGATGTTACTGTTCAATGTAACCATTTTTACTATTAGATTGTGTTGACAACTGAGCAAAATTTATGAAAGGAGCATAAACAACATAAAGTGGATGGGATTGAAACTTGGGACATTATGAAAGTACTGTCCCGAGTTTCGTAAAACAACAACATAAAATGGCTGGGATTTGTCTGGATATTAGAAGGAACATAAAGAAGAGTGTGCAGTTATTGTGATAGTTTGTTGCTTTGTATTCGGGAGTAAAAGTGTAAAACTGTAGAAAATAATAGTTAGATAATTTTATTGATGGACTACTTCACTACTTATAGGGAGTCCAGCTCCTCTACATACTACATATTCCGATGTGGGACTAAAGTCCCTTATTGATTCTCAACACTCCCCCTCAAGATGGGCGATAGATATTGATCATCCCCATCTTGTTACATAGCTTCGACAGACTTAATGAACTAAGACCCTTAGTCAGACAGTCTGCAACTTGTTCTTCTGAGCGGACATGGTCAATCTTCAGTATCCCTTGTTCCAGCTTCTCCTTGATGAAGAATCGATCAATCTCGATGTGCTTCGTTCTGTCGTGCTGAACTGGATTGTTAGCTATACTTATTGCAGCTTGACTATCGCTCAGAAGACGCAATGGTGCTCCCTTGTCTAGCTTCAACTCTGTCAGCAACGCTTTCACCCACAGCAACTCTGACACTCCCAGAGCCATTGCTCTGTATTCTGCTTCAGCTGTCGACCGTGCTACCACAGACTGTTTCTTGCTTCTCCATGAGACCAGATTTCCTCCTACAAAAACACAGTATTCCGTGGTAGATCTTCTGTCGTCTATGCAGCTTGCCCAGTCTGCATCACAGTATCCCTCAACTTCTATGCGTCCATTCTTCTTGAACCATAGTCCCTTTCCCGGCGTTCCTTTCAGATATCTCAAGATCTGAAATACTGCTTCCATATAACCCTTTCTTGGATCATGCATGTAGCGACTCACTACACTCACCGCAAATGAGATATCAGGGCGAGTGTGCCCCAGATAAATCAATCTTCCTACAAGTCGTTGATATCTTTCACGATCAACTGGCTCTCCTGCTTCTGCTCCCAACTTGCACTTCTGGTCAATTGGAGTGACTGCTGCTTTGCATCCTAGCATCCCTGTCTCCTTCAGCAGATCTAGTGCGTATTTTCTCTGTGAGAGAACAATTCCTTGTTCGCCTTCACACACCTCGATACCTAGAAAGTACCTCATCGCTCCTAAATCCTTCACCTCAAACTCCTTCGCGAGTTTTGCTTCAGCTTAGTGATCTCGACTTCATCATCACCTGTGATCACTATATCATCCACATATACAGCAAGTATAGTGATGTGGCCTCTTGCATGCTGGAGGAAGACCGTATGATCTGCATTTGTTTGACGGTATCCCATGCCTGTAACAGCCTTTCTGAATCTGTCAAACCAGGCTCGAGGAGATTGCTTGAGCCCGTATAGCGACTTCTTTAGTTTACACACCTTTCCTTGCGACGTTCCTCCGTTTGATTCCGTCGCGTAGCATCCTGGCGGGAGCTCCATGTATACTTCTTCTTGCAGGTCCCCATGAAGAAAGGCATTCTTCACATCCAGCTGGTACAACTTCCATCCATAGTTCGCTGCAATGGAGACCAGAGTTCTCACGGTGCTCATTTTTGCTACTGGGGCAAACGTCTCATCATAGTCTATGCCATATGACTGTGTGAATCCTTTTGCAACCAACCTCGCCTTGTATCGCTCGACCTTTCCTTCTGGCGTCTCTTTCACCGTGTACACCCATTTGCATCCCACAGCTTTCTTCTCTTTGGGTAATGGAACCAGCTCCCATGTCTTATTTTTCTCCAGTGTCCCAAGTTCTTCCATCATTGCAGCTTTTCACCTTGGATCTTTCTTTGCTTCCTGCCAACACTTGGGCAACGAAGTAGAGTCTAACGATGCAATGAAGGCTCGATAATTCGAAGAAATGTTAGAATAAGACAAGAAGTTGGCAATGTCATGTTCGTAATCATCAAAACGAGCAGGAGCCTTATCCGCATTGATGCGAGAAGATCTCCTTAAGGGAGCAATAGGTGGTGGAGAGATCATACCATCTGAGTCGGAGAGATCCGCATCAGAATCCGAGTGATTCAGTGCGGGGGCAACATCTTCAGGAGTTGGAGCAGGAGTAGACGAGGGACTTGGTACAGTAGACAAGAAGTTGGCAATGTCATGTTCGTAATCATCAAAACGAGCAGGAGCCTTACCCGCATTGATGCGAGAAGATCTCCTTAAGGGAGCAATAGGTGGTGGAGAGATCATACCATCTGAGTCGGAGAGATCCGCATCAGAATCCGAGTGATTCAGTGCGGGGGCAACATCTTCAGGAGTTGGAGCAGGAGTAGGCGAGGGACTTGGTACAGTAGGCACAGGGCACGGCATAGGCACAGTACTGGACTTCTGTTGTCTCCTTCTGTAGACTTGGAGCTCCTTTTCCCTTGTCTGTTGCTCCCCCTGCGTAACATATGTATCTTCTTCTTCTTCATCTGTATCTGAGTCACTGTGCTCTCCCCCTTTCGTCCAGTTTTCTACAACCGGACACGGAACCGATCCGACGACCACATTTGGGCTTATTATCTCCCCCTCACATCGAACACCACCTGTGTTAGATGTGTCACCAAATGCTGAACCTTCATCCGAACCATAGTATGGTTCGAGTTCTCTGAATGTAACGTCCATGCTGACAAACATCTTCCGCTCGACTGGACTCCAACATGCATATCCCTTCTGAGTCGCTGTGTAACCGACAAATACACATTTAACTGCTCTAGGATCCAGTTTGCCAACGCCAGGCCTATTATCTTGGACAAAGCACACACATCCAAAAACTTTTGGTGGAACAGTGTATGTAGTTGCCCCAGTAAGCATCTCCAATGGTGTCTTCCAGTTCAACACTTGAGACGACATTCTGTTGATGAGATACGAGGCCGTCAAAATAGCCTGCCCCCATAAGTGCTTCGGGATATTCATAGCCAGCATCATCGTCCGTGCGACTTCCAGCAGGTGTCTGTTCTTTCGTTCAGCCACACCATTTTGTGCCGGAGTATAAGCACATGAAGTTTGATGTAGTATTCCATGGGTGGAAAAATACTCAGCAACCTGCTTATTAGTATACTCCGTCCCATTGTCAGACCGGAAACACTTAATTTTAGCGCCATATTGTGTTTCCACCCGGCGATGAAAGTCCCGAAAAGCCTCAAGGACGTCACTTTTATTCTTCAGAAGGTAGACCCATGTTACGCGGGTATAACAGTCAATGAAGGTGACGAACCATCGAAAACCGTTAATTCCGGTTGTAGGACAAGGACCCCATACGTCCGAATGTATCATGTCAAAAGCAGCTGAACTCCTATTCCCCGAGCTTACATACGAGCTTCTGGTATGTTTTCCCAACTCACAAGCATCACAAAATAACTTCTCTTTATCAGCCCTTTGATATAAGGACGGATACATTCGACTAAGAACTTAAAAAGAGGAATGACCGACACGCTGGTGGTGGAGTAGCAAATCGGCTTCAACACTGCGACAGGAAGCTTCTGGTGGTGCGGCTGCTACCAAGGATGCCAATGCGTTGTCCAGTCCAGACCTGTCTAAATACCACAGTCCCTTATGCCATGTGCCAGTCCCAAGTCGTCGTCCTGTCCCCTTCTCCTGAAAAGTCACCTTAGGAATGTCAAAGGAAACAGTACAGTTAAGATCAAGTATAATGGCACTAATGGATAAAAGATTGACAGGAAAAGATGGAACATGTAAGACATTGGTTAGAGTGATGGAAGGGGTGCATGCGACAGTGCCTGTACCCACTACAGGTCTGGATGTACCATCAGCGGTCTGAATACTCTCCGGCAATGGTAGGTGAGTATATCCCTGAAACGCATCACGGGACCCCGTGACATGGCGAGATGCCCCAGAGTCCATAATCCATCCTGACTGATGGATAGAGGCAAGAGCACGTGCAGAATCATCGGTGCTGGTTTGGGCAAAGCAAGTGAGGTGATCTTCCGAGGATGAAGACGCCCCAGGACAGTCGACCGAACCCAGCTTTGTGCCTCGCAACTTCTCAAGGAACTCCCGCTCAAGCGGGGTTATAGTAGCCAGTTGATTCTCTCCCCCTTCCTCCGCCAGATTTGCTTTGTGTCCGTCCCTTCTACCGGCATATCTTCCTCTACCACCACGCCGGCCTCCACGACCCCGTCCTCGATCAGTAGACTGATTGCGCAAGGGTTTTGGACAAAATCGGATGTAATGTCCGGAGTCACCACAATTGTGACAAACACCACCCAAAGAAGGAGGTTGATTGAAGGCAGCAAGGGCAGACTTTTCAACCGCGGCTGGCTCCCCCTGGGAGGAGCCTTTGTTGGGCATCAACTTCAGTCGAGCTTCTTCCTGGGTCATGACGGCTATAGCTTCTTCCAAGGTCGGAAGCGTGGATTGAGATAGTAGAATATTCCTACGCTGCTCAAACACAGGGTGTAGTCCCTTCAGGAATTTCATCATACGCTGACGCGAAATATAAGCCAGAAACGTCTGAAAGTACTTTGCGAACGCCGGTTCGACTTGTGCAACTTCCATCCCAAGAGGATCATAATGATCCAGATCAGACCAATACTTCTTCAACAGGGCTGCGTACTCAGAGATGGTACGTTCGTCTTGGGCCACCCTATCGAGTTCATTCTGCAGTTGGAATACTCGCATAGGGTTGCCCGAGCCGGAGTACATATCTTTTAGAGTCCGCCATATATCAGCAGCAGCCTCCATGGCCTCGACATTGCCCGACACCTGGTCGGTTAATGAGGCAGTCAACCATCCAGCCACGACGTTGTTGACAATCTCCCAAACAGCAAACTCCTTGGAGGAGTGATCAGCTGGCGCCGTGGCTTGGCCAGTGACATAGCCAACCAAACCACGTCCCTTCAGCGTCCGCATCGCCTGCCGCGACCACTTCAAGTAGTTGGACGTTCCTTCCAACTTCGTCTCCAGCTTCTCCAGCTTCTCCATTTTGTAGGGTGACGGATCCACATCAGTATGGATCACACGAGGGGTTGCCTCGGTTAATCTCTTGGATAAGATATCATCAACCAAGGCCTTCATCTCTTCGGCCGTCAGTTTGCCACTGATCGAATCCATGGCTTCTTTAACTGTGAACGATATTCGTCGTCTTCTTCGTCATCTTCTACGTCGGAGGCTGCAACGTCGGAGTCTACAACTTTCCCAACTTCGTCGTCTTCGTCGTCTTCGACGTCTTCGTCGTCTTCGACGTCTTCGACGTCTTCGTCGTCTTTGACGTCTTCGTCGTCGTCGACGTCTTCGTCGTCTTCTTCGTCGGCAGAGACTTTACGAATGCGCTACTAACTTGGCCAGCACCGGCGCGCGCATGTAAAGTGAACACGTCAGGACACCAGAGAAGACATGATCAGGATTCTGGTCGGGGGGGTCGGGAGGGTTCTGGTCGGGGGGGGGGGCTCTGATCGGGGGGGGGGGGGGGGCTCGGGGGGGGGGGGGGTCTGGTCGGGGGGGGGGGGGGGGCGTCTGTTGGGGTTTTGGTCGGGGGGGGGGTTCTGATGGGGGGGGTTCGGGGGCGGGAGAAGCTGCAGGGAGGGGCTGGCAGGGGTCGGGAGGGTGGGGAGCCGGTGGGAGGGGGGGAGCCGGTGTAGGGTCGGCGGCTGGGGGCGGGGAAAGAAAAAAAATTTGTTTTGTGGAGAGAGAGAGAGAGAGAGTTATGGCTCTGATACCATGTAGAAAATAATAGTTAGATAATTTTATTGATGGACTACTTCACTACTTATAGGGAGTCCAGCTCCTCTACATATTCTGATGTGGGACTAAAGTCCCTTATTGATTCTCAACACAGTTTACCTAAATAAGCTATAGAAGGCTCCTCTGGATGAAGGTGCCAAACAATTTAGCTTATATGATAAGGTAGCAAACCAGGGGCGGATCTATTAAGAGCCCAGACAGGGCTCAAGCCCCCCTGGATTTTGGAAAAAAAAAATCGGTATATACCTAAGGATTTTAATGTTGTGGCAAAAAATTGTAACAATTGGAAGACTTGAACCTTGTATCTAGCACATGTGAAACACACTTCTAAACCACTAGGCTACTTATTCTTACTCTATTTTTCTGTTTTCATTGCCATATCGAGAGAAGCCCCATCTGACTTAAGTTCCTGGATCCGCCACTGTACCAAAACTATTACAGCACGTTAATGCTCTTAAAACCATTTTTTGAAGGCTCCAGTTATCACGAAGATAATAAAGCATTAGGTTAGAGACTACGTTTTTGATGTTTATATGCTGGAAGCTCTCAATTTGGGGTTCACTAAATGTGTTGCAACATATAGGACACCCTAAATAGAGATGAAAGCAAATCCTTTACTCCAAAGCTTCGCGGTTGCCTACATGAATCTGTTTTCTTTCATCAAGCAAACCATAAAGTGCTATCTCACATAGCAGTCATCTTGAACACTCAAATTTAAGCCCTACTACTCCCAAAGAATTTCGAAAAAATTAATTGCTTTTAAAATTTTCATGCATAAGAAAATAATATCTATAAACTAGTTTATACATTTCTATTTGAGGAACTTGTTTCTCTTGAAAGCACAGGTTGGTCTGATCGGTCATAAATTTCTTAGATGGTTTTGAGTCTTGACGTTCCTGATTTGCTTCCAAATATTTTCAATTTAGGTTTTGTCATACTTATGTATGATGTTCTGTCACCAGATACTAGTTCTTACTCACGTTTTTTCTTCTTTGTAGATCTTTTATGGTATCCTGCTCTTGCAAGGCAAGGATGCCTTAATTTTGTCTAATCAAAGAGTAAGTTCACAAAAACATCAAACTTAGAGTATGACTTGTCCACTGTCAATTTTTTTATCAGTTGAGCATGCATGCTCTTACAAATAATTGTGCCTGCTGTCTATTATTGCACGAATTTAGCAGGGACACTCTTGTAATTGGATAAGTTCAAGCCATAAATTTCAGGAAGGAGCAGAATACAATTCACAGAAATGACATTTATAATTGTAGTGTGGCTTTCTGCTGACTGTTGTTTATCAATTGAGCAGGCATCAGTAGTTCAGGCGTGTATTCAGATTTAGTGTTGTACCCAATTTAAGTTGCTCCGAGTCAGAACCTTTCACTAGAACTGACCCTCTTTACACACACACACACACACACACACACACACACACACACACACACATATATAGTTGAAAAAAATTAATAGTTGAATACCAAGCCTTTATCACATATGCATATTTCTTGTTGAATATGGAATTCAGACCTTTCCACTTGTAATGGAATCACAGTTAAACAGTCTTTTGGAAGAGAAGCTGCAACCTTATATCCAGAACGTCAGCAAAGCTGGACTTCCTCAGTCTATTGTCACGCTATCCAATGACCAAGTAAGCAAGGTTTACTTGTTCTCGAGCTTTTGATTGACTATTTTTTCTTCCAAAATTTGATCAGCTCTAATGGAGCAAAGAATTTATCACTTTCTGTCTTGTAATAACTATAACCGTATCTGTTGATACTCTCGTTGTTACTAATGTTGCGCTCATACTTTAATACGTTGGTATATAGTCTTAATATGAGAAAATAAAACTATAACTAAATAACTTTACTGTGATTGTGTTTACATACATATCCAATCACCAAATCTTTGATGGATTTGAATATTCTTAATATGCCATGATATAGCTTGAACTGGTTTGATATACCTCACTAGTGAGGCAGCTTTAATGCTGTGAGTCTCTTCCTTGATAATGGTAAATTTTTAGATTTCTTTATTATATATATATATATATATATATATACATATATATATATATATATAAAAAAAAATATATATATATATATATATATACCGTTATTGGTACTCCTAAAATGTCATCATGCACTCCTTAATTTTCCATCATTCAAATTCCAAATCTACCCCTGCATTAACGAGGGATCCATAATTTTTTTTCCTATGGGGGCCCTTATATAATAATGCTAATAAAACAAGTGAAAGATTTTTAACACGGTAACCAATTTTATTTTCATACCATTTCACTTTAATACATAGAACATTTCAGTTTCTTAACAAAAACTGACAAAATACAACTTCCAATTTGTAAACAACAATTTTCACAATTGTTCCCTACGTATTTTCTGTTGGAAATTATTCCAAAAAATCTGCAAACAAAATAAAATAAAGTAAATGTTACCGGCCTCCGGGAAAGTCGCACACGAAGCACTGTCCTAAGAGTTGATTCGGGTCTATGTGCAGACTTGTTCCGAATGCTCCTAGTGGTAAAACTCCCGCTCTACCGGTATCTCCTCGTCGCACACAACTCGGAAAGAGCGACCCCGAACTTAGCTTTTCTGTCCAGAGCACAAACCGAAGAGCAAAGCTTTGAATTGAACAAGAGAGAATGAGAGGGAGAGAGTGGAGTGAAGATTGTGAAAAAGGACTCTCTCTTATATAGCATTAAGCATATGCTAAAGATAGTATATGCTTAAAATAGCCTATACTAAAATTAGCCAAAAGAGGCTAAGTTTCCAACTTAAAAAATGACACATGTTTGAAGACTTGGCATGTTGAAGACTTGGCTTTGAGGACTTGGCTTTTGTATGTAATATGTGTTGGTGTTTTTTGCCTTTGGACTAGAAAAGATAGTCCCACATCGGCTACACCAAATTGTGAGTATCTCAATATAATGCATTGCTTGTGTTGAGGTGTGCACATGAGGTGTAGTGGGGCACAAGTTTGTGCCATGTGGGAGTATTTTCCTAGAAGGAAAAAGGATTAAATCCAACAAGGATGCAAGTTGATTTTTGTTGTGCGGGCTCGGACTCGGACTCGGACACGGACTCCAGGATGTCTCGTGCATGCACGGAAGTGTTCGGGGGGTAGGCGTGAACTGGCACACTTCTATGCTGATTGTGGGATGATCTAAAATATCAAACTCTATTTTTGAGTATTGGTATTTTAGTCCCACATCGGATAGGAGAAGAGGTGAAGTCTCAACTCCACTCTATAAATAGAGCCCCTTGGCCTCCTTTGAAAGATGCACCAAGAAGAGAATTAAGGGAGTCTGTAAAGTCCAGGAAGCCCGTTCAAGTCTCAAATATTGACTTACGAGCGTTCCAGAAGTTCTTCGTGAACTTGCTGGTTCCTGGAAGCAGATCGTGTTGGGGCGAATCTTGCTTTGAGCAACGGTGATCTTAATCACCCCAGCAAGAACCTTTCCTCTTCTTCTTTCTTCTCCTTCATCTAAGTTGTAACTCAGTTCTGTCCATCTGCAACTGCGATTGCAAGGAAGAATGTGAGATTTATTTTCTGAACTCAGTTCTGTCCGTCAGCAACTGCGATTGCGAGGAAGAACGTGAGATTTACTTTCTGATTATTGTTGCTTTTGTAATCAGATTTATATTATAGTGTTCCTCTTGGATCTCGAGAATAATCAGAAGGTGAACGTTTGTTGAACCTCTGATCTCGACATCGAGTCTACCATCTTTGATCAAGCCCCGGGACTAACAATCTCAAAGCAAGATCCTTGTAGATGGAGAACTCTCGTGCTTCTCTCATCGATACCAGCTTTAACGAGTTGGAGAAATTCGACGGAGAACATTTTCAAATCTGGAAGAGGAAGGTCACCCTTAATCTTCAACTCATGGACGTAGACCATGTGTTGATTGAGGATGAACCGACAATTCCAGAAGGAGGAACTGTCGATGCTATTGCTGCTGCACTCGTCAAGCAGAGCAAATGGAAGAGAAAAAAAAACAGCATATGTAAACTGCTGATTCTCAATTCTATGGAAGACTCTCTGGCAGAGTCATATTCCAAGAAGGAGAATGCCAAAGAGATCTGGGATTCTTTGGGTAAGCTATATGAAGATGATGAGAACAGGTCCAAAATCTTCATCGTCGAGAAGTACCACAAGTGGCTCTTCGAAGACGAAATGGCGATGCTACCTCAAGTAAAGGAATTCCTGAAGTTGTGCCAGAAGTTAGATGACGAGAAGATGTCCCTCGTCGACAAGTTTGTCGTTGGAGGGATAGTTTCGAAACTTCCTGCTGGTTGGAGCAACTTCTATGCTAGAATGCATCGAAAGAAGCTGGGCATTAGCTTGGAAGATCTTCTACAAGAGATCCACGTTGAGGACGAAATTCGATCTCAACAGAAGATGGACTCTCTGTCCAAACAACTGGCTAAGGCCAACTTGGTACAGACAAGAGAGTTCAAGGGGAAGCAGGTGGCTTCTCATCACAAGAAGAAGGACTCTACTAATCTAAAAGTGAACGGTCCTTCGTTCAAGCAACAGAAGTCCAAGTCCCACGTGACTTGCTTCAACTGTGACAAGAATGGCCACTACATGAGTGAATGCCAATCCAAGCCAAAACCAAAATAGCAGGTATAGCTAAACTTGGTTATTTTGATTACTTAACTTGGTTGCTATTGTTGCACAGGTTGAGTTATCTAGCGTGGTAGCTAACTAGTGGTCTGACACTAGTGCATCTGACCACGTGTGCTCTCAAATGAGCTAGCTGTTCACCAAGGACGTGTCATGTTATGACGAAGGTCTCGATGGCGAACATATATCTAGCAGAAGTTCTGAAGATCGAGACAGTGATTATTAACCACCGACAAGGACACTGGAATGCGTGTTGCACGTACCAGAGATTTTTCGGCGATCTGATCTCAGAAAGTCTGTTATCTGATACAGACTTGAAATATGGACATTCGTACTAGCCAGATGTAATTTTTTGGCGAGGAACATGCTTCGAAAAGATGTTCGGTGCTGAAGGAATGTTCGAACTTCTGCTGATGGCGATGAAGTTACTTCATTGAGTAGACTGAGAGTTGTTCTATGACAGAAGCAGACTCAAGCTGTCCTACCGGGACCTTATCTTCGGAATGTGGGGGTAAGGAGGTGGAGGAGTTTAAGGTCTGTGCAGATACAAGACTGTTGGGAAGCTGCTCAGACGATTGAACTAAAGTACTGATCATCTGGAGTTAGTACACTCAGATATCTGTGACTTTTATCAATTCTCCACAGAGGCCGGTTCGAAGTGTTCAGGGCTGAAGCTGAACGTTAAACCGATCCGCAACTACTCAGAAGTGATCGAGATGTAGAGTAGAGGTTTCATGAATTTGCATCGTTCTGCAAAGAACATGGAATCATCAATGAGACTACTGCTCCATATTCTCCTCAATCTAACGGGATAGCGGAGAGGAAGAACAGAACGTTGACAGAAATGATGAACTCAATACTGTTAACTATGGGTCTTCCTAAATGCTAATGGGGAGAAGCTGCATGGACGACCACTTTTATTCTAAATAGAGTGCCGTATGCAACTTCGGACGTAACTCCTCATGAACACTGGTTCAAAGTCAGACCTAACTTGAATGTCACTCGAGTGTGGGGGTCTCTGGCTTATGTGAAGCTTCCAGATCTGAAGATTCAGAAGCTGGGGACTTGGACTACGAAGATAATCTTTTTGGGGTATGCCGAGAAGAGTGATGCTCGGAGATTTTTTGATATTGAGTCTAATCATATCATCGAATCTCGTGATGACAAAAACATTGTTCTTTCGGACATTCTGAAAAATGATGTAGGTGCAAATGAGACTGAAATCTCATATGGGCCAGTAGTCCAAGAAAAAGCTGTTGTTGAAGAAACAACTCTTGTAACCAGAACTCGCAGAGCCGTCAGCTAAGCGAGCGAGGAGACCGAAAGATTTCGGAGATGACTTTGTCACCTATCATGTGGAAGCAGATCCGCTTACCTATGATGAGACGATGAAGACCAGAGATGCTATCTTCTGGAAGGAGGTAGTGAATGACGAGTTTGACTCTATCACCTCCAATAACACATGGGTGTTAGTAGATCTACCTGAAGGAGAAAAGTCCATCGGATGTAAATGGATCTTCAAGAAGAAGATGAAGGCAGATGGAACTATTGACAAGTTCAAGGCCAGGCTGGTAGCCAAGGGATTTTCTCAGAAACAGGGGATAGACTACTTTGACACGTACGCTCCAGTAGCTCGGATGACCACCATCAGGATGTTGATAGCTCTAGCAGCTATACATAAGTTGGTGATACATCAGATGGATGTAAAGACCGCATTCCTGAATGGAGAGCTGATCGAAGAGATTTACATGCAACAGCCAGATGGATTTGTCGTCAAAGGTCTTGAAGACAAAGTCTGCAAGTTGGTAAAATCATTGTATGGTTTGAAGCAAGCTCCCAAGATGTTGCATGAGAAGTTTGACAAAGTTATTAGGTCAAACAGCTACAGAGTCAGCGAGACGGACAAATGTGTTTACACAAAGTTCGCTGATGGAAGAGGAGTCATCGTTTGTCTGTACGTGGACGACATGCTAATCCTAGGTACGGATATAGGCTGTGTCACAGAGACAAAGAAGTTCCTCTCAACCAAGTTCAGTATGAAGGACTTGGGGGATGCAGATGTCATCTTGGGACTCAAGATCATCCGGACAGACACTGGACTAGCGCTGTCACAGTCTCATTATGTTGAGAAGATGATCACTCGTTACGGGTATCAGGATCTTCCAGGGATCGATATGCCGTACAAGTGTGATCTGAAACTGAAGCCTAATTCAAGGGAAAGCGTCAGACAGCTGGAGTATGCAAGCGTAATTGGAAGTTTGATGTATGCTACTACTGCCACAAGGCCTGACATAGCTTTCGCTGTGAGAATGCTGAGTCGTTTCACGAGAAACCCAGGCATTGAGCACTGGAAAGCTGTGAAACGGGTTATGAGAGATCTCAAGAAGACTCAGACATATGCACTGCACTACAACGGGTATCCGACAGTAGTGGAAGGCTTCAGTGATGCTAGCTGGTGTTCAGATGTGGAAAGCGAGAGATCCACAGGTGGATATGTCTTTTCCTTGGGTGGAGCTGCTATATCGTGGAAGTCGAAGAAGCAGACTATACTCTCTCGTTCCTCCATGGAATCTGAATTCTATGCACTTGAAGCTGCAGCAGATGAAGCAGAATGGCTTCGGGAGCTCATGTATGATCTTCCAGTGGTTGGGGCTCAGATACCGACAATACCGATATACTGTGACAACCAGGCGACTGCGGCGGTGGCATCAAATGACCTCTTCAACGGGAAGAAGAGGACTGTGCGGTTGAAGCACAGGGCAGTACACGATCTTATCAAAAGAGGTGTAATTGCAGTGATTGATGTTCGGAGTCAGGAGAACCTGGCAGATCCGTTCACAAAGGGCCTCAAGCGCCAGTTGGTCGATGACACAGCTTGTAAAATGGGCTTGAAGGCATTCTGATAGTGTGTCTTTGTAATCCTACCATAAAGTTTTATGCTATTAGTTCACAGAGAAATCTACTAGGCATCTAACTTTTGGTTCAAAGGAGGATCACTGACTGGAAAACTATCAGGTAACAGTGGGTACTTGTTCTCTGAAACATGGAAGGGATACGGACCCATAACTACTGTTGTCTACTATGTATTTTTCTGCGGAAAAAACAAATCCTGTGGAAGGTTGGCTTAAACGCCTTAACGAGTTCTCAGGCAGAGTGAATGCCTGGTGTGCTTTACAGGAAGCACGGTAGAGCAGCACTACAAGGAGTGAAACTCCATGCTACAGTGGGATGACTCCACCATGAGGTTCCCAGGTAGGGGTAATGCCTCGGCTTTGCAAGCCAACTCATAGCGGCGTAGCACCGCAAATAGGCAGGTAGCCTAATGCTGTATGACGTAATTAAAGAGTTGTAGACAGCACTACAAAGGGGAGGATGGCCCCATGTTACAGTGGCACGACACCACGATGAGGTACCCAGGTAGGGGTAAAGCCTCGGCATTGCAAGCCATGTCGTTGCGGCGTAACACCGCAAGGAAGCCTTAGGCTTCATGCTGCGTAGTTTGGCACTACAAAGAGGCTTGTGACCTCATGCTACAGTAGTATGACACTACGATGAGGTTCCCAGGTAGGGGTAATGCCTCGGCTTCAGGCCATGTCATAGCGGCGTAGCACCGCAAGGAAGCGCAAGGCTTCATGCCATATCTCTTTAATAAAGAACTCACCTATAGTGTATGGAAAGAGATATCAGGCCGTCTCTTGAGGGTAAACTTGTAGACGCCCAAAATTATACACTGAAACCAGGTTGGCACAAGGCCTTCAATGTGCAGCCAGAAGCACAGTTGATGTCATTATGTGAGTAGGAAGAATTACAGTTATGGTGCAGAATTCAAGGCTTAGTCCATTCTTGTATCAATCTGTTATTTAACCTATGCGGGAAGATTCAAGTCGTAGCGACATCTCTCCTAATGCATGATGGGCAATCACTGTGGGGAACGCTCAACCCATATATTGAGATATGTGGGGGATTGTTGGTGTTTTTTGCCTTTGGACTAGAAAAGATAGTCCCACATCGGCTACACCAAATTGTGAGTATCTCAATATAATGCATTGCTTGTGTTGAGGTGTGCACATGAGGTGTAATGGGGCACAAGTTTGTGCCATGTGGGAGTATTTTCCTAGAAGGAAAAAGGATTAAATCCAACAAGGATGCAAGTTGATTTTTGTTGTGCGGGCTCGGACTCGGACACGGACTCCAGGATGTCTCGTGCATGCACGGAAGTGTTCGGGGGGTAGGCGTGGACTGGCACACTTCTATGCTGATTGTGGGATGATCTAAAATATCAAACTCTATTTTTGAGTATTGGTATTAGTCCCACATCGGATAGGAGAAGAGGTGAAGTCTCAACTCCACTCTATAAATAGAGCCCCTTGGCCTCCTTTGAAAGATGCACCAAGAAGAGAATTAAGGGAGTCTGTAAAGTCCAGGAAGCCCGTTCAAGTCTCAAATATTGACTTACGAGCGTTCCAGAAGTTCTTCGTGAACTTGCTGGTTCCTGGAAGCAGATCGTGTTGGGGCGAATCTTGCTTTGAGCAACGGTGATCTTAATCACCCCAGCAAGAACCTTTCCTCTTCTTCTTTCTTCTTTCTTCTCCTTCATCTAAGTTGTAACTCAGTTCTGTCCATCTGCAACTGCGATTGCAAGGAAGAATGTGAGATTTATTTTCTGAACTCAGTTCTGTCCGTCAGCAACTGCGATTGCGAGGAAGAACGTGAGATTTACTTTCTGATTATTGTTGCTTTTGTAATCAGATTTATATTATAGTGTTCCTCTTGGATCTCGAGAATAATCAGAAGGTGAACGTTTGTTGAACCTCTGATCTCGACATCGAGTCTACCATCTTTGATCAAGCCCCGGGACTAACAATATGCAACATTTTCATCCTTTGGTACCGGTGTATGAATTTTTTTTTTTCATTTTTTATGCCATCAAAGATCTCTTTCTCCATGTAACTAAACAATCATTCAACCGTTCCTCTCCCATACGGTTGCGCATTCAATTCTCTAGGATGTTAGGAAGTCCTTTCAAGAGCTGCAGTTGCAACTGGTGAGATCAAAGCTAACTTCACAAGTAGATACATCAATGGATATACAATATTCCTCTTTGTCTCATTCAATTTTTTGGAGAGATTGTCGATCCCCTCGAGTTGAAAATGCTTCATCAGAATGCACATCGATAATATAATTCTCAAGTTGTCTATCAAGCACGGCAAGTTCAACTGAAGAGGATTCAGAATAATAAAATTGGGTGAATTGAATCAATTTCTTTTCATCAGAAAAAAAAAAACACAAGTCTGGCTCAAGCAGGCCGGACAAATGAGTAGCTGGTAGTCGTCTCACTGAAAAGATTATCAAGCTCACAAAATTCATTTGACTTGCTCTTTAAGATTCCTATATTGCAAGTGAACTGTGATGTCTTCACTCTAAAGTTTGAATATTTTCATATTTTCATTGCTCACTTGTGTTGCTTCAGTGATTCAGAAGACTAAACGGCGTAGATGGTGGTTTTTTTGACATCATGAAGACGTAGACAACTGCAACTCTTTTAGCTTTACTATTACTATTAGTTACATCCCCTTTGACAAGGGTTTCTTGCCTGTCGAGTGAGGCTCATGGTAAGTTGGGAGCAGCATTTTTTTCCATCTTTTTTTAAACCAATTGTTTGCTTGTTAGTAAAAGCTGTTTGTTGTATTTGTATCAATAGCAAGTTAGAGGCAGCAAGATTGTTGAGTCCAGATCCCAGTTAGCTGCTAAATATGCTGTCACTCTTTTTATTTTCTGCTTCAGTTAAATTGTTTCTTTGTTGAAACGAGTACATATTGTTCCACTCATTATTCTATTCTAGCCTGGTTCTTATTTGATTTGTCTAGAGATTTGATGCTAATATCTCGCTTGTTGCTGCATGATTATACTATGCGCGTAGTACATTTCGAATTGATTTATAACCACTGCTTGTTACATTGGCATAATGACCTGTAACCAAATGCTTACAATCTTTTTATAACCACCACGTGTCGGGCTTCGATTGGAGGAAGGGAGGGGGGGGGGGGGGGGGGGGGGGGGGGGGGGGGGGGAGTGGTGGGGTCGGGTGGAGCCCATGTTGTAGGGGTCAGAGGGGAGATGGGATCCGGTGGGACCCATGTGTAAGGGGTGAGAGAGAGAGGTTGTAAGAAGGTTGTAAGTATTTGGTTGTAGACTTATTTCCGCTCCTTTGATTACTTATGGTGCAGCAAGTATATAACCAATTAAAACACAGGTAGCAGAGTATTGAGTATTCAATAACAGTTATTAATTTCTTCTTATTTTTTCAGAGGTTTTTTTTCCTCAAAAGTTCTTACTGTTATTATGAGCAATTATATGTTTTATGTTCTATTCATCTGAGTGTTCATGAATGGTTACTGAAACACTATTACAGTCATTATTCATAAGGAGAGTTTTTTCGATCTAGATTTGCCAGCCACGTGCTATGATTATGAAATCCAGCACCAGTGGATTGAGATTTTGAAATGTGGTTTTCAAATCACTGTTAATCAATTGGGATTTGAAAATCAACATGATTAAAGGTTTCAAATCAAAATAGGGAGCTCTAGACTCTTGTCAATCTATAAATAGATTTATATTATGTTAAATCAAATATATATATATTTTAATTAGTTGAATAATATTATTTTAAATCACTATATGATCAAAATAAAAATAATAAGCTTAATATTATTTATTCTACTATAAATTATTTGTTTAGATACATTGGAATTCGTAATAATTTTATTTCTTCTCTTGAATGTTATTTCAGAAACACAAAATCGATGGGAACTTGACTTGAGAATGACAATCACAACCGCATGCGTTTCGCAACCTTTTGTTTGGTCCGAAATTTCATGTATTTCGTAACCTTTGGTTTTGTTCGAAATTATGGTACTTGAGATTTTGAAATCACAATCATATTGTTTGTGACCATCATCTCCTAATATATCCTCTCTCTATGACTCGTTATTTTAATATTAAAAGGTCTCTATGCAGTCCCTTGTGTAATGAATTGTTATTGATATGCGGTACCAAAAATAATTATTGGGTGTGTTGGATGCAGTGTTCTCTTTTTATGCCAACGATTGGATTACCATGGAAATGTACGAATGCACAAATCTCTAAACAATTCAATGGAAAAGGTCGGGTGCATTGTGTCCGCCCATACAATAATTTCTGGTATACACTCTCTGAATGGTTAATGAGACCATCATAAAGTACATTCATTAGATGCACTTCATTTTGGGACAGCTATGGGTGTTGCATGTGAGAGCAGATCTGCTTTTCCAATTTTTCATGTTCCAATCATGTCCTTATTTTATAAATATGACACATCTTCTATTTAAAATACTAATTATATATTTTTTATTTAAAAAATTAAATAATTATAGATACCAAAATCAAATTTACAAATATTTAATTATAGCAAGTAAGTGGAACATATTTTTATTTCAATTTGCCGAACAAAGGAGGTGGGATGGCCCTTCTTAGAAAGTTGAAACTTGAAACTCCTCCTTTATTTGTAAATGTAACCTACCTATCAATGTTTAAAAAATTCGAATGGATCGGCCGGTTGAATCGGTTGACTCTTAAACCAGTAGCATTGATTTAATATTGATTTACTGTTTTGTCAAAAACTCGGTCAACTCGATTGAGCTGGTCGATCAGACTCCCGAATTGTCTGACCTAGTTGAATTTTGAACCGGTTTAATCTGACTTTTGACTTTTATGAATAAATACAATCAACGTTAATATGTTTTTTTTTGTCTAATTCTATTTATGGTAAACATGATAAACTTATAAGTAGTATATATATATACTAGTCATAACCCGTGCCCATAGGACATGGTTCATTTAAGATATTCCCCCTCAAAATCTTGGACCCCCAATTTTAAACGAACAAGGGTAAAGAGCATTTAAACCCTCCTTAGAGTTGCCTCGTTAGCAAATTAAGACCTTTTAGAAAACTTATGCGGTTTGCACCTCCCGCAAACCCTGTTTTGAGCACAATACCCCTTCCCGTCAAATTAACGTCAAAAGTAGCCGTTATCCACCAAATTAAGGGGAGAGAAATTATTCAACTCCCCAAAATACCCCTCCATTTGACCGTTGGGCACAGCAGCTCCTTCTCTATAAATGCACAGCAGCTCTTCAAGTTGTTTGAAACATTACACTTAAAAAGGACACACACATTCTATTTTCTACCTATTAATCCTTAATCCGGTAGGCTGTAGGGAAAATGACGTTTATTTTTTTTTCTTTATTCCTTTTTATTTTACTTATTTGCTATAATTTAATGTGTTGAAATTTTTTCTTACCTACAGATATCCAATCCAACTGCAAATTATGGCTAGTAGCTCTCAATCTTCGTTCTCAAGATGTCCAAATAGAAATTACGGAAGAACAATTTGTTGCCACTGTGGGTTAATTAGTCCACTGAAGACTTCATGGACACCAACCAATCCTGGAAGAAGATTTTACGGTTGTGCAAATTATCCAACAAATTCTTGTGGTTTTTTACTATGGGAGGATGAGAAACTTTCAGAACACTATCAAATTCTTATGTGGAATTTAATGAAAGAAGTAAAGGAGCATCGAGGCCAAGGTTTACAGCATATTCCAAGAGGATCGACAGAGGCGGTGGCAGCAACTGAATCCAGACCATGCTTGAACATACATATGTTGCAATTTATTTTAGGTTTTTTGACATGTTTAGTACTATTTAAGTTATTCATTTAAGAAATATGGATGTGATGAATGTTCCAGTTGCAATTCAAGTATTGTACCCAATGTAAACTGCAGTTATAGTGCAAATGAACTGCCAATTAAAATTTGTATCTTTATTTACAAGCAACATTTGGAAATCAAAATCAAATCTTCATTCTCAACACATGCCAAAGCTGCAAATGAAGTGCCATCAAAATCAACTTGCCAGTGGAACACACTACTGCCATCAAAATCAAAATAAATTCATCAACATATCCACCCTTTAAACAGACATCAAAATCAATTCATCAACATATCCACCCTTTAAACAGACATCAAAATCAATATAACTGGCAATATAAACTGGCAAGTCACCACAGACATAAACTGGTTCACCAAACTTTCTTCAAAAAACTGGCAATAAACTGGCAAGTCACCACAGACAGAGCATATTCACTAAACTGGTTCATCAACATATAAACCCACATATAAACTTTGAACAATATAAACTGGCAATTCACCAATGTAACTGCAACAAAATAAATGGCCAATATTCACCAATGCAACAATATAAAATCTGGCAACTACTTTAAACACATTATAAACTGGCAACATTCACCAATGTTCATCCATTCATTTCATCCACAGCACAACATATAAACTTCCTTCAACAACATTTGATCCAATTGTACAAGAACATGTGAGTTGACTACTACTTAATTACATCCAATCATGTCATTCATTTCTTAAGAGTTCAAAAGCTGCACATCCAAATAGTGCCTCCTACAGCAGCATTAAGCAATACTGCAGGAAAAAAATGAAGAATAGTTAGGGATAGTGCTGAAATGAAAGTGTTATGAACAAGTGCAGCAGGGTCCTGTGTGTAGCATGACAAACCTTGGTAGGGACAGCAGCAAGACCAAAATAACAGTGCCTCGTACAGCAACATTCAGCATGGCAAAATGATAAACTTGGTAGGGACAGTGGCTCAGATGAGTTAGTGAGTAATGGATAGCAGGTCACCAAAATGATAAAGACCCCACAGCAACATTTAGCACCACTTAATGAGGTAGGGACAGCATCATGCTCCCCACAACAGAGCACCCCACTTAATGAGGTAGGGACAACATCATGCTCCCCACAGACAGAGCCCCAAAATGATAAAGACCCCACAAACAGAGCATAAAGGGTCCCAATTAATCATTGCCACATATATCCATTTACTCACATAACTCGAATTCATCATTGCCACATTTCAAATAGGGTCAGCAAAATGATAAGGACCCTGTCCTTGTCTACAACCTATGAGAGACAAATGTATAGACAAACAAAAATTAAAAAAGAGTAACAAATATGATAAGGAACCTGTCCTTGTCTACAACATATAAACTGTCAACAATATAAACTGGCAATATTCACCAATGAAACTGCAACAAATTTAAAATGATTAAAATGCAAATACGTACCTTTGGGAGCTAACATTCCCCCCCTTGCAACACTATCAGCTGCATGGTCACATGGAATACCTGTGAGTTGCCAAACTCTACAGGTGCAGCTCCTTGCTGCCAAGTCCACTGCCTCATTAAGTCCTCTCTGGCTCACTTCATATTTATTGAACCCAGAAGTAATAACCATACATTTTTTTGCACCCTCTTTGGCTTCTTCAAGTTTTTTCATTACTTTAGGAACAAGGACCCCATCATGAGCTCCCATTCTTTCTCTCTTCTCATGGAACCTTACCATGAGCAATCTTCTTATAGTTTCTAGAAGACAGATAATGTGCTTGTCCCTTGCTTTCAATATGTGCTTGTTCCATGACTCACACATATTATTGCTTGACAGCTCACACCTAGAATTTGTAGAGAACCCATGCTTTGACCACTGGCCTGCAGGAAGTTTATCTAACCATTCATAGGCCTCCTTGCTCACTTTCATGATCTTATTCATTGCTTTCTCAAAATCAATTAAAGTGTATGCCTCTGAAGCTTCCCACAGGAGATACTTCAACTTGGACCCTGGATGTTTCTTCTTGAAGTTGTCATATATGTGCCTAACACAAAATCTGTGCTCTGCATTAGGAAGAAGATTGTGAAAAACATCCAGTAGACCCTTCTGTCTATCAGAAATCCAGGTGATTGCATTTCCATCCATGCCAAGTGCATCCAATAGTTGATCCATGAACCAGTTCCAAGTTTCCTTATTTTCTATCTCCACAACAGCCCAAGCAATAGGGAAGAAACTGTTGTTAGCATCTCTTCCCACTGCACTAAGAAGTTGCCCTTTGTACTCAGTCTTCAGAAAACACCCATCCAGACCAATGAATGGTCTACAACCTTCTTTAAAACCCTTTATCATAACCTTCAAGGTGTAGAACACCCTCACAAATCTGGTAGACTTTCCATCTTGCTCTAATTCTCCTTTCACCCTAACAACACTCCCAGGATTGGTAGACATCACCAGCATTGCATACTCCCTAATGTAAGCATATTGGTCTTGGGCATTCCCTTCAATCAACTCTAATGCCTTCTTCTTGGCCCTTGCAAGTTTGTATCTTGAACAGTCAATCTCTAAATCTTCTGCAATGTGGGTTCTAAACCCAGCATACTTCCACTCTGGATCATTCCTGAATCTGTGTACATATCTGTTTGCAAGGAATGTGGCAGTAGCTTGTTTATTGCTGTCCACCTCAACACAGTCCTTTGAATGGTCAGACATGAACTTCTTCAATACAAAATTCCCATGACCACCAAAAACACTCCCATGAATCCTCCACTGACAAGCATCATTTGCACATCTAGCTGTCACCCTCTTTGTTTCATTGTTCACCCACTTGATATTGTACTTGTTCTTTATGGCATGGAGCTTTAATGCACTCCTGAATTCTGTATGTGAAGCAAATCTCTGCCCTACATGAAGAGCGACATTTTCCTTCCTAACCAACCTTCTTGGGGTCACTACAGGCTCTGCTTGAGCAGTCCCTTCATCCTCATCATCAAAACTTTCTTCTGAGGAGTGTACACTAGCCAACTCATCACTGGGAGCATATTCAGAGTCTTGGTCAATGTCTTCATGTTGGACAAAACTACTAAAGTCATAGCCAACTGCTTCTTCATCCACATCTTCATGTCTTTCTTCATGCACATTGTCTTCATTCTCAACATTGCCTTCATTTTCAGCAGTCCCTTCATCTTGTACATGTTGAGGAGGCCCAGATCCTAACTCCACATCTTCATCAGCTTGAGCAGGCCCAGTCAAGTCTATATTGGCCCAAAAATCATCACCCAACTGCACATCAATCTCATCAGCTGCTTCAGAAGGACCACAGACAAATCTGGTGGTTGTAAACTCAGTAATAATAACATATTCACCATAGTCAATGAGTGACTCAACAAGCTTCCCCAGTACATAAAATTTGATAAGACAAGGGGTTGGAAACTTTTCAAAAAAGCTCAATATATCATTGTCACCCAATATCTGAGTCTTACTTCCATCTACAGGATCAAAATAATAAATTTCACATGGGGCCTGGACCCCAGCAGATGCACATAACCCATCAAGATCAAACCAGCACATCTCATCTCTATCCACACATTCTTTCAGTTCTAATGTCATACCCCCCACATATTGGTTATCAACACTAAAATCTCCCCCCACAAACATATTAACAACATACTTCGTATCCATTAATCCCTCTGCACACACACACAGGCAACAACAATTATAACATAACTAACAGACAAATAGACAAACATATAGCCAACATATAGACAAACATATAGACAAACAGACAATATAAACAAATAGACAAACAACTAATTAATGTAGAAACAAAAATGTATAGACAAACAGAAAGTCAACTAATTTAATATAAATTTAACTATTTTAATATAAATTAAACAATGTATAGACAAAGAGAGGGACAACAGACAACTACTTTAGTATAAATTCATCTAATTTAATCCTACCTACATACAAGGATCATATACTACAAACAACACCACATATCATGCATGAAAGCTGACATTTTTCTCAAAAATTTACTACATTTAACAACTCATATACTAAAGACAGACATGATTCATGCATTTTCTCAAAAAATTACGAAATTTAACAACTCATATAGTACAAACAGACCTCATGCATGCAATTTCCTCAACAATTTCAGAAATTTAACAACTCATACAATACAAAAAGACATCATTCATGCATTTCTTCTCAAAAATTTCAAAACTTTAACAAATATACTATAGAAAGACATCATGCATGAATTTTTTTCAACAAATACAGAAATTTAACAAGTCATACACTACATGCAGACATGATTCGTGCATTTTTTCTCAAAATTTTCAGAGGAAGAGTAGTAAAATTGTGAGAACTAGGGTTTTATAAAGTACCAGTACGAGAATACCCTAATAAGCTCCACTCCGATTTAGGGTTTGCAAATCAATTTAGCGTTTGCAAACCGATTTAGGGTTTGCGACCTGATTTCTTGTTTGGGAACAGATTTAGGGTTGGGGAAGAAATTTAGGGTTTGGAACGGGGGAGAAATAGTCGAGAACGAGAGAGAGCGAGGCGGGAGAGAGAGAGAGAGATAGTTGAGAAATGAAACGACGGTCCACTCTTTGGTTATATCCCAGGGGTACTTGGGTCATTTCACCCAAGAGTTAACAGCGGTTAACAGAAAAGTGGGATTAGGGGGTGTCTTAAGCATTTTTGCCTCTAACAGGGTTTTCTAAATCAATAGGTCTTTATTTGCCATTTTGTGATATCTAAGAGGGGTTTATATGCACTTTACCCAACGAACAATAATAATTATGAGGCCCCCACTCTCAATAATGCTCATCCACAACCATTATGAGTGCAAACCCCACTCTTTGGATTCCCCATAAAATCCCACTCTCAATAATACTCATTCCCCATAAAACCCCACTCTCAATAATGCTCATCCACAACCATTATGAGTGCAAACCCCACTCTTTGGATTTTCCATAAAACCCCACAACCGTTGATTCACCAAGATTAAATTCCAACCACTCTTTATCTTGGCACAGTCATCCCTAAGATTCAAAAACCTTTGTGTTTTGTATAAGAGATTTTGGAACCAGATAAATTATTTCTGGAATCGTTTTTACTGGAATTCAAACTCATGAGGCAGTATCCTGACCGGGTCGATTTTAAGTCCAAAATTTAAAACAGTGTACTCTCATTAATTAGGAAATAAGTGCATGAGACAACACGCAACGCCAAGCTCTGATTTGTATGTCTCCTTCCTCTTCCTTTGTACGCACGGCACCTAATAACATGCACTTTGATTGGAATCATAAGCTCCATTTTTAAATTAATAATTACCCTTCCGAGTTCTAAACCAGCCAATTGAACCACAACCCAAGCTTGAACCCGGTCCAACCCGTATCCCCACCGAACCGACACACCCCCGGCCGAGAACGTGTCACCGAAATCGCCGCCGATTCCCCCGTCACGATACTGTTACCAGCCGAGAAACGTGCCACGAATTCAATTTTTTTGCAGGTGGTGTGGACTGTGGAGTGGAGAATAAATCTTTGACTTCCATCGGAGAAATAAATTAATATTTTATTTAGACACGGGCCGGCGTGGATGAAAAAGAAAGGGCACTGGTCCGTAATTAGTACCGCTTTAGCAACAGATGCGTCGGGAAAAGTGAAGAAACAAAAAAGAGAGCACCATTTCAAATTCAAAAACATCGACAAAAACAAAACAACGGCTAATCTCCCCAATAAAGTCTACTCTCTACTTTGTCCTCTTCTTCTTCTTCCAAGAACTAACAACACTCTCCGTCCTCCTCCTTCTTCTTCTTCTTCCAACAACTACTTGATCTCAAGATGATGGGTCACTCTGGGAAGGAGTGGATCAAATCAATAGTGGGCCTCAAGAAGCTACACACCAACAAGGACGACAATGTGAGTTGCTACCAAGTTCCCATCTTTCTTTCGTTTTTGGGGTTTTTAGCTGATTCTCTGACATGGGTAGCTCTTACTTTTGAAGGAGGTGGTGGGCCGTCGGAGTGGCGGCAGGAAGTGGAAGCTGTGGAGGAGCTCCTCCGGGTCGAGGAGCGGGAGCCAGAGGTCCGCCGCGCCGTCGGAGGCGGCCTCCGAGGATTCTTCTGTCGCCGGAGAGGGCTACAGCGCCGCGGTGGCCGCGGTGGTCCGGGCGCCGCTGAGGGACTTCAAGGCGGTCCGGGAGGAGTGGGCTGCCATCAGGATCCAGACTTCCTTCAGGGCCTTCTTGGTATTTTAAAAGCCCTCCATTTCACTCTACTCCTCTCTCTCTCCATAAGTGTCATATGTCTATTTTACTGATTTTTCAGTTATTTATATGGGGATTTAGGGTTCATTCTCACTAACCCTATTTTGGAGAAGTTCCAATTTTTTCCTCATTAACCTTTACTTATGGTTACATTTGACAAAGAGTTTAGTTTTCCATCTACATTGTACTAAAAAAACAGAGGGGGGAAAAATCTTCTTGATCAAGTGTTAAATCATAGTCCTCAAATATGGGTTCTGAGAAATTTTGAACTTTTTAAACGCTGGTGGTGTTAGAAATGCTATAGTGTTAGTTGCAAAAATTCATCAACTCCTATGTTGATACTGAGTTAGTTCCATGAAAATTTCATAATAATCTTCCGATTTTTTTTCCTTTCCTACAAAATGTAGCCCTTATTTTAGGCATATGGCAAATCCCTGTCTTGAGACCATGAAACTAATCTTCGCATATGCATTTACCTCTATTTTTTTTTTCTGACGAAGTAGGCGAGGAGAGCATTGAGGGCTCTGAAGGGAGTGGTGAGGCTTCAGGCCCTGGTACGAGGCCGGCAGGTGAGGAAGCAGGCAGCCGTGACGCTACGGTGCATGCAGGCCCTCGTCAAAGTCCAGGCACGGGTGCGGGCTAGGCGTGTTAGGATGTCCGCCGAAGGGCAAGCTGTTCAGGAGATGCTCCAGGCACGGCGCAGCAAGACTGACCTCTTGAAGGAAGCTGAGGTATTTCTCTCTCTCTCTCTCTCTCTCTCTTAAGCAGAGAGTTCACCATGGACACAAGAATCCTTACAACTGCAAATTTTGGCCTGCAGTTTATTTTGTTGACTGCATTGTTGACACACATATACTTGAGACATATTACTTGTAGGAACTTGAGTGAATCTTATGTTAGCATAACCAAACTCAGTCCTTTTTATCCTTTGTATTTAAATCTTATGTTAGCATATTCACACTTCTGCCTTATTCTTACACAACACTGAATAGCTTTTGATCAAGGTTTGTGGTATCGGTATCGGTATCGGACCCTTCCTATGAGTATTAGTATTGGCGGTATCGACAATACAACAGTTTTGGATCGGAGTATCCGGTTTTTTTTTTTTTTTTTTTTTTTATCGAGAAACATATAATTATTAATAAATTTAGAGAAAATATTTTAGACATTTAGGCATAATTTTAAGTATTTTTTGTATTGCTTCATAGTAGTAGTTTTCAAAGTGAATGAAATAATAACCAGCCTTGATGATTGGTTTACTTACTAGTAAAAGCACGTGCGTTGCACGTAAAATAATTTGAATATAATTTAAATATTTAAAATATAATTTTTTCTAATATTATCAAAATATAATTTAAATATTTAATTTTAAATTAAGATTTGTTATATATATATATATATATATATATATATATATATATATATATATATATATATATATATATATATATATATATATATATATATATTAAAAAAATATTTATATATATAAATATATATATATATATATATATAAATTAAAAAAAATATATAAAATATATAAAATATATAAAATATATAAATTATATATATATATATATATATATATATATATATATATATATATATATATATATATATATATATATATATATATATATATATATATATAAATTAAGATTTATATAAATTTAATTATAATTTGTTATAGATAAATGTGAATAAAAGATGAGGTATTCGGTTATGTGGAAGAAAAATAAAAAAGAGGATATACGGTTATGCGGAAGAAAAGAAGAAGTTTAAAATTTTAACTTAGTGGAATTTTTAAAAAATAAATGGTTGATGAAATACACACTGCTTAGACGACTCAATATTGAGCCGTTTTGAAGCCCATTTATATTACTAGAGATAAGTTTCTTCATTTACATGTTTTTACATCATTGCTTATTAGTTTTGTTTGTTTGTTTTTACCGAATTGCCTGGAAAAGAGACCGCCAAACCGCATCGGTATCGGCTGTATCAAATCGATATCAGCCGATACAGCAACTATGCTTTTGATCATACTCGAACCCTTATTGACTACACTAGATGTTCTTCGACTCTTTGATTATCTAATCGTCAAGCAATTTTAGTCTTGACAATTCTTTGGTTTTGTAGAATTAATTTCTTAGCATGCCGTTTCATGGTTCTAAATGTCCCTATATCTTGAAGTTCTGTTATATACACTTGGTTTGTTTTCCGCATTGTAAGTATGCTGAATGATCAAAAGTATTGAACGAGTGTGGCATGTGATGAGAAAATATTGCATGATTTGTGGATTCCAGGAAGAATGGTGCGACAGTCAAGGTACACTAGACCAGATTAGAACAAAGCTGCAGATGAGACAAGAGGGAGCTTTGAGAAGAGAGCGAGCAATTGCATACTCCCTTTCTCAGAAGGTCAGTTTATATATATGATGATTGATCCATGAGACAGGTTTATTGGTGTCTTAATATGTACCATCTATGTTTCAGCAATGGCGATCAACCTCTTGCGGGAAGAGGACCAATAACAACTCTTCTGTGGTCCCTCTCAAGCATCACAATCTTGACAAGGGCAACGGCGGCTGGAGCTGGTTGGAGCGGTGGATGGCAGCAAAGCCTTGGGAGAACAGGTTGATGGAGCAAGCCAACAACAGTCCCTCCGATGTCCACAGTCCCAACAAAATCTGTGAAGAAGTAGCCCAAGGGAAGTGTTCAAGACTTCCGGACTCCGGTTCAGTGAAGATCAGGAAGAACAATGTCACCACCAGGGTGTCGGCAAGACCTCCCTCTAAATCTCAGTCTGCTTCCGCCTGTGACTTCCGATACGATGAGAGCTCCACCTCGTCTTCTTCCATCTGCACATCTACTCAAATATCGGGCACCGCCACTCTGTTAGCATCTGAGAGGACTGAAGTGAGAAACAACAGTAGGCCCAACTACATGAACTTGACTCAGTCCATCAAGGCTAAGCACAAGTTCTGCAGTGCTTACAGAACTACTGGACAGCCCTCAGGGGATCTTCAGTACCATAAGAGGAGTGGGTTGTCTAATATCGACTCTAAGAGCTGCAACGGTTCAGATCCTTCGGTTTCTTCTTCCAGATTGCTGAGCGTGGCGTCGTGGAAGGGCAAGAGCTTGACGAGAAGCATGGACAAGGAGAACTGTTGTTACAGCGAGAGATCAACTCGTTTAGTGTAACTTTGTTCATGGATGGTGAATCTGGAACTTTTTCGGACTTGAGAAGTTCTTTGTATGCGCCTTTAAGGCCCAACACCTTGTTGTCATGTACTATGAAACGATGTAATGTGTGATTACTTTCAAATGATTTTTACATTTGCTTCTGTCATTTGTCTGTCTTCTGCATATAGTAAGTAGTCTTGATTGATTTTTCAGAATAAAAATGCTTTGTGATGACTGGTTAGTTCTGCATAGGGGTGAGCGTCGGTATAATCGGTCGGTATTTGGTCGATTTTTTCGGTATTTTTTAAAATCGGTATTTGAAAAATCAATACCAATATCGTACCATTTAGAATCGGTTTTTTGGGTTTCGGTTAAATCGGTGTTCGGTCGATTTTTGTTCAGTATCGATATTTTACCAATTAATATTTGATCAATTAACACACTTAATATTGTAGAACCTTAGCCTATAATATATATTTTTTACTTTTTTGGAAGCATTAATTTTAAAGCCAAGCCTCTACCAACCAAACAATTAATCAAAATTATTAGAACAATATGTAACAAGTCGCAAACACCTAAAAATGAGTTTAAAATATCAAACACGGTCACTAAGTTTAATCTTTAGTATAAGTTTAAGTAATCAAAATTCACTTTAAAATTCTACGAGAACACAAAAACATAAGCTCAAAATATCAAAAACTCAATTCTTAGCATTCTTAACATAAATTCAAGTCCACTAAAATCCATTCCAAGTTCTAGGAAACCAATCAAAACAAAGATAAAAATGAAAATGAGTAGTGTAAAATTAATCAAGAACAACATTAAAAAATGTGTGTGTGTGTGTATATATATATATATAGAGATATATATGTGTGTGTGTGTGTGTGTGCGTGAATCGATTCGGTTCGGTATTTTCGGTATGATATTAGACTCAAACCGTTACCATTACCATTATACCGTAATTTAGTCGGTTCGGCAATTCGGTATCGGTACATAATTTTGGTTCGATTTTTCGGAATATTTTTAATCGGTATTTGGTCGGTTTTTCGGTATCGGTCGGTATTTGCTCACCTCTAGTTCTGCATATAGTAGTCTTGATTTTTCTTCTTCTTTTAGCCTGCACTTATTCAGTGTAGGGGGTTGAAGTTGTTCACATGCAAGAAGCACCATGCATTCTGATTGTTTCTAGCATGTAAATTGAGATATCTATTAGTTGACACAAAAAATATATAGTTAATTGGAATAATGCTTTCAAAAAATTTCCTTCAATTTAGTTTGGGATATCCATAAATATATATAATTGATACTGTCATTTGCATACAATAGTAAACTAGTATACAAGAAATTTTAGTACTCAAGTAGTTTGCATTTGGAATTCATGTAGAGAGTTCCTACTGTATTTGGATCTAGGTAACTGATTCCTGTAAACTATCCAAGCATCAAAACCTTTCTTTTTCCAAGGTATCATGATTTTATATATTCAATTTCTTCTATTTCAAGATCGAGAATTTGAGTACGCTTTGCGCAGATGGTATATTAAAAAGAGACACTTAAAAGAGTATATGAAACTAATATGGGTTGAGTAACTTTGGAAGATGAGAGTATATGAAACTAATATGGGTTGAGTAACTTTGGAAGGTAAGGATACGCACATAACTGTTAATTCTTTTTCCGATTCCGACTTCTAAGGTGCCAAAGAACAACTAAAATAGATGACGAATCCGACTAGCTCTAAATGCCGAGTTTTTGTTCTCTCTTTGAGACAACTCGAGGAAATCATCTGCTTGACAATATGTAACTTTCCTATTAGGTTGGAGACGGACACGAACACCACACACGATTCAGAGTACTGGACACACTAGCCTTCCGCGTGTCATAGACTCCTAGTGCGTGGCACTGTTTTTTGAGTCTTTGTGACCGTGTCGCACATGTATCCCCCATCACACAAACACTTCAAAATTCAATCAAGACACGAAAAAAAAAAAAGTATGTGTGGTGATCTTACTGCCATGCGCATACTGTCGAGTGCCATTCGTCTCTGCGCAACAAAGAAAGTTTAAGGTTTATATTCTATAGACAAAAAGAGGTTGACAGAGAAACTCAACATATATAAGAAAATTTGTTGTTTCAGTTTATATTCTATAGATATTTAAGGAATAAATTGGGGTGGCTAATTTTCAGATTTGTTGAATTTTGCTTATGGTAAAGGAAATGAACCATCATATATTATTCGAACATGATAATTGTATTAATAATAACAAAAAACATCTTACAATCCAGAATTATTCGCAATCACCTGAGGGACATCCCTATCCGACGTTGGGTTCTATTATCACCCTTAAATTAATGTAGCTCCTCCTTATTAATATCCTATGACATGTTGTAATAGACTATAGCTCGACCTAGTTTTTATTTAGGATAGTCTCAAATTTACTTTTGGCTGTCCAATTCCTCCAAACCTTTCCAATAAAACTGTAGACAAATTCTACGGTCTTATAGTATCTGTAGGACTATAGAAAATCATACAGTTCTGGATTATATATGGACTATAGAATTTTCTACAGTCCTATATATAAGCAGGAATTTATAATTTTTTTACAGTTCCAGTTGTTTATCTATGTATTTCAACAGGGCCGTAGAAAATTATACAGTCCATATATAATCCAGGACTGTAAGATTTCCTACAGTCCTATAGAGAAAAATTCTACCGTCCGATATATATTATAGGATTGTAGAATTTGCCTACGGTCTTATTGGCTTTTATACTCAAAATTTGGAATGTCCTAAAAAAAAGAGTGACAAATTTGTAAATAAATATAAAACAATTGGATTGTGCTAAAGTAAAAAAAAAAAAAAATTTGAAGTGCTTGTAGAATTTCCCTTAAGAAATCTACGAGAGAGCTTTAAGAGTATCCTAAACCGTTGGATCTCATGATCAAGATTATCGGTCAAACGCGTTGACCGTTGGTCTTGGACGAAATCCGTCAAAAGTGGGAGGTAACTTACATTAAGGTAAAGCAGTGAGATACACCTTGAATATGGATAAAAAAAAAGTGGGATGCAACTCAAAATTTCTTTTATTTTTATCTTGAACCTAGAGAAATCAACCATTAACTGTATAGCTAATATCAGCGCTTGATTTTATTTTGAGATGGCAACAAAGGATCAGTTTAGCGATCCATACCAATTGGATTTCTGGATTTCTACGCATCATATTTTACAACACAGCATATAACAGCCAAAATTAAGATTAAAACAACAAAAAAGACAGCCTAACCCGGACCAGAAACTGGACTCCTGGAGGGAGTCACGACTTGTACTGCTGCCTCTCCCTCTGTATGGACCTGAATATCCGTGCCGCCGACTCCGTCGCGGATCCAGCATTGTGGGGCACCACCTTTATCACACGATTCTGACCGCCGTCACGATGACGAGACTCCGACCGAGGCTCATGAAACGGAGAAGGACGCCGTTCCTCCTCCTCCTCCTCCTCCTCACGAGGATTGCTGCTGCTCACGGTGCTTCCTTGTACCTCACCGTCTTTAGAGGCGCGGAACTTCCGTACCCCCCCTGAAATGGCTGAAATGGCTTCCGTGCTCGGATGCAGCACGACACAGGAGCTCCGAGCCTGCTGCAACTCGTGTCTGTTCGTCTGCAACCCAGCCGAAGGGATCGCTTGTTCGACTGCAGAAGAAGAGAACACTGGCTTCTCCATTGGGGGGTGACCGTAAAAGGATGGGAAGTAGTTTGGCGGTGGTTGAAAAGGAAGAGCACCGTAGGCGGAGCTCATGAAATCTCCTCCACCTGCAGGTTGACAACCTCCGTAAAAAGGGGCCATGAAGCCAGGAATTGGAGGACATGGACCAGAGTAGGGTTTGTAGATAAGTCCTTCGGAAGGGGACATTACGGGAACCAGCCACTGGTTCGGCGGTGGGTGGAAACGGAGAGCATTTGTCCTGCTGTCCGGAGCCGGGTCGACCGGGTGCGGTCCGATCCTCGAAATCTCGTGCTGAGGTGGACCTCTTGCCGGATGCTCCTCCGGGCAACCTGTGCTCGGATTAAGCTTCTGGGACGAGTCGTTTTGCTCAATAGTTGGTTGATGAGAACTACCAATATTGTACGGCGGCGGAGGGGCCTCCGGAATATGTTCAGATGGCGTGTTCTCGGATACCATTTTTGGGGAAGAGGGTTTTAGGTATTCATCAGTCATAATAACATCTGGGGATGCAGCAATCAACTTCTGCACCTGTACAAACATAAATATCTTAAACTTCAGTGTCATGTCCATGTCCATGCTTCAATGTTTTTGAATCAACTGAGAGAAACAAGCAAACCTCTATCAATCTATGTAGCTCAAACACTTGTATTGCGAAAACTCTCTGTTGACTGCAAGAAAATTAGGGTTGGATTCTTGATCACCGGAAAAATTTGGGGAAGCACAACATTACCGTAAGATGAAGAACTAATCAATCATAAATGAGCCGATAATAAGAAGTCGGGCAATCAATAAACTATTGCATTTCACTTGATTAGTTCATTACTAGTTTTAAAAAGAAAACATATTTGTTTCTACCAGCCTATGTACATTAATTGCATAGTAAGATGGATGCTTGAGAATTTCACGCTGAATATAAAGTAATAGTTCACCAGGAAATCGGATGAAATAAACTAACAGTAGACTACTAGTAGAGTTGTTCTCAGGACTTGCAAATAGAGAAGAATGGTAGTCGTACTTACTTGACAGTATAGAATAATGCTATTTGGTACTTACTTGACAATAGCCCTTCTTGCTTTCCAGAAATGTTTAGAACCAATTACTCCAACGACATCATCAGGCGATATCATCATGCCCGCTATGTAGTCCATTGAGGTCTCGGACACTTCATCTCTATCCCCATCTCCAAGTTGCCGTTGACAATTTGACCCATCATGAGTTTCTTCATCAAATTTGTCAGCTTTCTTCCCAAGTGATGCTTTAGAACAAGAGCCTATTATATATCTTGAATTGTCCACCTCTTCTACAACATCTACACGGTTCGAGCACCTAGATCCACTTGGATGACCATCGGCACAAGATTCCAGACGCAATTCTTTGTTGGCACCGCACGTGTCCTTGTCAACATCCACAGTACCTGCACGATCCAAAGATGACTTGCCCCAGTTTGATAGCTCGGGAAACCTACTACGATCAGGGATTTCTGGGGAATGTGCAAAAATTGAAGTTTCTCTACAGTTTTGTTCACTATGGTCTTGCTCATAGTTTCTCAAAGTTGTGTTAGTATCCTTTACTTCAAAAGGCTCGCCATTACTAGTGGGCAATGTATAAGAGCAGCTTGCCTTAGATCCTTCAACAAGGGATATAGTTGGTTTCCCTGGCTGAACCGCAGGCAAATCAGAATTGGAGAATGCAGCAATTTCAGTGTGAACAAAGGTAGGAACCCTAAAGTCATCCTCATCTTCAAAACTCTCCCTACATTTCCTTGCAGCTGAGTCAGACAAATGGCGAGAATTACATTCAGGAGAAGCTAGTCCTCTGGCATTTACAGTGTTGTTACTAGCATGCCTTTTAAAAGATCTTCCAAATTCTGCTCTTGTAATATTAGGATTCGCGCTGTCTGACAGACGAGAATGAACCCTATCCTCTGAATTGGAGTCTGGGTTAGGAGACATGTTGAACGGGGATAAAACCATCTTCCCATTGCCATTAGCCTGCGACCATATAAAAATTGTCATTCAACTTTCTCAACTGCCAACAAGTTATACCAATATTAGTTTTTCAGAACTAGAGTATGATTGTAAACATCAACAAAGTTTTCATCCCAAAATTTTAATGTATTCTTGCTCAGTTTTGGAGATCTTAATCATCAAAATTCCAACGCATTAATAAGAATAACTCGTATTCTTGCTGTCTTATATAATTTTTATTACGACTTTAGGGTATTCTATGATCAGAAAGAATTCACGATAATAAGATTAATAGAGTGAAATATTATGCCGATTACAACCTTTAATTAGTCTTTTGGCATAAGATCAACAAAACAATACCAAAACAAGAAAACATCATAGAAAGAAACAACAAAAAGAGTTTCCATCGGCAGGAAAAAGGATAGAGTAAGAAACATAAGTGGGTTGGTCCAATTAAGGCAACCATTGATACTCTAACAGTGACTTGATAGAGACATTAGAGAAGAGTGATAGAAGCAGGAAATATAATAGTTATGTATAGCAAGAAATAATGTAAGCCTAAGAAGTAAGAACACAATATATGTACCAGAGGCAAATAAGTAATCTTCCATCAAACCACCCTACTTTTTCCTTAGAAAGCTCTTTGATGGTGAAAGGCATGCATCATCTGCACAAAATACCTTGTAGCATAACCTACATCAGAAATTTTGCCCTCATCTCTTTTTTGATCATTGGATCAGAAGCAGAGGCCAATTACCCCTCCTTTTGCAGGCAGTAGGACGGCTTGTACTAGTTCTCAACAGATTTGCACACAACAGCCTCTAGAAAGTTGCCAGATACAAGGAACCCAATGATAACAAGCATCTCTATAAAGATTTGGCAGATTACATACATGAAAGAGGGTGGCCGGATTCAAGGAACGAAAAGAAACATTTTTGGAATATTGGTTGAAGGCAAGCCCAAAGACACCAGCTTCAGAAAAGGGAAGGATAAATCATACTATTGACTTTTCCATGATTCAACAATCTCCCATGAACAGACCAATTTCAAGGAATACTCGAATGAGCACAATCCGAAGAGAGATCAGAAGGAATACTCAAACGAGCACAATCTGAAGAGAGATCAGAGTAACATGCGGGAGGAACAAATTTTAAGGTGTCATGCTAACTAACTGATGCACTCGTCGTGTACAATTAACCTCTTCTCAACATAACATGTAAAGAAATGGCTAGTGAATACACTGTGATCCTCGGAAAAGTCAAATAAAAAGGTGTCCCACAAGACCCGTGTCATACTCCTCTCCCTCTCCATATCACTGCCTGCAGAAATTTGGTGCTGATAAAAAAAAAACAACATAAAAAAGAAAAGAAAAACCAATTACCAATGGCGGCCTTGAAGAGCTGTCCTGTGCACGGAAACATAAAGAATGGAGAACCAAGCCGTGCGAATTATCTACCAAACACTAAGATGTTCAATACTATCACGAATCTTTATGAATTTAGCCACCAACCTACCAAAAACTGGAAATTGCTGAGAAACCCAATTTCGGGGTGGGCTTTTATGAAATGCCCACCCGCTGGATAAGTTTTATGAAATACCCAGAATTAAGTATTTTCACGTTAAATATTCCAAGATTTTCTTTTAGATGCCACCCGCTAGAAACTGCTATTTTTATAATACCGAAACTACCCCTCCGCGCGAATTGGTCATCTATATGTATTTGAATTCAAAAAACTCAGATCTGGATTGTGATTTTCGTCTTCTTCTTCTTCACTGGAAATCTGAATTCCATTGCTCTCATCTTCAGCAGAGATCGCAAAGATCGTTCGTAGTTCGGTGTGCTTTTCTTCAGTCGAACTCAGATCATCGCTCGTCATCATCATCATCACCTTCATCTTCATCGTGGAGACATTTGAAGTTTTCCGACAATTAGGTCAATTGTGGAGAGAATATCTTTCTTCTTCTTTTCCATCAGAATTATCATCGTTTTGAAAGAAGAACGAAACTCTTTGTTCATGAAAAAAAACTAAATTACACGGAGAATGCCATTCTCCGTTTTATTTAAAACGGAGAATGCCGTTCTCCGTCTTAATTTAAACGGAGAATGACATTCTCCGTCTTAATTTAAACGGAGAATTGACATTCTCCGTGCTACATTAAGACAGAGAATGTCATTCTCCGTTTTATTTAACACGGAGAATGACATTCTCCGTTTTATTTAACACGGAGAATGGCATTCTCCGTGTTAGTAACACGGAGAATGGTCATTCTCCTGCGTTTTAACACTAGAATGACCATTCTCCGTGTTAAATAAAACGGAAAATGTCATTCTCCGTGTTAAATAAAACGGAGAATGACATTCTCCGTCTTAATGTAGCACGGAGAATAGCCATTCTCCGTTTAAATTAAGACGGAGAATGTCATTCTCCGTTTTATTTAACACGGAGAATGACATTCTCCGTTTAAATTAAGACGGAGAATGTCATTCTCCGTTTTATTTAACACGGAGAATGACATTCTCCGTTTTATTTAACACGGAGAATGGCATTCTCCGTGTTTCTAACACGGAGAATGGTCATTCTCTTGCGTTTTAACACTGGAATGACCATTCTCCGTGTAAACTAAGACGGAGAATGACCATTCTCCGTCTAAATTATGACGGAGAATGGCCATTCTCCGTGTAACTTTCAGGACGGAGAATGACATTCTCCGTCTTAATTAAGACGGAGAATGTCATTCTCCGTGTTACTAACACGGAGAATGGTCATTCTCCGTGTAAATTAAGACGGAGAATGCCATTCTCCGTGTTACTAATACGGAGAATGACCACCCTCATGTGAAATTAACATTTTTCGTGTTCTAACACGGAGAATGGCCATTCTCCTGCATTTTATGGTCAGCTGAAACTTTGGAGGGCCATAACTTTTGACTGGGAGGTCGAAACGAGGTCCCGTTTGTCGCAAAATGAGCGTATCGTCGAGGAGACTAAAAGTAACAGCTTCACCGTTAGACGGCCTTCCGAAATTTTAGATTCGCAAAAAAATGATGTTTGGACCTCCGTTTTAGCATTTTTGTCGTTTGTCCCAGTCTTTCCGAAATTTTTCGACGAGTTTTTGAAGATTTTTGAGGAGAAAACCTAGATTCGAAAGTGAGCAGCGTAAGGAAGAAGATGAAGTATCGAAACTTTTTTTTAAGAGCAGTTTCGTGGGTGTTTTCAATAAATTAAAAGGAAGGGCAAAAGGGTCATTTGGAACCCGCTTTGGATAAGTTTCTCTAATTCTGGGCACGCGATGAAAGTTTTTTTAGCGGTGGGTTTTACATAAAACTTTTTTAGTTTTTGGGCATTTCATAAATCTTCCCTAGTTGAATCTCTCATGAATTCCAACACATTCAAGAACACAAACAAAATCATAACACGATGTTACCGAAAGAAAACATATAAACAACACCTAAAGAGCAACAAATCCTATTTAAATATTCAGTTAGTTCCTATAAGGGCCCTATTTTTTCACCACAAGCACACATATAAAGTATCGAGACATTGGTAAAGCATTAGCAAGCAAGTAAAATATGAATATTTCACAAAAGCTAACTACTTCACCAAAGGAAAAGACCTGAATTTTTGAAGGCGGCCGAGCCGAGGAGCCGGCTTGATTCTGAGGAGGGGCGGAAGACGACGACGCCGAAGGAGAATCAAATCTTTTGGAAGGGATGCTGAGCTGCTCGTAGAGAGCCATCTTGTTCCTGGGGGGCGCTCTAGGACCCCCTTTCTCTCTATCAGTCACATGTAGCCTCGGAAACAGTGGCTCCATGGCCTTCCCCTCATCTTTTCCCCCTTTCATCAGTAGCCCCAATTTTTCCTACTGAGAAACCCCAAAAAACAAAACCAAGATCAAATCTTTCTCTCTTTTTTCTCCATGATCAATGAAAAATAGGAAAGAAGAAAAATAAAAATCTAACCTTTTCTAGCGAATCCAGATATAAGGGAAAAAAAAAAAAAAAAATCCAAGTTTGACTCGAAATCTATCCAAAACTCAGAAAAATCCAAGTTTTTTCTCCCAAATCGTTGCGAAACCTCCAAAATCGAACAATCCGGAGGTGACCCAGATCGGAAAATCCGATCTTTACAGAAGGAGAGACGAGAAATTATAGAATCGATTAAGAGTAAAAAAAAGAAAGGGATGGAGAAATGAAGGGAAAGATGAAGATGAGGCTAGATTCGAAAGAGAGTATTTTGGCGATGTCACTGCTGCCAACGGGGGAATCCTCATCAAATTCGTGGTAATAACGCACGTGTGGGTCCCACCACATGTGAAGCAGCTTATTAAGGCTGTCTCTTGCTTTTCGAACGCTTCACAAAAAAAAAAATTGGTCTAGCTTTTCTTTCAGAAAAGTAATGCTATCACTACAACCAAAGAGTTAGAGCATCTCCAACCCTATTGTGAGTTTAGAAAAAATGGTTGCCACATAGAAATGACAAACTTTCATTCAAAAAATTATTCTCCAATGCAAATGTAAAATAAAACATGAAGTTGACATGGCAATGACATGGCACGGAGAATGTGAAGTTGGTTGTCTAGATCTAGACAATGCACTTCACAATGACTTTGTCTCCACATCATCAATTATGAATAGAAATATTTATAAAAAAGTTGAAGAAGTGGAGGAGTTGCCTTGGAAGTTGGAAAAAATACTTTTTATTGTCTCATCAATACTTTTGCATTGGAGAGAGTTTTTCTATCTCATTGTCTTTTGAGATATAATTTTGCCACATAAACAAGACATTGTCTTGTGGCTCATACCACATAGGAGCCACCTAAGACTCACAACACTTAACAAGACAATAGGGTTGGAGATGCTCTTACAATCATTTTACAACTTGTCACGTGGCCGACTTCCATTGGATAGAAGAGGAGAGAGGTGGCGCTGAGTGGGACCATGTTAGCAGAAGGGTTAGACCATCTCCAATGGTGATTTCTAAAATTGAGTTCTTATCCTACTTAGGCATGTATTTTAAGAAGATTTCTATCCTAGTTGGAAGAGTTTTTACATAGAAATTGTACATATACAAAAAATGCTCTCCAATGGTTCTCCATTTCTATTCTATGTGTCACATAGTAAAATGACTCATTTAATGGTGTGGGGCCCAACAATAATTGTCATGAGAGATAGGAGAATTTTTATGAGAGTTTCTACATGTAGAAACCCTCCTAGAAAGTTTCCATCCTACATCATTGCCACCTAGGATATAAATGGTGATAGAAATTACCATCAGGAAAAGTTTTTTATAAAATGGATTTCTTACATAGAAATAGGGAAGATAGAAACCCCCATTGGAGATGGTCTTACAATCCTTTCCCACCTCTCTCATCTCTAATGGAGGTCGACCACGTGGCAATGTGGTCATAGCATTACTCTTTTTGAAATCAGCATGAGAAACGGGTATTACCAACTCTCTTTTTTTTTTGGATTTTTTTCTTAAAAATTTAACACAAGTAGACACCATAAGTAGTGCATTGATTTTGCTTGATTCTTTATATATCTCATTTATCCGTGTTTAGCCTGCTTTTGCTCTCCTTTTTTTCTTTTTAAAAAATAATCTATGATAAATATTTGTCTATTAGTTGATACATAATCAAAGAAATCTTCAGTTTCCTGATCATATAAATGTCATTTGCCTTCCAATTTTGTTTTATTCGATTTTTATTTATATTTATCGATCCTTTCTTGATCATATAAATGTTATTTTTCTTACAATTTTATTTTATTCGATTTATATTTATTGATCCAAATCTGAGACAATTCTATTATATTATATATTATATTATACCACATTCGATTCACATTCATATTTATTGATCCAACCATGCATTTCCACTGTCCGTTATTTTTATAAATGGAAGGATTATGCTACCGTGGCTTGATCCACTAATCTTCCTTCCAGATCCATAAGGATGAATCGAGTTCGGCATGTATATATTATTTTATTAGAAAACAAATTTAACATGGTAAATCTATCTGAACTACATCCATTTTGAATGCATCAATATAGTGTAAATCTATCTTAAACTGATGTTTAAACCCTAACCAAATCTTAAAATGGCGTTTAACCAAATGTAAACGAGATATATTAAAAGAAGAAGATAATTACGCCTTAAGGAGGACGTAAATCAACAAGTATCAGTTTAGGCCCTATAAAAGGTCGTATTGGGTCCCTACTCACTAATTCCCCCAAACATTGTATCTTTTACACAGTAAAGGAAAGTTCAATGCTTTCTGTAAAATTATGTATATTTTTTTTTTACCAAACATATTTATTTATTGTTGTAGATGTTGGGAGAACTTGTCTTGAGATTTTGAACAATTCCGCATTTACTAATTGGTTTCCCACTTAACTTGGCGTAAAAATATACATTTTCATCCACATATAAAATTTGTTCCTGACTTTGTCCCGAGACACGATTCATTAACAGGGGTTCAGGAACAAAGCCTTCGAAAGGTAACAGATTTTCAGATCATTGAACTATATATATATATATATATATATATATATATATATATATATATATATATATATATCGCAGGAAGCAAGCACTGCAAAACATGTTTCTTGTCGCAAGAAGCCAACAAGCAGCTCCATGCTACTCCCGCCGCAGTAAGCAAATAAACAGCCCTCTGATCTCCGGCCGTGGTGGAGGTGATGGGGAGGGAGAGGTGCTGCTGGAGGGTGGAGCAAATCCGGAAGAAAACACAAATCAATGGTAAAATCACAGCTCCTTAGTGGATTACAATTCACCACTATTTACATCAGAATGGGCAGTCCCTGTTTCACAACTACTACAGTGACAACTTGGTCACAATTTCTTCAACAACAAAAATCCTTCACCTTCCATTCATCTCTTTTGTCAGCATTGGCAAGTCTATAATTTTCCATAACCACGGTTCATGTTCCTTTCTGCCTACCATCGACTCTAGCGGCTCATACAGCCCATCACTCGAGGCCTGCACATCTTGCACTCCATTTCACATCACTTCATAATACTTGCTTATAACACCAACTGAACACACACACACACACACACACACACACACACACACACACACACACACACACGTAAACAACCAGCATAAGGCAGCTACAAACAATTCTATTAGAAGGGTAACACTTAGGCGATAGGTTACACTGAACTCCTTGACAGATTAGGAAGGGTGAGATTTCTTATACAACA
Organism: Iris pallida; assembly: GCA_029216955.1. Lineage (NCBI taxonomy): Eukaryota > Viridiplantae > Streptophyta > Magnoliopsida > Asparagales > Iridaceae > Iris > Iris pallida. The sequence continues at coordinate 1,466,408 of JANAVB010029617.1, forward strand.
CCTATCTTACAAAATGATGACAGAGCCTCAGATGGATTCTTCCTGATAAGACTCGAATCTCGTCCAGGAACTGGAGAGACGATACACGGAGCAAGAGGGTAAGCTTCATTTACAAAGTCCAAGAACTTGTGAAGGTAAACTTCTTGGAGACGCCCTTAGTATCAGAAACACTTCAGCTCAATTCAAGACCACGATTTCTCCGAGTGAACCTACAGTGTAATTAACGTAGATATTCAAAAAGGAGTACATAAAGCATGTTATGGGTAAAACCAGAGCAGTAGTCCTGTCCACTTACATTTCTGAAATATTTCTTCCAGTAGTACACACATAGAATCTGCTTCCTCAGACATCTTAGATATCTTTTCTGCTTCTTTGAATGCTTCAGATGCTAAATATGCTTTCGCCTCTGCATCTGCAATTTTGTAAGCTGCAGATTTTGAAGCCTCCTCAAGAGTGTCTACACCTTTGGGAGGGGCAGAATTCTGAGATGGTCGAGTGGATGGATCCTTTTGTTTTGGTGTCGGAGTTTTTGTTGCAAAGGCCGGATCTTTCAACCTGTAACTATTTTCGACCTGCATGGAATTCAGTTTGTAGAAGAATTTGGAGATATAGGTTGTTTATTTTACCTGGCCAAATCATCATTATACTAATATAAGATGATCCAGGATATTTTATATCTTGTTACAGAGGGCAGTTCAGATATAAAATATGGTCTGAGCAGTATTTATAATTTCAGACAGATTACTGAAACAAATCTATGAAAATAGTTACCATGAAAAGAGGCATTAAGAGATAAATGCAGTTATGACAGATTTATGCTGGATGACTTTGAGGCGTCCCTTCGAAGATATTTACAAGTATACTAGCATTCTAGGAAACAACTACAAGTAATTACAGTACTTTCTTTCAAATATTGCAATAAACAGTTTTCTTTCCAGTATTTCTGAGTATTTGAACAGAAACACTTGTGAAACTGAACAAGCATGATTTGTTACCATACTATATGATTGATCACCCATGTGTAAGGCATGGTATAACTAATCCTCGCTTTGTATGCATCACATCTTAAAATGCATCTACTATATTACTTTTAACATATATGATAACAGATGTTATCTCAATGCATGTACGATTGTCATGTGAAACATTTTTTGTGCGAAACCTAGCTTCCAGTTATCTCTTCATGGAGAAACACTGGAAATTCCTTCCAAAGTCTTCCAGTTATGTGACTTCTAAGAGATGATAAAGACTGGTGGTCATGTTCAGGAGGATACTATGTCCAGGATCATTTAGCTAAAGACTGCTGGTCATCTTCAAAATGCAGGAGCCCATGAGGAAATGGTTGTGGCAATTGCTTCCACAAGCCTTAGAAGAGGCTGCTGTCAGATCCATGGTCTCTTTCACAGAACAAAACGAGGTTGGATATTGACAGATGGTAGAGTGTCACGTGGCAACAGTAAACAAGAAATATCGGAAAATATTTGAACAAAATTGTTGATGAGGACATCCTGCCACCAGTTACAAAGACCTAGCAATGTAGAAGACGGCACAACGCGGCCTCATTATGGATTAGCATTTGAATTTTGATAGTCTAGTCTAGATTTGTACTTTAGAATCCAAATAATTGTCATTCTTGTAGATTTTAGAATTCATTTGGAATACGAAATCTAGAGGAAGTTTGATTTTGAATCCATGATGGCAATATTTGCTCCATGTTCTAGACTATTGTGTCTTAGACATTAGACATTATATTAGTTTAAATAAATATTTTAAAAATAATCATCATTCAAATTTATAACTATTTTACAATTTATCAATTTAATGATGTTTTAAATTTGATGATACGTTACCTTTGTTGTTAATTTCTAGCTATCTGGTGGGTTTCATCTCCCTTCCTCGTTCTTTTATATTATATTATGAACCCTTTTTTCTAAGTATTTCAAGATTTTTTTTTATTTGAGTGTGCTCAACCCGATCGAAAGTTAAAAGAAGAGAAGTGGGCGCATTGGATTGTGAATTTTCAACGGCAGGATATATATACATTCTTTCTAAAATTGAAAAAGTTGAAAAAAAGAGAGTTTCATATGGGAATTTTAGAAGAAGATTAAGTAGGGAAATATTTTAATAATTCTAAATATGACTATAATGAATGAGTTATAACCATTTCATGGATTTTAAAAATCCAAATCATCAAATTTCCGTTAACGTTTCAAATTCTAACCATAAACACCAATCGATTTAACCTTTATTTTCAAATCAATGTTGACTAACACCCCCAACCCCCCTTCTTTCCCCCCACCCCAATTATGCAAAAGTCCCAGTTCGCATCATTTTTTTTCTTATTGAAAATATTTGGAAAAAAGGATTCAAAGCTGAGCCCATAAATTTGGGATAGAAGTCTTTTGTTTTTGTTGTTGCATCTTTTTTCTTATTGAAAATATTCTGCAGGTATCTCACCTTATATGGTCAGCATCCTTCAAAATGTTAAGTAGCTTGCCTCAAAATTATGAACATCAGTATCAGTCTCCAGACAAACTTCTTGTCTGCAAATATAATTACAAGCCACGTACTAGACAAAAATAACATATTTGTGCATCCCCATCTAGATCCTCTTAATTTTCCATCATCAATCATCATTTCTATATCAGCTCTACAATCAGGTATATTATATATATCCACAATTGCACCCTTTAAGAACGTAGGCCATTATTTTATACATACAACTATACTCAAGCTTGCACAAAATTTGTGGCACACACTATATGACCCATAATTAGAGCATCAGAATCATTAGCCTACTTTGACGATTATGGATCCAAATACTATTGAAACATGCACGACAAGTCGGAATCATAAAGAATGGTAAATAAGATGACACCAACAAACAAGAAAAGCCTAGCTTGTTAGTGAGAAAGAGTATTCACCTTCTCTATTTGGTTTTGATGAATAAGTCGTCTCAATTTTTGACCAAGTAACCTTCTGAAATTTGGTGGTACCTCTTGTCTTTGCTGCATACATATGACACCAAAACAGAAAAGTTCAGTACAATAAAGCCTACAAACTAAAAGTCTTGCACAATTTAAGCAATTAATTCTTTCGCAGAGTATTTTGTTATGCAAGCTATGCACTACATACATATAAGTTTCAAATATTTGTATAGTTTTTCAAGAACAAAGTTGATACAATATATACTTCAGTGAAACAAATAAGGATCCATAAGAGGAAGAAAAAGGATCCACAAAGAGAAGCTGAAGTAGTGCCAAATCAGAATTATAATAAATGATCAATGTTCACATTGTTAGATAATTGACATTAATGGAGAGATTGGTTACCTATGGCTCAACTCCACAATGTTAGCAATAACCCTCGAGAGACCTAGACACAAACAAAATTCTAATACAACTTTTTAGCTTACATAGCCAATTCTCTCTAGAAACAGCTTCAAAATAACACAACAGAAGAAAAAGAAAGAACTTGAAGCATTTCCCAATACTGTCAAATGTAAATCTCAAAGGATCCACAAAGAGAAGCTGAAGTAGTGCCAAATCAGAATTATAATAAATGATCAATGTTCACATTGTTAGATAATTGACATTATTGGAGAGATTGGTTACCTATGACTCAACTCCACAATGTTAGCAATAACCCTCGAGATAACCCTCGAGAGACCTAGACACAAACAAAATTCTAATACAACTTTTTACCTTACATAGCCAATTCTCTCTAGAAACAGCTTCAAAATAACACAACAGAAGAAAAAGAAAGAACTTGAAGCATTTCCCAATACTGTCAAATGTAAATCTCACAAATCAGCACTTTCGACGGCTATGCCTAAATATACTATAAATATGAGAAAATAGTATCCTCAAAGTATGCAACAAGACTTCACAAACTTGTCCCATATCTTGGCTAATAAATTGCCAATGACCAGCAAAATCCAAAATACTGCACAAAAATTCTTGCTCCCTTGGCTTCAAAATGCAAATCTTCAAGAATAAGCACAAGAAGTATATATAATAAATCCTTATAGTGAAAGAGTTCCCAAAATAATTGTAATCAATTTCACTTGAAATCACAGATTTCAGCATACAATAGAGGAAAACAATCTAAACCAAAGCTTGAATTTATATCCTAAAAAGCACCAACTTTCAGTTCCTTCAGATACTCCCACCAATTCGTCCAAAGACCATATAAATACCTCAACCAGGCAATTTCTCAGGCAATAATTCCCAGCTTGGCTGTTTCAAGAAGGTTGAAATGAATTCCACAATTTCAAGCAACTCTAGATGTATAATGCATAGTTCATCCGCACCTTCTCAATATTCCTTCAAATAGAGATTGCTTGCAGGTTGTAGAAGAGTATTTTGCAATGTTCCAAGTGGTGTAAATGCAAATTGGCCAATTTGTTATATGTTCTAAACTATAAAATGCTGAGTAATTCCAACCATGCATAGGCTAAGAGATTGATTTTGGTTTATTCCCGGTTAACTGATAGGCTGTGTTCTTTTGATCGACTGAACTTAATAGCACGTCAGATGGATATAGAATAAGCTTCATATTGGTTACTCAAGTGATACTTTTGTGAAACACAATAAGAAAAGATGAAAAAAAGGTAAGATTGTTATCAACCGGTTTGGCGTGGTGGTGTGCTGGGGTAGGTGGGGGGGGGGGGGGGGTGGCGCACTGTTATCCCGTTCCCCTATCCTCTTGATCTTCTCAGTCTCTCCTTCCACTGATTGAATTTCACAAAATTGGCTAAATTAGATCTTAATTCACCTCTTCCATCTTTCGCCTTTTGTGGCCTCTTGGGTTTTGTGCTTGGAGACGAAAACTCCTAGTGAAAGATCATCTTCGTTCTATCTGGTTTATCTTTCAATGGATCTAGTAATATTGTTTGGTTATCTTTATATCAGAAGGAAGAACATTGTTAGTTACCAATTTATAAATTACTGGAGTGCTGGATTTCATGATTGAGATCTGAAACTAATACTTTCAGTTGTTTTGCAGTTTTCATCTTATAATTTATTTGCAAGAGTAAAGTCCCATTCGAATATTATTTTGGGAAGTATCATAGAATACTGTGAATGAATATCTAATTTAGCCTTTTGATTTCACCAAAATATTAATCAAGAACATTTCGTTGCACTAGCAGGTCTGTACACTTGAATGCTTCTTCTTTACCAAACAATTGTTAGAGCTTCTTTTCTAGTATCTTGCTACTTGGTGGGCATGCTGATCAAGACTTTGAGACCAATAATTCCCTGTCCAACTGGAGGGTATTTGAATGTTATTCCGTACCTGCATATATCATTTCCAGTGGCATGCCACAGCATAAATTTCCTCAGATCAACTTGCTCTTCCAAACAACATAGTTTCTCAAATTAGAATGTCCCGGAAATATTTAACAGTAAAGATATCAGTGGATTGGCAAGATGCAGACATGGGTGCTTTGACACGGTATCTACAAAAACTCATGGTATTAGCTTCATTTGGCAAGAGGAGCTTATATAACAAGCCCCATCAATACATCATGCTTAGGCTCCTTGATCAAGCTCACTTGTGGCAGCCAATACATCGCATGTAATGTTGAACAAAGCTAGATTGCTAGGCACAATTGATTCCATGCATATTTACCTAAACTAGTTATGCTTTATAAAATCTGAAAAAATGTAGTACTACGAGCTTGCTTACAACAACAAAATTTATTTTACGGATTTAATATTATAATGATAGTGAAGAAAATTTACAGATAAATATAACAATGACAAAATAACTGAACTAACCTCAATAAAACCACAAATAGCACCAATTTCTGATCCATTTGGTTCTTGCAACGCTTTAATAGCTTCAATTATTACGCCACACCTGGTATTTTATAGCAATCTGAAGTTGTAAAACTAAGTTGCCAGTTAAATCAAAACTTCCTGCTAGAAACTAACTTAAAATTAATTTGGTATATAAAGACTAAAGATGTGCAAATGCTAGATATGACTAACACAAAGTCTCCATGGCTTGAATGATTGGGAGCAACTAGAATGTATAGCGAGTAATTAACAAGGGCTAAGATAATTTGTTATCAGCAGAACTTGGATATGTCATGTATAATTGAGATAATTACTTGTGGAAGTTATCAATTAACCTAAATATAATGTATTATTTACACCTTCATAAATAATTCTGATATGCAGTATAATTGAGATTATCATGCATGGAATTATCCAAGAACAAAAGTAGTTAGAAACTGAAACAATGATAGTGACACACACCTGACCTTCCCATCTTTCGAGTTTTTTGCAGAATCATCATTGGGTAGGTTAGAAATCGTAGTGCCTGGATAGGTAGACACTGGGGTAGCATGACTACCTTTTAGTTTTGGTAGCCTTGATTTCTCTCTGGAGCCCTGACCACCGGCACTAACACTCAAATTCCTCCATTTGTCCTAGATTTATAACATTAACTTATATAAGCAGATAAAGCAAAAATTCGAGTAATACTCAGTACTTACAAATGAAAGAACAATATGAAATTGATTTCATCAAAGTAGACAAATTGTACGTCCAACGTGAGGACCACAACGCTAACAACGGAAAGAGTAACTAAGAGTCGCTCGATAAAGGAAAAATAAACCTTATTAGCCCCATAAGCCACTAGCACATACATGGTGAACTTAAAAATTTCTTCAAGCCGCCTAACAGAAAATGTAACAATGCACAATCTTCGTTCCCAAGAGCATTAACTTGTACTAAGAGAGTTCATGCATTCAAACAAATTTTATACCTAGGAAGCACGGACAACCACAGAAGTGGTGCCATGTCCTTGTCACGCTGTGCCAGACTGAACGTACCTATATCATGTCATATTGATATCATAGGTCTATGCTAATTGAAGCAGTAATTGTAAGTTACTAAAATTTTGAAGCGGTCTTTGTCCCAGTAAAAATTAAACAGCAAAGTTATTTAATGTTAATAAACACAATTTTAACATATAAGATTGATGCAATGAACCCTACCTAATGAACAACTAAAACCATGGTTGTGCCCACAAACCACTAAAGAATTGTCCTCTGACATGTCAACCATGTCCTATTCTCACGATAAAAAATCACTTAACACTCCAAAAACCATATAAAATAGACTTTACTTTGCACCAGCAATGGCTTCAAATTGTTTATAAACATGAGAACTCAAAAAAGTTGAACAACTTTCAGTGTCGAATCCACAATTTCAGTCGAACGCAACAAAGATGATGGAGTCCTTGTGCAGATTCACTGATATATGATACAGTTCAAAGGAGTATCACCAGTATGGCAGTATGAAGCTCGCCAACAAGCGCAGCAGGTCTTCAGTAGAAGATTCTACCAGAGGTTCTTCAGTTACTAGCCAAGGCAGTTAGCAGTTAGTTAGGAAGTTACTAGCCAAAGGAGTTAGCAGTTAGGTAGTTAATATACTCTTTTTGCTATAAATAAGCAGAAGGAATAGTCGGTGAGAGGTGGGATACATTGTTTTCTTCCTCTTCTTTCCCCAATTCTCGTGTCTGTCTTGATTTCTCAAAGTTTTCCTCCGATTTCATGGCTAACTATGCAAGGTCTCCTCCAGCACCTAGCCAATTGGGAAGGGGAGCTAACAATTTGGTATCAGAGCCCCTTGTTCCAATTCTTGAAGCCAGTGGAGAGCAAAGCTCAAGCAGCCATGGATTGAGGCATGAGTCCCCTCGACAGCCCCGCAGAAGAACAAAGGTTCTTGACATTAGAAGGTAAAATTCATAACATCGGTGATAAATTTGATAGATTAATGGAGGAAATAGCTAGGTCAAGAAGAGCACCGGAATTTCCAGTGTGCTCCGGCCATGGCATCACCCTATCTGGCCCAATTTACAACCAACGCATACGGCACGACACCCAAACTACAGTTTGGGCAAACGCCAACTCCTCAGCAATTTCCCCGTCAAAATCCATTTCAAGCAGGGTCTGTGCTTCCCTGTACTCAAAACCCCAGGCCAACTCAAGGTTTCCCGTCAGCTACGATGCAAAAAACCCCCTTTTTCCCTTATCAACAGTTCCCTCAACTTCACATATGAATGCACAATTTGGTGTGCCAACTTGGCTAAGGTCAAACTTGGGCACAACCTAAATTAAGGCTGAAAATTCCAGGTTATTATGGAGAATTAGATGTGGAAGAATGGTTGTTCAGAGTAAACCATTTCTTCAATTACTACAGTATTCCAGAATGGGATAGGGTTAAGGTATGCTCAGTCCAATTGAAGGGAACAATAGCTTATTGGTTTTACTGGATTATGAAGATTAAAGGGGTCATGAGCTGGGAGGATTTCTGTCAGACGATTAGAATGGAATTTGGACCTTCACAATTCACAAACTATATGATAGACCTCAAACTATTGAAGAGACCACAGTGCATATGTATGACTTACAGTTTCAGAAATTATCCAAGAGAGTACAAGGAACGTCTAAAAACAGCTTGGTGAGTCACTATATTGGAAGGGTAAAGGAGGATGTTAGGTATGAGGCCCAAGTGGCTAATCCTGTGAACTTACAATCAGCTTTGCAAGTAGCAAGGTTGCTCGAGGCTAAATTGTTAGCTTCAAGAAAAACCTACAGGACAAATCCATTCTCTGTGAAGAATTCTAATACTGCAGGACATTCAACCTATCAATACAGTGACACCAACAAGAATAATTCCTCTATTAATACTGGAAGTGGACAGCCTCCTAGCGGACAACAACATCCAACTATATCTACAAATGAGATAATGAGAAGGAAGAATTTAGGTTTGTGTTTCATGTGCGATGAAAAATGGTTTAAGGGGCACAAGGGTAAAGAGAAACGGCTATATATGTTGATTTCTGATGAAGATAGTTGCGGGGATGAAAACTCGGGTACAGGGGAATTTGAAGAAGAACCAATAGCAGTGCCAAGCCAGAGTTCCATTGCTATCTCCCTGCAGGCATTGTCGGGATCTGTTAGTCATTCTACTATGAAACTGAGGAGGACAGTGCAACACAAACCCGTGATGATACTAGCTGACTCTGGGTCTACACACAATTTCATAGATAGGGTACGGCTATCCGCACCCCACCACCTTCTAAGCACACCGCACAAAAATTAAAAATAAAATAAAAGTCCTATTCTACCCTCCCCCCCCCCCCCCCCCCCCCCGCGCTCCCCTCCCGATCCCTCCTCCCGACACCCCTCCTCGTCCTCCTCCCACCGACCCTCCTCCTCCCGACCCCCTGCTCCCCTCCCGCCGACCCTCCTCCTCCTCCTCCTCTTTCTCCCGACCCTCCTCCTCCTCCTCCTCCTCCTCCGACCCCTCCTCCTCCCGACCCTCCTCCTCCCTGTAGTGCCCCGTCCCGCTCAGTCAATCGGATGAATCGAAACGCCAACGGCGTTCGGACTTAGTCATGCAACGGCGACTCGAAGGTCCGCTCGGTCGAGGCGACCCCTCGCTCAGGTGGGTGGCTTCGGTGAATTTGCCTCAGCATGGCCTTCGCACTAATAAAACGAAAGTTTTCAATGCACCGTAGGCTTGATAATAAAAGAGCCGAATCTACATTGATAAAGGAATAATCCCGAGTTGGAACATGAAAAAATGTCCCACGGTTAGCTTAGAAATGATGCACGATTGCTTTCAAAACGACACTCGGTCCTTCGTCCCGTGGCTTGGGAGAAGAAAAAGTTCGTCTTCGCCACGAAACTAAGTATTAGCCTAAGTCATAGGCGTCGCCCGCATAATGCTTGATAAAGCATGCACGGCCCCCTCGTCCAAGGCTTGACATAGCCTTTGCTCGCCCGACGGGTTAATTGGTATCGCACGGCTTGTGACATAAGTCTAGGCACCCAAAAAACTTGGTTGTTCAAAGTCGAACACGTGCACGGCACGTTCCCACGATGCACGGCTTGGTGCAGTCTTTGCTCGTCAAGTTGTTGCACGATTAAGTTAGGCAAAGTTATGTTAGGCTATCGGAGTAGTTGCAAGCACGGTCCCACGAGTTCTACGGCTAAGTATAGCCACGAAGTCCTACGGTCTCAAAGCTACTCACATGGAATATGAGTTTGGCGGTAGTGTCGCATAGAACATAAGTTGGCTTAAGGCACGATGTACGGACTTAGTGTTTTATTGCACAAGCCACGGTTGATTTAAATGAAGTCTGAAAAAAGGGCTATTAAATAGGTGTTCCTGAGTTGAGTAAAATGATAGGGCAACAAGGCAGAATGCTCGCGACCATGGATCGTTGAGGCAGTTTCAAATGTTAGAAGTCTTGAACTTGGTCCTGAAAGGATGATAACATTGGAAGAAGAATGACGGTGTGAGACGTCAGTTCGAGTCGAGTCTTGCACGGTCATGGACAACTTGTCGACAAGGACGATGGTTCCTCGAGCGACAACCCGGGACCACGGGACCGACTCGGCCTAGGAGGAAACAGGATATAGTCGTGCATAAGATTTTAGCACAGGTTAAGCGGGGACTTGCAACGGAGCTAGCTACTTGCGTTGAAAGGACCCCGATTAACAAAACTATACGTACATGATAGCTTGTGATGCTAGTGACCTTTCATATAGATGGATCGACACAGACGGCAATCCGCGTGTGTGCCTTTGGATTGAGTCGAGTTGAATGTGTGTACAGTTAGAACACAATATTTGGGCCTAAGATTTGGCTTCAACATAGGCGACGTGCTTCGGCACAAGTTGTGGCGTCGAGTCTTAAGTTGTTGGCTCATGAGTTGCATAAGTTGGATTCGAGTTGTTTCGAGTTTAAGTCAGGAAATACTGCAAGGCAAAGTCGGTTGAGTGACACTAAGTTCACATGTCTCGATTGGATCAGTTGGTGATCAAAGTAGCAAGGGCCATGAGGCGGCGATATGGTTAAGTCTCACTGAGTTGCGAGACACGGCCTCAATAAGGACTTGTAGCACGGTCATATGGAAATGGAGTCTTACCGAGTAGTTGCGTCTTTGATTACGGGCCGAAAGACAAGCATAACTTGATAGGTTAACGTTGTTGCAAGCACGGGATGATCTTGAGACACAAAATAGGCCAAGGCATCTGTCCTAAAATTGAACCTAAGACAAGACTAGAAAGACAATAAAAAAAGGGTTATGTTGCACAAAGTAAATGAATATGTCGATTTTGTATGGGTAGACGAGGAGCTCATTCCACCAGTACAGTTGAGTACTGACACCCACACAGTTTTCATGTGCAGGTACTGGTAGAAGCTCGTGGCGCGGAGCTCGCTTGGATGCGTCGAGGCACGGAGTTCCTTGATGATTCAAGGCGTGCGGCCGTGTAGAGTCTGGACTTATAGGGGACATAATGTATGGACGTCGCCTTCCGAAGCATCCGCTGGCTCGAGACATGTATTGAGAGATAAGGGAGAGCTGAGTAACTTGTAATGTGAGAAGAGTGAGCTTGAGTGATTGTAATCTTGGCCTTGCGTCCCATTGTAATCCTTGTTTCAATATCAATAAAATGTATCTTTTGAATGACTTGTGTTTTGTTCTAAATTTTTGCTGCTATTATTCAATGTCTCTGTTTGGGACTTCTGTGCGACGATCCCATCGCAGCCGCTGTAATCGGCCGTTATGGAACACGTCTTGCACAGGCGCAATCTAGGCTTGTGCGGCATCACGCCTTAGCGAGGACGATCGCTCCTACGGGAGCGGGACGTGACACTCCCTCCTCCTCCGACCCTCCGACCCCGGAGAAGGAGGGGTCGGAAGGGTGGAGGAGGAGGAGGGTCGGGAGGAGGAGGGTCGGCGAGAGGAGGACGAGGAGGGGGGTCGGGAGGAGGGGAGAAGGGGGGGAGGGGTAGAATAGAAATTTTATTTTATTTTTAATTTTTGTGGGGTGTGCTTAGAAGGTGGTGGGGTACGGATAGCCACACCCTATCTGATAACAAGTCTTTTGAAGTCATGGTAGCCAATGGTGATAAATTACAAAGCAAGCGAGCATGTAAAGATGTAGTAAACGACTGCCAATGAAAGAAGATTGTTGTTAAGTTACCGCAGTTACCAATCACAGGGTGTCAAATTGTGTTAGGAGCTAAGTGGTCCAACCAACACTCTAGAAGATATTGTCTGAAATTTTCAAGAACATACTATGAGGTTTGAAGAGGGAGGGAGTGGTACAGCAGGTTAAAGGAGTTAATTCTCAAACTGCTCATTTGATTGAACTAGCTAACAAGGATATGAGACAGAAATCTAAACTCTTTATTATTCGACTGTGTGCAATGGGAATCAGCAATAGTGAGAAGGAAAATGAAGATCCTGAGATCAGAAGAATGTTGGGTAAGTTTGAACACTTGTTCGAAGAGCCAAAATGATTACCTCCAAAGAGAGATTATGATCACAGAACACCGCTAATGACAGGAGCTCAGCCAGTTTGTAGCAGACCTTGTAGACATCCATATATCCATAAGAATAAGATTGAGAAACAAAGTGCAAGAAATGTTGAACACCGGTATTATTAGACCAAGTAACAGTTCATACTCTTCTCCAGTTATACTAGATAAGAAGTCTGATGGGAGTTGAAGAATGTGTATCGAATACAGGGCTCTGGGCTCTCAACCAGAAGACTGTGAAGGAAAAAAATTCCATTTCCATTATAGAAGAGCTTTTTGATGAACTCTATATGAGACAAAAAAAATCTCTAAACTGGATCTAAGAGCAGGGTATCACCGGGTTAGAATGGCAGAGGAGGTGTCCACAAAACTGTTTTCAGAATCCATGAAGGACTATGAATTCTTAGTGAGGCCTTTTGGACTCACTAATGCTCCATCCACATTCCAAGGAATGATGAATTCAGTATTCAAGACATATTTGAGAAAATTTGTGTTAGTATTTTTTTGATGACATCTTAGTATAGTACCAATAAGGAGGCTCATTACTATCATTTGGAAAAAAGTTCTTCAGACTAGAATGTTAGGAAGTAATTTGTTAGGAGGTTAAAGTTAAGATATGGGGATTTGTAGATATCAGTTTCCTTCTTATCCCTTGATTGTAGCATATATCCCTTAGCTGTTACATATTCGGTTAACTGAATCCTTCTTATATATACATAGCATCACATCAATGAAATACACATTCGCCAATTGAGTCTTCTTTCATGGTATCAGAGCGGGATTAAAATCCTGACTCCATAGCCGCCACACTTTCCATTCTCGCGTAGCAGTTTCACCATGGCCGATGAAGAGATCTCTTCCGCTTCAGACGCATCCAAGGCTGATCTCTCCAATCCCTATTTCACTCACCATTCAGATCATCCAGGTTTGGTTTTGATTTCCAAACTTTTGAATGGAGATAATTATTCAGCTTGGCGTAGAGCCATGACACTAGCCTTGAATGCCAAAAACAAGTTAGGCTTTGTCAATGGCTCCATCAACGCGCCTTCAGAAGAGACTGATCCTGCCAATTTTGCTACTTGGTCATGCTGCAATGATATGGTCCATTCATGGATCATCAACACTCTCAGCCCTGAGATTTCAGATAGTGTGATCTATTACACTACCGCTCGAGAAGTCTGGAAAGATCTTCGTGAGCGATTCTCTCAAAGCAACGCACCTCGCATCTTTGAAATCAAGCGAGAGATTTCAAATCATCGACAAGAACAACTCTCGGTTTCCGCCTATTATACCAAACTGAAGAGCTTGTGGGATGAGTTGGCCTCTTACTGATGCATCATCTTGTTCATGTGGAGCACATCAAGATCAACAAAACCTGATGCAATTCCTAATGGGAATGGGATTGAATGAGTCTTACAGTGCTACTCGTGGACAAATACTCTTGACAAATCCTCTTCCTTCTGTTCGTCAAGCTTATTCTTCTGTCTGTCAACAAGAAAAACAAAGGCTTCGCAGTGTTACACACACAACTACATAATCAAACTCGAGCGCTGCTATGGCTGTAAGGAGTAGATCAAACCAGTCCATTGGAGCCGGAAGTTCAGAACGACCTGACCGTCCTTATAACAGTCAACAAGATGGGCGGCGTTTTGATCAAGACAAGCGACGTTCAGGATCTTTCAAAGGGCGTCCTCAATGCATCCATTGTGCGAACATGGGACACTTGGTTGAAAAATGCTATCAACTACACGGATATCCATCAGGCCATCCAAGAGCAAGATTCAACTCGAACCATCTCAAAAATGTTCCTGCAACCAACCAAGTCTCCGAAGGATTGGCCAAAGAGGAAGGAAAGTCTGTGGTAACTGCAATTTCTGAAGTACAACTTCAAGAAATTTTATCTCTCCTAAGAAACAAAAATGGAGGTTCTAGTTCTCAAGCAAATGCGACAGTAACCAAACCAACTTTGTCTAAAATCTCTTCTCGTCGCTGGATCATTGACAGCGGTGCCACGGACCATATTTCTTCAAAAATACTCTTACATGGAGATAAGAAATGTTCATTGCCTCCGGTACTGTTACCTAGTAGAGAAAAGGCCAATATTGTTGCAAAAGGATCATTGCCTCTGAACTCTATATATTCTTTGCATGATGTATTATTTGTGCCTACATTCAATGTTGATTTAATGTCTGTTAGTCGCCTGACAAAAGGCCTGAATTGTTCAGTGACATTTTTTTCCTTATTAGTGTGTTTTGCAGGATCTGGCTACGAGGAGGATGATTGGTTTGGGTAAACAACGTGATAGACTATACTACTTGGAGGCATTGGCGACGAAGGAAAACATAACCAAACTTTCCACAAAAAGCCAACCAACCTGCAACCTCACCACCTCATCTACCTTTCTCTGGCATAGTCGTTTAGGCCATGTTTTCCATTCTCGTTTAGCTTTTATTGCCAAGAATTTTTTGAATTTTTCAGTTCAGTCTAATAATGCTTGCTCTATATGCCCTTTGGCCAAGCAAAGTCGTTTACCCTTTTGTACTAGTACAATTTCGTCCAACAAACCATTTGATCTTATTCATTGTGATATTTGGGGTCGTTATAAACATCCTTCTCTTTCTGGTGCTCATTATTTTCTTACTATTGTTGATGATTACACACGCTTCACTTGGATTTTTTTGATGGGACACAAAGATAAAGCACAAACTCTTTTAAAGCGTTTCTTTAGTTACGTTTTTACTCAATTTGAGTCTCACATTAAAGCCTTTCGAAGTGACAACGGTGGAGCTTTCACTCCAATCTTTTTTCAAATATAATGGTGTAAATTTTCAGCATTCTTGCGTTTACACCCCAACAGAATGGGGTTGTGGAACGTAAACATCGTCACATTCTGCAAGTAGCACGAGCTTTAAAATTTCATGCTCAACTCCATGTCAAGTTTTGGGGAGAATGTGCACTCACCGTTGTGCACATTATTATAGATTACCTTTATGTTCTTTCTTTCAAAACTCCATTTGAACGTCTTTTCATGAAACCACCTTCTTTTTCTCATCTTCGTGTATTCGGTTGCTTGGCTTTTGCTACAAACGTCCAAATTACTTATAAATTTGATCATCGTGCTACGACATGTGTTTTCATTGGCTATCCTATTGGTCAAAAGGATTACAAAATATTTGATCTATCCACCAGAAAAAATTTCACCAGCAGAGATGTAGTTTTTCATGAAAACATTTTTCCTTATGCTTCTGTTGAGTCTATTTCTGTTGCCCCATCAGTGGCACGTTCTACCGGTCCAATCCCTTATCCAATACATGACCCTAACCCAATCCTTCACCCTCATATCTCTTCTCCAACTACTCCAAATAGAACTGCTCCACCACCTTTCCCAACGCGAACAACACCAACGCTGCCTCATCTTTCTCCGCATTCCTCCTCCGACACCCCATCTTTGCTCGCCTCTCCAACACCATCATCTCCGACCTCTCCATCCGACCTGCCATCATCACCAGCGCCACCATCTCCGACCCCTCCATCTGATCTGCTACCATCACCAGCGCCACCATTTGTCCTCGAACCGCCAACTACTTCACTCGACCCATCACTACTACCTCCACCCGAGCCTCTTCGTCGCTCTAGCCGCTCCACTGGTCCACCGATCTGGCTCCAAGATTATGTATGCTCTCACATCACGCATACTCCCTCCGACCAATCATCATTCTTGCTTCCAGGTCCGAATAAAGGCACTCGCTATCTCCTAGCCAACTATATCTCCTATCATCGATACAAGGCTGCGCATCAATCTTTCATCGCTCAGATCAGTCAAGCCTCAGAACCTCGTTCTTATTCAGAAGCCGTCGCTCATCCTGAATGGCAAGAGGCGATGAGATCCGAATTACAGGCTCTTCAAGCCAATGGCACCTGGACTCTCACATCTCTTCCTGCAGGCAAGACGCCGATAGGTTGTCGTTGGGTTTATAAGATCAAGCACCGTTCTGATGGCTCAATTGAGAGGTACAAAGCACGATTAGTGGCCAAGGGATTCACACAATTGGAGGGTGTTGATTATCATGACACTTTTTCTCCCACTGCAAAAATTATTTTTGTTCGTTGTTTACTTGCCTTGGCCGCAGTTTCTGGATGGTCGCTTCATCAATTGGATGTCAATAACGCCTTCCTTCACGACGACTTACATGAAGAAATTTATATGTCTCCACCGCCAGGGCTTCCGAGACAGGGAGAGGAACACTTGGTTTGTCGGCTTCATAAATCACTATATGGCTTGAAATAAGCATCTCGTCAGTGGTTCGCAAAATCCTCAAAAGCTATTCGTTCCGCTGGATATGAACAATCCAAAGCTGATTACTCTCTATTCGCCCGAACACAAGGCAAATCCTTCACTGCTCTCTTGATATATGTTGATGACATTTTAATTACCGGAAATGACCCTGTTAGTATTGCTGCAATTAAGAAATTCTTGCATAATCATTTTCGGCTTAAAGATCTTGGTGGTTTGAAATATTTCCTTGGCATGGCATTGAGGTTTCTGCTTCTAGAAATGGGATTTTTATTTCTCAACGTAAGTATGCATTAGAGATCATTGAAAATGCAGGGTTGTTAGGCGTAGCCCCTATTGATACTCTTATGGAACGAGGATTAAAATTAACTGACAAGAGCGACTTGCTCAAGGATCCGGGTCGTTACAGAAGATTGGTTGGAAGATTAATATATCTTAGTGTTTCAAGGCCAGATATCACATATTATGTTCATGTATTAAGCAGGTTCATGCATCAGCCTCGAAAACTTCATATGGAAGCAACACTTCGCGTCGTGCGTTATCTTAAAAATGCACCTGACCAAGGATTGTTCTTCTCTTCGAAGAGTGACCTCAAACTGCGAGCCTATTGCGATTCAGATTGGGCATGCTACCTAATTACTAGAAGATCCACCACAGGCTATTGTGTCTTCCTTGGACCTTCGTTGATTTCATGGAGACCGAAACGACAGAAAACAGTGTCACTTTCTTCAGCTGAAGCAGAGTATCGTGCCATGACAGGAGCTTGTTGTGAATTAACTTGGTTGCGGTATTTTGTCACGACCCGATCCCAAATTGTTGGGTCGAATCGGATCATGTCCAGCCTGCACCGTTGTGAGACGGCGGCAGTAAGCTGTTTCTATTTGCAGGTAATCTCAACATCTATACATTTGTCACAACACGAATTTACGAATATTTAAAACTTTTATTCAACAAAGAGAAAATACAACTGGAAAGAAAAATACTGAAATAAACACTGAAACCAAAAGTCTACAATCTCCAACATGATGAAACTAGAAAATAAGGAAATAGCAACTAGCTAAACGGCCGGCTCTTCGGCCTCAGGATCCGCGTCCTCCAAGGGAGACTCTAGTAACACCGCAGGGTATAGCACAGGATCATAATAGCTAATGTACAATAGCTCAGCGTCATCAATATCACATATTTCAGGAAATGAGCAAGTACGAGTACATAATCCGACATTCTAAATAATAATAGAAAGATGCAATTTTAAACAGTTGAAATACTTTGAACAATATTTTCCAACAATTTTCAGCAATTCAGTATTTGAAACAATGTTATTTGAATATGTAACGTCTATGACCGGCTTGGGTTGTACAATAGCATCCTAGCGACACGATACGGCTTATCCCCGTGTGTAAGAGGAGTAAGCTCGCACAATAACAATATGCAATATGACGGATATTGGTCATAAACGCTACACTATTCCTCCAATATCCCCACAATCAATATCAAACAATATTTGAACCCTAGGAGAGGGTTCCGTGTAGCAATGTGGTTTAAGCATGCAACATGACAATTACTAAATAAAATGCAAGAAAACATAACCATAACTTGCCTTTGTTAATGACTGGAACAGGATGTCGGTACCTGGGAAGGAAGTCAAATACACCCTCAAAATCCTACAGTTGAGCACCCTGACTTAGAACCATAGAGGAAACCATATCTACGTATGCTTAGTTGCAATTTCTAGAAACAGATCCTAGTCAAGTTTTGAGTTATTAATTAATCTACCGAAAACTGTCTAACATCGCGAGCTACGTTTGTTGTCATTTAATTGGATAAGCCTGTTACTGGTTTAATTGGGAAAGATAGCAACTACCGATTAACACTGTTCTAAAAGGCGGTCTAGGCGGCCGCCTAGGCGGCACCTAGGCGCTAGGCCCCTGGTGTCCGCCCGATGTCCGCCTATGCGTCCGCATAGACCCTCCGACGTCCGACTATGCATGTTTTGGAAATTTATGGACTTTTTCTGTAATTTTCAGTAGATTTTTTTGATTTTTTTATCTATTCTTGAACCGCCTAGGCAGGCTAGGCGCTAGGCTGCGGGTGCCCGCCCGACTAGCGCTTTTCACAACCTTGCTGATTAATTGGCAAAACTTTGTATTTTAATAATATATATATAACTAAATTTCTTTAAATAGAAAAACATGAATTTATCAATTTATTAGTAGTCGGTATTTATTTTATTTAATGTAAAAAAATCCTTATTAATTTTATACAAAAATAATTAATATCCAATTTAATTATGCGCCTAGCTACGCAAACAACCACCAGAAAATAAAATAGAAAACCTAAGCTACACAATTACAGGGCCACAAAAATAAAAGAAAAGCTGGGCTTATGTCCTTACAACAATTTAATTAAATTAAATTAATAAGGCTGAGGCGAGCTCTGAGTGCCGTGAAACAGTCCAATCAAAAGGCCGA
Organism: Iris pallida; assembly: GCA_029216955.1. Classification (NCBI taxonomy): domain Eukaryota; kingdom Viridiplantae; phylum Streptophyta; class Magnoliopsida; order Asparagales; family Iridaceae; genus Iris; species Iris pallida. The sequence continues at coordinate 1,485,526 of JANAVB010029617.1, forward strand.
GGCCCTGCACCCAAGATACTAAAAGCCAGTAACCAGTTCTAAAGTAGAATATAATTAAATATAATTTATAGAAAAATGGGGCGTCTCAGACTTGGTCATGCAAATCTCACGTTGCTGGCTTACGCCTCAACGTACAGGAAATCCTGTAGCGTTTGCGTTTCACCGAGGCTCATCCGACCGATACGGTCGTCGCCTAACACGGGATACGAAACTCACAAAATCCACAAAACCAAACCAACAAAACCAATTTTGGAAATCATTTGCAAAGACCGGGTATGAAAACAGGTTTTAATTTAACGAACTTAATAATAATATTTTGAAAGTTTTTACTGAAAATTTGGACAGCACCTCCTCTGTAACTAGGACAACCTAGCCACGAGGCGATACTGATCCAAACACAAAATAACATCCCAGACGAGGGAACCAAACCCGCCAACCAGAAATATGAATGTCCAAACCCAAGAATAATAAGCCACGGCCAAAAATAAAACATACCAACTAAGATTGGAAACAACCACAGAACCAATCCGAAACCAAATAATAATCACTAACCCAAAGGAAAATATTAGCCAAACATACCAACTAGAAACAATCCACAGAACTAATCCGAGCCGAACTCGGAAGAAGTATCCCCTAACGCAACTAATAAACTGATCCCCGCGTCGGGGTCATGACCGCCTCATCACCGACTAACTATGGGAGGGACACAGGGACACGGAATTATACCTCAGTTGCTCGGCTAGAGCTCCCAAATGTATAAAAGAAATTCTCGGCAGCGCACAGGAGCGCAGTCAGCGGCACAGGAAAGCCGAAACAGCGGCAGACCACGGGTCAGGGGATCGACGAGGTCGCGGAAAGCGCGGACAGGGATCGACTCGGGACAGCCCGGCCATAGGGGCAACGGCCACGGGGCAGCTCGCGAGCGCACGGGGACAGAGGCCGCTGGGAGGCGGCTGCGGCGGGACAGCGCGCAGGGGGTTGCCGGGAGGCGAAGCCGAGGCGGATCGGACGGCCGGAGCTAGGGCTCGGCTCCGGACAGGGGAAGCGGCGGAGGCGCTGGTGTCGGGCTCGAGGGGGTCTGGAACGGCGGGCGGAGGCGAGGCTCCGGTCGGGCCGGCTAGCGTAGGCCGCGGACCTGCTGGTCGGCGAACAAGGGGTTCGACGGGGGCCTGGCCGCGGGTCGGGCGCACGCGGGTTGCGAGAAGGCGGAGGCGGTCAGACACGGTCGCGGAGGGCGACCGGAAGGGGGTCGCCGCGGTCGACCGCGGGTCAGCGCCGGCGAGGGCGGCTTGCGGGGGTCGGGCGCCGCGAGAGGGTTGGCAGGAAGGCGCGCGGTCAAGGAGAGGTGCTGTGGGTTTTTTTTTTTTGAGTTTGGGGAAGAGTGTTATGTAGGTTGTGGGAAGAAGAGAGGGGGTTGGTGTTGTGGTGGAAAGTGATAGTGGTGTGGGTTTTTTTTTTAGTTTAGGAGGAGATAAAATGTGTAGAGGAGAATGGTGCTGGTAGTGAGGGATTTGAGGGGAGGAGTTGGGAACGTGGAGAGGTAGTGCTGGTGTGTGTGTGTGTGTTTTTTTCTTCCTCTTTAAGGAATGGTGCTGTGGTGGTGATGAGTGATTTTAGGGAAAGAATGAGAACGTAGGGGAAGAGTCGGAGAGCTGGGGAGGGGGTTTATTTTGTTTTTTTTTCTTTTGTTAAGTAAAACCAATATATATATATATTACATTTAAAAAAAGATTTAAGAATGGGTTCGGAAAACGAGATCCGGAAAAAATCGGATTTTGGTCGGGGTCGGATCCCGGGCACAGGATCGAGACAAGCAGCAATCAAAGATCCCATAATTAATTTTAAAAATAATGTTTTCCTGATCCGACTATTATAATAACAATAATTATTATAAAAATAATAATAACCTAATCTAAACTAATAATCCTAATTAATCTAAATATCCAATAATTAATCTAAATTCCAGAAAGCGGATTTCACATATTTACTCAGTGATTTGGGAGTACTGCATCAGGAACCTGCCATATTATACTGTGACAATAAAGCTGCTCTACATATTGCAGCAAATCCTGTATTTCATGAACGAACCAGACATATTGAAATGGATTGCCACTATATCAGAGATAAAATCCAAGATGGATCCATTTCTACAAGGTTTGTGAGTTCCGCAAATCAATTGGCTGATATATTGACGAAAGCTTTGGGAAAGGAAATTTTTACTCCTATGATTCGTAAGTTGGGAGTACAAGATATCCACTCTCCAACTTAAGGGGGAGTGTTAGGAAGTTAATTTGTTAGGAGGTTAAAGTTAAGATACGAGGATTTGTAGATATCAGTTTCCTTCTTCTCTCTTTCCTTCTTATCCCTTGATTGTAGCATATATCCCTTAGCTGTTACATATTCTGTTAACTGAATCCTTCTTTTATATATACATTGCATCATATCAATGAAATACACATTGGCCAATTGAGTCTTCTTTCATATAAGAACACCACCTTAAAGTTAAAAGGAGCAAGTGTTATTTTGGACAACAACAAGCGGGTTACTTAGGGTATGTTATCTCTGGCAGGGGAGTTGAGGTGGACACCAAAAAGATCCAAGCAGTTGTCCAATGGTCAACACCTAAATCCATCAAGGAGCTCAGGGGATTCGTGGGTTTAACAGGTTATTGCAGAAAATTTATTAAGAACTATGGGACCATAGTAGGCCCATTAACCGATCTACTCAAGAATAATGCTTTTCATTGGAGTCCCAGGGCATAGGAGTCCTTTGAAAGATTGAAGGTAACCCTGACTAACCAACTTGTCCTTGGTATGCCAAATTTCTAGGAAGAATTTATATTAGAATGTGATGCTTCTTGTGAGGGGATTGGGACAGTTTTGATGCAAGAGGGTAGACCAATTGTTTTTTTAAGCCAAGCCCTCAAAGGAAGGTCCAGAATCCTTTCCACAAATGAAAAAGAAATGCTATCAATACTTTTTGCGGTGAAAAAATAGAGCCAGTATTTGTGGGGAAAAACCTTTCTCATCAGAATTGATCACAAGTTATTGAAATATATGTTCGAGCAGAAAATATATACATATGCGCAGTACAAGTGGGTGATGAAATTGCATGGTCACAATTACAATGTTGAATATAAGAGAGGTAAGAAAAATAGAGCAGCAGAAAGTTTATCAAGGAGGGGGGAGCCTGAGATGGCAAAGGTGGTTGTTATGACTGTTGTTTCGGCAGATTGGCTCCATCAATTCCGGACTCAAATGAAAGATTTTGCATATTACCAAGCTCAAAGAGATAAATAGGAGCAGGAATAGATAGATAGTAGCAAAAATACTATGAAAGATGGCTTGTTGTATTACAAACATAGGTTATTGGTAGACCCCAGTCTACTTTCACTACTATTATTTTGGAGGAGCATCATGATGTACCAAGTGGAGAGCACTCAGGAACCCTAAAAACACTACAAAGGTTGAAGATAGTATATTTTTGAAGAGGAAGGAAGAAGGATATTTGAAAATATGTCAAAACTTGTGAAATCTATCAAAGAAATAAGGGTGAGAATACCACTCCTGTATAGTTATTACAACCACTACCTATTCTTGAAAGAATATGGGAGGACATCTCCATGGATTTTAGTGAAAGACTACCTACTAGCCATCATAAATCAACTATCTTTGTAGTAATTGACAGGTTGTCTAAATATATACATTTGTTTCCCATAACACACCCTTATAAAGCATCTACAGTAGTACAATTTTTCATGGTTGGGGTGTGTAAGCCTACCAAAGACTATTGTGTCAGACAGAGATTCAATCTTTACTATCAACTTTTGGAAGGAGCTCTTCAGGTTGCAGGGCACCCAACTCAAGTTTACCGTTGCCTATCACCCTCGAACAAATAGACAAGCTGAGGTAACCAATAGGTTCATTGAAGGGTACTTGAGATGCTTTTGTGGACATAGACCTAAAGAATGGAGTAAATATTTGTCTTGGGTTGAATATTGGCTTAATACCAACTGGCATTCTGCCACAAAAATTACTCCCTTCGAAGCATTTTATGGGAGAGTACCTCCAAACTTACTGACCTATGTACCAGATGCAGTTAAGGATAGGGAACTGACAGGATCAGTAGCTCTGAGGGACAATGCACTGCAACTCTTGAAAGATAACCTGATACTTGCACAGGATAGGATGAGAAAAATAGTTGATTCTCATAGGACTGAGAGGGAGTTTGTTATTGAATATTGGGCCTATTTAAGAGGATACAACCCTACAGACAAATTTCTGTAGCCCAGGGAATACCACAAAAGCTTATCTCCTAAGTATTATGGGCCTTATCAAGTCTTGGCAACAGTTGGGTCGGTTGCATACAAGTTAGATTTACCTGTTGATGCTCAACTACAACCAGTGTTCCATGTCTCACAGTTAAACAGGAAAGTGGGGTCTAAAGTTGACATCCAAGGAGGGGCTCCACGTTACAGGAAGGAAATCTTATTGGAACCAGATTGGGTTCTTGAGAGAAGGTTAGTTCAGAGAAGAAGGCAGCGCTTCAGTTAATTTGTTGATTCAGTGGAAAGAAGGTGTTCGTCAAAATGCAACATGGGAGACTTATGACAAGTTCATAAAAATTTAGGGTGCGGCTATCCGCACCCCACCAACTGCTAAGCACACCCAACTTTTAAAAAAAATGTCAAATTCCTATTCTACCCTCCCACCTGCTGAACACACCCCACTGCTCCCCCCCCCCCCTCACCTCCACCTCCACCTTCACCATCACCCCCCCCCCCTCCCCCGCGTCGCCGGCCCCGTCCCCTACGGCGCCGCCACCCTCCCCACCGCCTTCACGCAGCAGCAGCCAGCGGCAGCACGAGCGGCGAGGTCGGATGGGGGAGGGGGGAGCAGCGGCGAGGTCGGGAGGAGGGGGGTAGCGACGAGGTCGGGGGAGGAGATCGAATTTTTTTGAGAATTTTACGGTTCTGTTCGACCCTGGTCGGTCGGACACACAGCAAAGCGTTCGATCCATCTCAGTCGAACACCTTTGTTTTGGTTCGACCTGCTCTTGTCGTACACCAATCTCAGTCGGACACACTACTGTACAGTTCGGCTGTTGTTGGTCGAACATTATGGATATGTTCGACTAGTGTATGTCGAACAGTTGGGCTGTGCCCAGCAGTCACAGGTCGAGCATGTGGATATCTGGGGTGTGCTCAGCAATTGGAGGGTAGAATAGGAATTTTTTAAAATTTGTATAATATTGGGGTGTGCTTAGCAGTTGGTGGGGTGCGGATAGCCGCACCCAAAAATTTATCCATACTTTGATCTTTAGACAAGGTCAAACTAAGGGTAGGGTATTGATGCAGTCCTTCATGTGCAGATTAACAGTTTAAAGGAGTATCACCAGTATGAGACTCGCCAACAAGCTCAGCAGGTTCTTCAGTAGAAGATTCTACCAGAGGTTAGACAGTTACTAGCCAAAGAAGTTAGCAGTTAGTTAGGTAGTTAATGTACTCTTTTTGCTATAAATAAGCAGGAGGAATAGTCGGTGAGAGGTGTGATACATTGTTTTCTTCCTCTTCTTCCTTAAAATGTTCATTGTACTAGTGTAATATACACTCTCAAGAAAAGAATAAACCCTAGTTTTTTCTTATTTGTCTTTATTTCTCAAGATTTTCCTCCGATTTGATGGCTAACTATGCAAGGTCTCCTCCAGCCCCTAGCCAATTGGTAAGGGGAGCTAACAAATGTTCAAGGAGAATTTTTACCAGTTGAACGAATTACATCAACATTATCGACGTAGAAACCCTAACAAACAGTAGAATCGACGTAGAAACCCTAGAAATTCCGAGAAATCGGAAGGGAGTGGTCGCTCACCTTGAGATCGATGTTGGATCTGTGGGCGAGGCACTGGCTGAACTCGGGGTCCTTCTGGATGGTCCTCCACTTTCCGGCTCCGTGCTTCTCGATCCCGGCTCTGAGAGCGTCCTCCTCCTCCGACGTCCACTTCAGCTTCGGAGCACCCATTCTCTTTCCCCCTACTTCTCCCTCGTGCTTCCTAGCTCCTCCTCTTCGTCGTCTTCGTCGTCGTCGTCGACGTCATCGATGAGCACGATAGAAGTTCGGGTTAGGGTTAGGGTTAGGGTTTGGATGTCGAGTCGGTGGCAGGGAAAGAGAGGAGGGTTGATGGACCTAAACCCTCGATGAACCCCCCATAAAGCCCAGCCCATTCTGAGACATATGCATAAACGACCCTGACATTTGGAGTATTTTCTTAGCTTCTCCGTAGGGTTTTTTTTTTTTTTAATTTAACTAGGCCGTATAAATATAACTAAGCCGTCTATTAAGATAATATATATTTTAAATATGAAATAAATAAAAACATATTTTATATTATATCTTTTTAATCGAGAATTATGAGTATCACCACATTCTCTATCATAAACTAGTGTTTGTATTATCTTTTTTTGGTTGATGTATAATCGTTTATTCATTAATTCCCATATACTTATACTACTTCAACCTATATAAAAAAATTTAATCCAGGTTGTATGATGTTGGTCTAAAAAATTTAAAGCATATCAGGTTATTTGTTTTTAATTGAAGTTTGAAAAGAAGAAAGTAGTTTTATTGAGAAATGCACTAACATAAAAGGTAAAGAGCTGGTTTTAATATTATTGTTTTAATGTTATGAATTGATAGTATATTTGAGAATAGTAGTCTATAATATAAAGTACAGTGAATTTTTGGTCCGACCTATGTACTTTGGTTTAACGATGATGAAAGGACTAAACTGTCCCTCTCTCTATAAGAGAGAAGGAGGTCCCATGTTGGGTGTGGAGCAACCAATTGTTCCAACGGCACCCCCACCTCTAGCTCCTCTTGCACCGCCCCTCCCTCCGTCGCCTCCTCTCCATCCTCGTCCACGCCGTCGTCGGCGGCCTCTTCCGCAACCCCTTCGTCGCAAGCAGTCTCCTCCACCGCGCCGCCGACGTCGACCCTTCCTTCGCCGTCTCCCTAGCTCTTCTCGGTCATGACCAACCCCTTCTCCTTCAACACCGCCATCGCCATCTCCGCCGACCCACTCTCCATATCTACTTCCAAATGCTCCGCCGCCGCGTCCCTCCCGACTCCCACACCTTCTCTTCCTTGCACAACACCACCCCGGCGCCGCCGCCACTAGGTCGCTCCACGCACACGTCCTCCTCCTCGGATTCCGGTCCGACCCCTTCGTGTAGACCGTCCTGCTCACCGTCTACTCCCGACGCGGCTCCGCCGACCACGTCCTGCGGGTGTTCGACGGAATGCCGCACAGGGACGTCGTCTCCTGGACTGCCGCCGTCTCGAACCTCGCCACCCTCGGACGCCCCGCGACGGTCTTGTGCGTCTTCGCCTCCATGAGGCCCCACGCCGTCCCGAATGCCGCCACCGTGGTCTTTGCCGTGTCTGCCTCCGTCGGACTCGGGTCCCTGGCGCTGACCCGGTGCCTACACGCCTACGTCGAGAAGGTCGAATTCGTGTCCGTGCTATTATGACACGGGTTATCCACTAGTATTTTAATATTATGAATTGATAGTATATTTGCGTTAAGGAGTTATGTTTGAGTAGTGTAATGGCCAAAAGTTTGCGTTTATAAAACATGGTTCAAAGTCTTTGAGTAGACGCAATATGTATCAAAATTGTGAAAGAGAAAATTAAAAATACTTTTGGTATAAACTGATGGTTGATCCTTAACGGCATATATAGACAGAGAGATCACTTCAATATTATTAATTGGTAGGTTCTTGGATTCTAATGTTGGTGAAATTAATTGTCTCAAAGTCAAGTTGGGAGGTAGCTAACAAAGAACATTACTGTGCATTATATCTTGACTTTTGCTGAGATACAAATGCTGTCTCTGGAGCTATATGTAAGTATGTAATTTGAATACAACATTATAGTATATATATTGGGTTGGGACCATGTGATCGAACCGTCCAAAACTTTGGCTCTCAAGCAATTGAGAGATTAGGCCCTACTCTCCAACATATTTTTGAAGTCTAGCTAGCACCCAACATGCATGTGATGGATCTATCTCATGGACCATTTAATTTCCATTGGGTTGGCTTAAATTGGTCCCAATTGAGCTATAGCTAGCTTGCTAGGAATGGGTTCATTACATGCATGGAGGGTTTGACATGGTGCCATCTCACGGTGAGGTGGCACCTCACCTCCCTTATTCCATATGAATAAATCTCCTAATCCCCATGTCCTTTACATCAACTTCAATATTATGTAAGATATCTATGAATGCCGTACTTGTTCTCTGAAATATCCGATTTTTTTTTTTCTTTCCATATATGCCAAACCGCAGATGCAAGTCTAGCACATGCCTTCGCCTCTCAACCTCTGGTATCTCTGGTGGGCTGTAATGCTTTTCGTGTCTCAATTATATTTTTGGTTTGGGGTGTTTAGTTTCATGGTTATGCTGTATCCGAATATTAAACAATTAATTTGATCTGAATTAATGTGTGCAGAGAAAGGGTATTGAAAAGAGTTGAAATTATTTTCACTTGAGTTGTGCATGAGTGCTACTTAATCTAGTGGAGGATGGCAGAAGATCCATATCAGAGACGATAGATAGGGAGGTGGGAGAGCCAGAGAAGGATGAGATGATGTTGACTTCCAAAATTGGGTTCTTTTAGCTGATATATCATGCTTTATAACCACATGATCACATGGATTGTACGGTTGAGATTAAATGGTACAATAATGATGCAATAAGCCTTGGTACAATATCCCTCCCCTATATATATATATATATATATATATATATATATATATATATATATATATATATATATATATATATATATATGAAAATGGACATGACAATGAAGCATGCGAAAGGGCAGCAAAGCACAAATCCACAGAGGGAGATGGTGACCTGTGTTCTGCATGTGGATAGGAAAAGAAGTTAAACTGGGAAGTAAGAGATGTGGTGATTCTTACCTAGTATAGTATCTCACTCTCAGGATTATTGTCACTTAGGAAATATATATATATATATATATATATATATATATATATATATATATATATATATATATATATATATATATGTGTGTGTGTGTGTGTGTGTGTGTGTCAAATGACCTCTAGCCTAGTGGTTAAGAGAGATGCATGCGGTCCGACTGGTCAGGAGTTCGAATTCCAGTGGGAGCGATTCCAGAAACAATTTACCTGATTCCAAAAAAAAAAAAAATTGTGTGTGTGTGTGTGCGCGCGTGCGCATGCATGGTTATTAGATTTTATTGCAATTTCAGAGGTAGCTAGCTACCATGGCCGGCCGGACACGGCTTTCATTTGACAAGGACACGACCACAGGCCACTGACAATAGGCCCCGATATCTTTCAAACGAATCACTTGGACCACTCTCTTCCTGTCACCATAATGTCCGTCGATTGTTACTCCTCCAAGGGAAGGAAATACCATGCATTCTGACTGTGGAACAAGACTACATAGGTTCAACATCAAGTGATGCTGCCAATTGCATCAAAATTGTCCATATATATATATATATATATATATATATATATATATATATATATATATATATATATATATATATATATATTGGAAAAAGGTAAATTTTATTCCAAAGGAAAAGCCATAATCATACAACATACAATCTGAGTGGGATACCCACTCAACACTCAACAATTCTCCATAGCATTTACATCAAACTCGATGTTATGGAGAATGCCAACCGGAGGGATGACCAATCCCTCACAGATCCGACGATTTCGCTCCCGCCATACATGTCAAACCGAAGCAGCTAGGCGAACTATATATATATATATATATATATATATATATATATATATATGACCTCTAGCCTGGTGGATAAGAGAAAAATATAACTTGAGTATCACGAAGAAGAAAATTTGGTGGATTTTTTTTTTTTTGGAAAAATTTTGACTTACCCTCCACTTAATTTATCCCAAGTCAAGGTGTACCCCACAGTTTTGAAAAAATATATAGTACCTCCCATTTTGGACGAAAACCGTCAAAAAATTTTAACCAAAATGCCCTTGGCTCATTCCTCTTTCTTCTTTCCTCCCCCTCCCCCCCTCCGCCCCCCCTGCGGCCGCTGCGCCCACTCCCGCGCTCCGTCGCTGCCGCCGTTGCTGCTGCTGCCGCCGCCGCCACCGGAGGCGCGGGGGGAGGGGGGAGAGCGGAGGCGGGGGCCGCGGGAAGAGAAGAGAAAAGAATAAAGAGGAAGGAGCAATGGCATTTTGGTCAAAAAAAATTGACGGATTCTGTTCAAAATGGAAGGTACTATACATTTTTGCAAAACTGTGTGGTGCACCTTGAATTGGGATAAATCAAGTGGAGGATAAATCAAAATTTCTTCTTTTTTTTCCCATTGAGGACTGGGGTCAACAAGTATCAAAAAAAAAATTATTTAATGATTTTAATTGATCCCCCTTTGTTCCTAACTGCGTTTGTCCCTGGCCATATAAATTCTTACACGGAATACATCTTTTGTGTGTGTATATATGTTATACTGTGAGGAAAACAAAAGCTAGAATTAGGTTATTCCAACATTTCCTTCCCTCTTAGATAAATATACAATAATTTTCTTTTAGGTATTAGAACTATGCCAACTTATATAGTATACTATTAAATTCATGTGCGTTGTAAGTAAAATATTTTTTTCTTTCTACTGTTAGTTTAAATATTTAATAAATTTGAATTAAAATTTGTTATATACATGTTTATATTTTAATTAGAATTGCTATGGATATATGTGGAAAAAAAAGATGAAGCGTTTTGGATTACATCTTCTACTATATACGAGGCTTCAAAACGGCTCAAAATTGAGCCGTCTAAGCAGTATGTATATCATGGTCCATTTTATTTTAAAAAAAATTAAATTATGTAAAAAATTGTTGAAAAAAATTATTAATTTTTTTAAAAATTTGTTGTATATATTCAACATGAAAAATCGAACTCAACAAAATAAGAAAAATATCTCTTACCTTAACCACATGAGTTAGAAGATATATTTAACTATAATTAGATAGTATTTTTATTGTACGTTATTATACGTACAAAATACGTGTATTTACTAGTAGGATATAAGACAAAGAAGTTAGTTGTAGAGTGTTTACATTTCTAAGCTTTTATTGTCAATAAAAGCTAATTATTGTTAAATGATTGAAAAATTACAAACAGCTTAAACCGCCGTTTCTAAGCCACTTATTAGTAGAGATATATATACATATTCAATTTGTTGGTAGATCAATATAAGTTTTATATAAAAGTATTGACAAATGAATAATCATATATATAAGGAATAGTTGGATAGTCCCAACGGAGTAGATCTCTATGGTCCCCAGGTATAGGCCGGGCCCACATAGCGGATCTCTCATGTGGGTTGGCCCACGCTTTAACCAATAGAAGCATGCCAATTCATCGGCAGTCGTTGCCAAGCACGTGTCAGCACGCAAATAATGGAGAAGATATCTTGCGGTTGGGCCCACCAATCGAGCGAAACTGACCCTCAAATTGGTTCGGCAGAGAGAACTAGGCTGTAACTGTTCTTCCTTTCAGAATTTGATATAGTTACTACTATTTAAAAAAAAATTAAAAGAAATTTTAAAATATATCTTATTAATTAATTCTATTTTCAATTTTTTCTAACCATCAACATCGTACGTAAAAGTAATCATAAATCTTTTTAAATATCTAAACATATATCCAAAATAATATAAACATATCGACGACAAATTCAAATTAAAATATATTAAAATTATTCTTAAACATTAATTCAAAATTTTAAAATATCTATAACAAACTTAAAACATAATAAAATATTGGGCTAATTAGCATTTAGATTTCGGATTTCATACCATCTTAGAGTATAGACCCTGATATATCCAATTGAAAAGTTTGGATCTTGTTTGTTTTTTTATTTTCTTTTCCTATTATACCCTCCATAGCCTATATAGGAAAGTCTTATTGTTATGCACAGGAGATAGAGTATAATGGAAAAAAGAAATCAGGATCTAAACTTGATAATTGGACGTATTATGACTTAAACTCTAAATTGATATAAAATTTAGCATCTACACTAATTAGGCTTAAAATATTTAAACATGTAATTTATTTTTATAATATTAGATCTTTTTCCTAGGTGCATGTACGTGAACATAACTTGTTATTATGAGCGAAAAAGTAGGAGCATCCACTAAATTTATTGCTAGTGTAGCTAATATACCAACCCAACATTGTTCCAGATAGACCGGCAAACATTTGTTCTATATATTCGAATACGAATCGGAGTGGACGTATATTATATATTTTTATTTATACAAATAATGAAAGTTGGACAGAATGTTATGTCGGACATCGCAAAAAAATAAAAAAAATAAAAATAAAAAAAAAAAAAAAGAAAGAAAGAAAGAAAGAAGGATTGTAGCTAATATTAGGGATTGATTAGTGTAGTGTTTAGTTGTTTGCATTTGAGATTAAGTAGGATCCATGTGTGAGTGGGTTGCATGGTTCCGTCCCATTAGTTTTCTTTTTTTTAACCAATGATTGCGAGATGGGGTCCATGGAGCGCACGTGGTCCCTTGGTCCCTCTTTGGTACTTGCTTGGTAGCCTCATCTAGCGGGCCCGATAACGTGACCCCTTGCTCTTGCTTTTAAGGATGGGACCGGTGTACCCGTCACTCCGATTTTAACTTTAAATTTTGGAATATTTAGAGCCTGGATCTCAAATAAACTTTGAAATTTATGTTTGAGTCTCCATATTGTACATAATTTGTGTTTCGATCTCAAAAGTGTCGATAATTATTTTTTGTGACACTTTTGAGACCGAAATACTAATTATGTATAATATGGATATCCGAACACAAATTTCAGAACTTATTTGAGATCCAAAGTCTAAGTATTCCTTAATATTTTGATTCTGAAACGACCATGAATCTGCGTTGAACATTCAAAATATATTAATAAATAATTAAACTATAATTTGAAACAATAAGAATATTTTTGTAACCCTAAGTCTAACTAATTCTATAATATTTATTAACAACTTTTTTTTATAATCAGTACCAGTCAATCCGTCATTTCAAGATCAAAAATTTTAAACTAGACATTTTATACACTCAAAATGCTAATTTATAAATTTTACGGATCCAAAGTTGTCGTTTTTAAAATTTTGGATATTAGTTAGAAAATATTAAATAGTTGATGGTATCAAGTTGTCGAATAAAAAAAGTTTAGTATATAAAGTTAAAAAATTGGAATAATTAAAGATGTCAAGTTATATATATATATATATATATATATATATATATATATATATATATATATATATATATATTTTAGGATATCGATAGATTGTCTACTATATATACATAATATTTAGTGACGATGACTTACAGGGGATCTAACCATTGAAGGATGCTCTTTAATTGCATATGCTGCAACTAGTCAAAGTAATTTGAGAAGTTATTTTACAGAGGAGTTGGGACAGAGCTATCATGGTATATGTCCTTAGCAGCCTCCACCTATCAATCAATCTCTGGTGTCCATTTCATGTAGCCTCTAATATGTTTATGGAAGTACACGGCCGAAGGAGACCTCCTCTGGCAGCAGCAAAAAAGTATGAATGTGCTCACAACTGCCTGCAATAATTTGCTACTTTAGCCCAGCTACTACTGTTGATGCTGGCAATTTCTCATTGATACTTAGCAAATTATATATATATATATATATATATATATATATATATATATATATATATATATATATATATATATATATATATATATACACACACACACGAAAATGATATTTTGTGATCACCGGCCGACACGGCAATTGCCTCCCCTGCTATCTCAGGTTCCACCCGAATCATAGGACCAATGGCTGGCCAACACGTGGGCCAGCAATCACGTCCGCGGTTACAAACCACGAACAACTTATATATATATATATATATATATATATATATATATATATATATATATATATATATATATATATATATATATATATATATATATATGATCTCTAGCCTAGTGGTTAAGAGAGATGCATGCGGCCCAAGTGGTCGGGAGTTCGAGCCTCATAGGAGGCGAGTTCGCCACAAGTACCCATTGCTTCAAAAAAAAAAAAAAAAAATATATATATATATATATATATATATATATATATATATATATATATATATAATTTCAATTGGATGTCTCCAACTTGATATAAAAGAAATTAAACATGCCTATACTATCAGATTGAGAAATTTTGAGAGAGAAATGGGATAATTGAGAGAAAACTTTGGAAATATTAGGGAAGGAAGGAGATCACAAAACAAAATGCTACAATAAAAGTTTAATGTAGGTCATCTCAACTTATTGATATTTTTAGTTTATTGTTAAATATATCGGGTTATAACTTCAATCAATGACAAATCGAGTTGAGATCTTGAACCGTTAGGAAATTGTAAAATTGGTCTTTCGCTTTGACGAATCTTCTCTCCCCTAATATATCCAAATTATTCTTTCTCCAATTCCCTCAATTTTTCTCTCCATACATCTTTTTCTATATCAAATTTGTATATAGTATTTCTTTTAAGACGTACGTTAACCATGATAATTGTTTTTGGGTCTAGTCTCGGTTCGAGACCGTGAAAGGATAGTTTGGACGTCGTGAAGCGTCGACGGAAGTTGCTTCAAAAGAGACGATGGATCGTTGACTGAACATGAACCCAAACTGAACTAAAATAACGACGACGGTATACCAATTTTTTGGTACTTCGGTCCAAAACTAATTTCTGAAGGTATGACGGTACACCACGATATACCGGTCGTACACTACGATGTACCAGCACCGCAATATACCAGCGAGGCAAAGAGATGATTAATTAAGATGTCATATATGAAATGGTTGACTAAACACACACACTATATATAGATATATATCTACACAATCTAGAGATGTAGAGGAATATATAAAGGGTGAAGTTAGTTAGGACTGCGGAAAGATGGTTTGACACAAGGAATTTAAATGAGAGCAACAAAACTTTCTTCAACACGAGCAGTTTGCATGCCATGGCTGCCCATTAATGGCTGTGAGCTGTAATCATGGAATGCATGTGGAGACCCCTCGGATATGTCCATGTACACATTTTGCATATAAGTTAACAATTTGTTTATGCTACTAGCTACAACGAGCCACATTGCACTTGAACAAAATAATGTATAGAGACAAAATTCCCAAGTAGCAACTTGTTCTATCCCTTCGTTTCAGACTACTCTTTCTGGAAAATATTTGTTTAAAGTGCCAAATTCTCTAAGTCAGAAAAGACCCCTCCTTAATACAACAGAAAATTAATAACATCATCAATGGATATTCTTTCAGCTGATATATTCCTTGATGTCATTAAAATAATTTCATTAAGTAAATCCATGTGATGACCATATCTATCTATCTATCTATCTGCTCTGCTCACGTCCTTACTGCACTTTAGTTTGTTCACCATAACCTGGTCCTCTCAATGTTTGCTTAGTTTGTAATGCATATACAGATTCTTAATTATTCAATTTTTTACGATATTTTGATCTAATCTGGACATTCATAAAAGACAAATATATATATATATATATATATATATATATATATATATATATATATATGCAAATGACCTCTAGCCTAGTGGTTAAGAGACGGCTGCCGAGGGTGCAGAACTGTAGGAGTGGTCGAAAAAAAAGTGTCGGAGTGGTTCAGACGAGAAAAAAGTGTTGGCCACGGGGTTGCTACTAGTGTTGTAGCTCCTCCTTCGACTGTCCTTGCAGTTCGGCGACGATGGCGCGATCTCGATTATATATGATGTAAGTTTTCGGTTGAAGATGAAGCAGAGAAAAAGAGAGGAGATAAAGTGAGTTAAAGATGGTGAGGTTAAGGGTGAAGTGTTCGTATGGAGAGAGAGAGAGAGAGAGAGAGAGAGAGAGAGAGAGATGGAAACTGAAAAATAAAATGGACCGTGATATAATGAGGACTTAGACGGCTCTCTTTTGAGCCGTTTTGAAGCCTCATTATATAGTGGAAGATGTGTGTGTGTTTTGTCAAAGTCAAGTCCCGTGTCTAGTTTTTTCAAAGTCAAGTCTCATGTCTTTGGTATTCAGCATGTAAAAATATAGTACATCTTGACTGGATAGATTCGATCCCACTCGAAAGTGATTTTTTTTTCCTTCCAATTATTATGCATTTATAATGTACATAACTATATATTGGGACCAGATGATCGTGGGAAGTGTGTGCTTGCTAAGACAAAGACATTTGCGATCCTATCTTAAGCTAAAATATCATGAAATCCCAGTACTGTCATTAATCCCAAATTGCCCCCACACAGCGAAGTGTTCTTTGTAACAGTAGCTAGAGCAGAAGAACTACATAAAAACATTGAGCATGGTGGCATCCCAAATTCTCAGCAGCTAAGCAAAGTGCTGTTTAATTATTATTATTATTATTATTTTTCCCACTGAAAGTTGGCAGAGCGCATGGAATGAAGCAGAAGCAACCAAAAGAGCCACAGGCTTTTTCCTCCCTCCTCCGGGTCCTCCCCCTCCCTGCTGCTGCTACCAGCTTTGTCTGTAGCAGTATAAAACTAATCCTAATAAACTATTCAAACACAACTCTCTCTCTCTCTCTCTCTCATATGCATATGCTGCCCATCTCCTAGCTAGCTAGCTAGCTAGCCATCTCCCAACCAGAATTGCACTTCGAAACCCAGCTTCTCATTTAAATATTCCAACATGAACCATATGTATGTATGTATGCATGTATCGTGTAGGGATGAGCATATGATGGTTGAAAATCGAAAATCGAACCGAAACGAACTGAAATATGACAAACAGTTCAGTTTTTCGGCGATCGGTTGAATTTTCGGTTTCGAAGTTTGAAAATTCAAAATAACGACTCGATTTTCGGTTCTTGATCCGAGTAACTGAACCGAATCGAAAACCAAGACTTAGATTTAGTAATTTAACTGTCCTCAATCTATATATACTAATATTTTTGCAACCCCTATTATCTGTCGGTGCTTCTTTGACACTCTTTTTCTACCATTAATCTATATATACTAATATTTTTAACTCTATGCAATATAATAATTCATAAATACAATAATGTCATATATATATATATTTTTTTAAAATTATTACTTAGATAGACTTATTTTGCTAAAAATTTGAAGGTCCGGTACATTGGTCCATGAAATCGAACCGACCGAAAACGGAACCGAATTAATTTGGTTCGGTTTAGTTCGTTTTTTTATAAAAACGATTTGGTTTCCGGTTTTGAAAAATACGATTTTCGATTATTTCGTTTTTCATATATTCGTTTCTGTTTGAACCGAACCGAACCATTGCTCATCCCCCAGTATCATGTACGTGTCATGTATGTGTCATGTATGTGTGTGTGTGTTTTCAACTTACAAGTAAGGACCATCTCTGCATCAATCCTCTTTATAATCCCCAGTACTGCTGCTTTCTCCATACAGTTTCAAAACTTCTTCTTCCTCTCTTCCTCTTTCAAAATATAAATAGTACTCTCCTCTCTACCTATATTTACTACTACTCTCCAGCTGCTGCTAGCCTCATAATTGAACAAGATTTCTACAAGATGTATGTATGATCTATATATGTCATGTGATAATGACTTATGCTCAGTAGGAATTCACTAGTCAGTACTGTACATGTTTTTTTTTTTAATTTATATTTCTTGTTAGATTTTGTGTATAGTTCATTTTTTTGAATAATATTGGAATTTTTTGCAGAATGGACAACCTGGGCTGGGAGAATCCATCCATTCTCAGGAATTCAGAGATCGGCATAATTCCACCGCCGCCGCCGCCGCCAAGTGCGGCTGTGTGGACCAACCAGCTGTACGTCGACGGCTTCTGCGACGAGCCCGGCGGCACCGCAAAGTACGGCATTGTAAGTGGCAGAGCGGAGCTGGAAGTCGAAGCTCTGTTCGATAATTCCGGCTTGGAGCTTCTCCACGGAGACTACTACTCCGTCGTCGACATCGACAAGATCAACGAGATGTCGGTCCCTGGTTTCGACGTTACGAGCAACGACTCCTCCGATCCGACGCCGGCGGCGTTCGCGGCACCCGAGTCCATCGTGTCCTCCCGTCACCAGCTTTGCTCCCTCCCTCCTGCGCTCGGTCCGGGAGCTCTGGACGGCTTCAACTACAGCGACAATAATCTCGGCGGCAACTTGAGCTGCAGCGGCGGCAACTTTTCTTCTTCCGGCGGGGAGTCGGAGGCGGTCTCGTGGGGCTCTTCCTCTTCGTCGCGGGCCGGGGCGTCGTCCAAGAAGAGAAGGTTCGACCAGCATTCCGGCACTAGATCGGGATTCCAAATCTTCTTCGATTCGACGGAGCGGAGGAAGCGGCCGAGGGCCGAGAACGAGGCGGCGGCGTCGACGTCGCTGGGCTCGAACAACATCGACTTCCGGCGGGATCACAACAGGGGCAGCTGCTACGAGCCGGACACGGAGGCGATCGCGCAGGTGAAGGAGATGATCTACCGCGCCGCGGCCCTGAGGCCCGTGGGCCTGCTGCCCGAGGGCGCCGCCGAGACGAGGAGGCCGAGGCGGAAGAACGTGCGGATCTCGAGCGACCCGCAGACGGTGGCGGCGAGGCAGCGGAGGGAGAGGATCAGCGACAGGCTGAGCGTCCTCCAGAGGATGGTCCCCGGCGGGAGCAAGATGGACACCGCGTCGATGCTCGACGAGGCCGCCAACTACCTCAAGTTTCTCAAGTCGCAGGTCGGCACTCTGGAAACCCTAGCCGCCGCCGCCACCACCACCACCAGTTACAATCCCTTCCCGCCAACATTACAACAACACTTCAACTACCACTTTCTTCCCATGCACCAAAACCCTAATCCCCATCATCTCCTATGATCAGGGCCGGCTCGGACGGTTGGGTTGTCTTATCCTGAAGCTAATTTTGGTTGCCTCTCGATCCTTATTATCAGCTGGTCCCGATGGTCATCCGTTGTCCAAGCTCTAAGTCTTGTCCGACTTATTCCAAGTCGACTCTGCATATGATCATCTTCATCGTCATCATGAACTTTTTTTCTAACTAATTAGTCCCAAAAAAAGTGTGATCAGAATCAAACTTTAATTTTTCTTTTTGGGGTTAGTCATGATGTTGCTAGCTTTTCACCTTGACCATCTATCTAAAGTTACTTTTACTTTCCCATGCAAACCCTAATCTCCAAATATTTACATGCACTGATCATAGGGCTATTATGACTGAGTCAGTCACTTTTGTGTACTCGAAAAGGAGGGTTAGATGGAATCATGACCCCTATGATTAAGAGCTTTATTTGGGGGGGCACAGGGATTGAAATGTTCTCTTTGTTATTCTCTTTTCTTGGGCTGTGTAACTAAGTATGTGTCATGAAAATTCTCATGTCCACTGATAATGTAGTAGAGTTAGGAACTCAGAATTTTTGTGGAATTTTGGGGGTGGGCAGCCCAAGGAGGGAGAGACATTCTCCTTTGTGGGCTGTGTGCATGTGTGGCAGAGGGCACTGTCCCCTTGTCTCTGGCCAAGCGTGCCCTTGAGAAGGTCACCCATACATGTTGCTTAGCACGTGCGTGCATCCAGTAGTAAAGAGAGAAAAAAAAAAATGCAACTCAATGGTCATCTCTCAAATCACAACAAACTTTGTGTCATATGCACAAAGAGAGAGATAATTGTACAATGTTGGATATGGAGAGATGACATATGCATTGTTAAATTCTTCAACTCTCTCTCTCTGTGTGTCATTGTAGTGTAACAAAATTTTGTTGTTTGTTCGAAAGGGAGAGGAGTGAGGTCATCATATGTGGGGGATGGCAAGTGGCCAACTGGGATTTTGTTTGTTTGGTCTAACAACAATGTCATGACCATTAATATTTTTTTGGTTTGTTGCTTTCCTTTGACTGTAGTAGATGAGCTTGGGCTTGAGGTTGGTTGTGGTTGGAGAAGATGAGGGAAATCCGTTGTGGGAAGACCCGGGATCTATGCCATTTCAACTCTATCCATGCATGAACTTGTACTCTATATATTCTATCATTTGTTGGTTGACAAGGGACAACTCTTTTTTTTTTTAATATCATGTACATGTCTAGTTTGTGACAAAAAAACAATCACTTGGTAATCAATAATGCTAAGTTTACAATCAAACATTTACAGCCCTCTTACAACCTTCACTCATTTACTGACATGTGGATCAGGCTACCACCTGGCTCACATATAAGAAAATGGGTGAGTGGTTGTAAGAGGGTTATAAACATTTGATTGTAACTGTAACATTACTCCTTGGTAATAACTAATCCCTCGTGCTAATGCAAAATCATATTATTCTCCAAAGTGGATAATTATGGCTCATGGACATACACGTCATAGAAAATACTAATCAAAACAAGAGGAATATGTCATATGTTTATCCGTTTGTAAAGTTGTTGTGTTATAACTTATCCACTTTGTCAAATAAATTTTTGTTGGCTCACTTAGACTATGTTTGTGTGAGCCACAGATATATAGGAACCATTGTTATAATTTAATTATAGCCTACAATATTAACTTTTTTGGTCCGGATCGTGCGTGTGCGTGTGTGCGTACGTGCGTGCTGTTGTACAAAGAAACATAGAGGCTAGTATAGTTATCTTGGACGGAATTATAGTTATGTAAATAGTTATGTAATACTTAGTTTTCTCAATATATATATATATATATATATATATATATATATAGTTATGTAAATAGTTATGTAATACTTAGTTTTCTCAATATATATATATATATATAGTTATGTAAATAGTTATGTAATACTTAGTTTTGTCAATATATATATATATATATATATATATATATATATATATATATATATCGAAGAAAAAAAATATATATATATATATCGAAGAAGGTAAATATTATTGAGAAACTAAGTGTGTGTGTCCGTGTGTAGTACTAAGACCATGCAATCAATCTAGTGCGATTCTTATTTGGGGGAGGGGATAGTGTGTGAGATGCTGACAATCTAGGACATGTTTGGTTCGACAGACGTTTTGCGTACGTATTTTTTTTTTCATTTTCTTCGTTTGGATGCTTTGAAGAAGTGGACGTTATAAGTGAAAGATCCAAATATCGATGTTTGGAATATGGTTATTGAAGTGGTTTTAAAAATATAACTTTTTGTACTTCCTATGTTTTGTTTGTAAATAAGTGATAATGGAGATGTGATATAGTTCTTCAATTTCGATAGTAGATAAGATTCTCTTTTGATAGCAGGATTTTTTGCTTCAACACCAATAAAGGATTTTCTATTTCCGAGAAGTCCAAATCACTCTAAAAAATGTGCATGTCAATATGAGAAAGTAGGTTAAGAAAATATTTACTATTCATCATTCAAGAGACTTTTTTTACATTATCCGCTAAACCAACCAAATACATGAAGTGGCCTTCTTTTTTGTCCAAATCCTAAAAACAACATTGGATCATCATCATGCTACCCTTTTTTTTTGTAACTGGATGGCACAAGATATTAGTTGCAAAAAAATATCAATCATAAAAACTCAGCTGTAAACCAATGAGGTATGATTTAACCTTCGAGAACAAAAAATGTGATTGCTCACTTAAAGCTAACAAAGTGTGGCGACCAATTCCATATCAATTATGCTATTTGGCTCCCAAAATATTTGGGTGATGCCATCTCCCATTATGTGGCATCTGACATGGCAGATGACATACCAGCTGACATGGCAAATTTTAACCCAAAAAATTAATTATCCAATTTTTTTAATGTTAATGTTAATATTAATTATAATTTTAATGTTAATTATTATGTTAATTTGTAATTTACTATTCATTTTAATTTAATATTAATTTTATTGTTAAATTTTGTCATATCAGCTGCCATGTCATCTGCCACATAATGGAAAATAGTATCATCCAATTTTTTGGGAGCCAAATAGCATTTTTGATTCCATATACAAGACACGGAGGAGGAGAGTGACACATACGTCACATGTGATGCTGCGCATTTATTGGGCTTAAGTCTTGACAAACCATGACAATGTGTACAACAACCTTTCTAGAAGCCCAAATGGATGATGGATCGATTGACGGCAGATTTCAAAATCCACACATCCATGGTCCATGATCCATCAAATGAGTTATGATTAGTTGGGCTGGCCCATGATTATTTATGAACAAAATTTAATATATTAATGAAAAAAATGTATATTGGATTAGAATCAGATGGGTATCCAGTTGGTGAAGGAAGGGTGGGATCCATTCATTCTCATTTAACATACTTTTTATGCTTTAGTAAGAGCATTCTTATTCCAATTTTTATAGTCTAGATTTAGAACATAAGAACTTATTTTTGTAGAATAGTGAGACTCAATTGGAGCTCAATGATAATTTCGTTTCAGCTACAAAAGTTATAATGGGCTTCAAAACGGCTCAATCTTGAGCCATCTAAGTCGTGTATATCATCAACCATTTTATTTTAAAAAAAATATAATAAAATTTTACAGTTAACTACCTTTTTTATCTTCTGTGTGGATAATCGAACTCTCTCCTCACATACAAAATTAAAAACCATCCAATACTAGAATATATTTAAAATTAAAATTATGTTTAAACTAACTTACATAATATTATCAAATTAAACGCATATCCATAATTTAAAAAATATTCATAACAAATCATATTAAATATATTAAAATTATATTTAAAATATTCTAATATAATTTAAATTTGTATATACTTTATTAATATTATCATTAATTTTTTTATACGTGCAATGTAATGTACGTGAAGGTGACTAGTTTTGTATATATTAAGGTTTAATTGGAGTCCTTGATGATTTCAACCCTCCTCATTTAAAAAACACACATACACACACATCACACATCAATTCACACAAACAACCCATTTTGGTTTTGAAAATGAGGGGGGAGAATAATTTAGAAGGGGGCTTTTGATAAATCTATTCTACTATATAATAGGAAAACTTAGATGGTGAAACTTTTGAATTCCGAAAATACCCTTACATATTTATACTAATTAAAAATAGTTCATTAATTTTAATAAGGACAACTTAGTAATTAGGAAGACTATCCTTTGGTCTTCTTAAAGAGTCTTTCTAAACTAATTAATAAATATTAAAATACGTGCAAGGTACGTGCACATATGCTAGTTTATAATAAAAGTAAAGACCAAAATGCAAAACCCATAAACTATATCACATGTTATTGTTCCTTTGAGGGTTTGCAATTTTTAGTTATTTTTAACCTAAAAGAATTACAACAACTTTATTCTCAAGGAGAATTACAAATGGAATAAGTCCGGTCAGTATCGACCATTTTATTTCGTTGATGGTCCAATGACCCATAGTAGGATGATGTCAATGGAGGGGCTGGCTTACGGGCTAACCTATTTGGATAATCTAATGAAGGGATTGTGACTGATCCCTAAGGCTCCACCCTTGAGTGAGGCGGAATAGCGTGCAACATGGTGGTTAGCAAAGGTTCAGTTCGGTTCAAAATGAACCGATTCTATAAAACCCGTATAAACCGAAAACCAAAAATCTTAAAATCGAACATCGCAACTAAAAACCGATAAGAACCGAACCGAACCGAATTCAAAAAATTTCAGTTTTCGGTCGGTTCGATTAATCCATAGAGGAACGGCGCAACAAGATCTTTTACAAAAAGAGATAATAAAAGAATCTCTTCAAACAAACTTTACAAGAGATCAATATTTTTCATAGTTGAAGAATAATAAAAAGAGATTATACCAGTAGAAGAATAAAAAGAGATTATACTAGAGCTGCAAATGAGCCAAGCCGTTCACGAGCTGCTCGAAGCTCGGCTCGATAAAAGCTCGTTTGAGATCGGTTCGTTTAGTAAACAAGCTGAGCTCAAGCTTCATTTTCGAACTCGTTTAATAAACGAGCCAAGCTCAAGCTTAGAAGTACTCGGCTCGTTTGAGCTCGCGAGCTGGCTCGTTTATGAGCTTGCGAGCTTGCTCGTTTAGGAGCTTGTTTAGAAGCTTGTTTGTTAAGTGTTGAATTATATACATATATATATATATATATATATATATATATATATATATATATATATATACTTGTGTATATTTTATATTTATATGTCCTTAATAATTGATATTAAGGAACTTTTTAAATTAAATTTTTATAAATAAATTGTTAATATTATAGGTACTAGAATTCAAACCTAACTAAATTGAAATCGAGCTCGTTAAGCTTCAAATCAAGCTTAACGAGCTTGATTTTGAGCTTATGAAGCTTGAATCAAGCTTACTTATCAAGCCAAGCTTGAGCTCAAACCAAGCCAAGCTCAAGCTTAATATAAACAAGCTCGAGCCAAGCTCAAGCTCTAAAATAAATTTTTTATCAAGCTCGAGCTCGAGCTTGAGCTCAATTAATTCTAGTCAAGCCAAGCTCAAGCTTACAAAAGCTTGGCTCGTTTGCAGCCCTAATTATACCATGTCAAATGGACTAAGAGCAATCAAAAAACCGCTTGCATGAAGGAGATCAGAACTAGTATACATTGCTTCTTCTTTTTTGTCAAATGGACTCAAGAAGTAACTGAGAGCAACAAAAATCCGAGATCATAACTAAAAGCAGCAATGAACATGTTATTGCAACCATTATTTTGCTCCCTCACCGGACCACCGCGGGGTTCGTCACCGCCAACGCATCCTCCTCCTCCTTCGTCCTCTCCTTGGTCCGCTTATGCGACAACTTTCTCTTCGCCTCCTTCCTCTTCATGAGAGAGAGAGATCAGAGCGAGAGAGAGAGAGAGAGAGAAGCATTAGGTTTTTCTGTTCTTCCTAAGAGGTCAAGGGAGAAGGAACCATACCCCAAAGATGAGAGAAAGAGGCGGCATAAGTGAGGGGGAGAATGTCAGTTTAGGTTTAGGGTTTTTTATTTATATTGGAAATGTGGGTATAAATGTCAGGATAGATACAAATTCGGTTTTTGGCTCGGGTCAGGAATCGAATCTTGGAACCGCGACCGGAGCCGAATTAATTCAGTTTTCACTCTTAGAAACCGTTTACCGACCCGTTTAATTCATAACCGAATGACGGCCTGATTTATGAGGCCAAAGCCGATGATGGCCTAGCCTACAACTCTGTATAAGAGGTCATAAAGAACTGTTAATCCATGGATCATGATTGTTGTCCGAGTTTTTTTGCTTGTGCCAATGGCGTGGTTAAGAGCATCTCCAATCCTATTGTCTTGTTAAGTGTTGTGAGTCTTAGGTGGCTCCTATGTGGCATGAGCCACAAGACAATGTCTTATTTATGTGGCAAAATTATATCTCAAAAAACAATGAGATAGAAAAACTCTCTCCAATGCAAAAGTATTGAGAAGACAATAAAAGTATCTTTTCCAACTTCCAAGACAACTTTTAAGACAACTACTCATCTTCTTTCTTTTTTCTAATATTTTTTATTCATAATTGATGACATGGAAGAGAAGACATTGTCAAGTGCATTGTCTAGAACAAGACAACCAACTTCACAATGTCTTCTTTAATTTTTGTCACATAAGCTTCACAATTGACTTGACAATTGCATTGGAGAAGAACTTTTGAATAAAATTTTGTCATTCCTACATTAACTTTTTTTCCAAAGTCACAATAGGATTGGAGATGCTCTAAGTCTTCGACGAAGATGGGATCTTTGGGCCATTTACGCGAAGCTTTTTTTAACAAGACCGAGAGCTTGCGACCTCCTTCTTAGGTCCATCTTTAGTTTGCCTTCTTCATGGACGTTTCGTGTTTTGTTTCTTATGATTGTCGATGGTTATTTATTGAAAAACATATTTTAGAAAAACCTGAATATAATACATTAATCAATATATTTGCACATAGAAAGATGAGAAAATTTATTTGAAAATTATTAAAAACATTAAGGTCTCTCAAAAATTTTTACCTTAGAGTATCCATAGTGGAAAAATATTTCAAGTTTTATATTTTGACTTTAGTCAAATTTTTGTAGAACTTGAAGACTGCAGTAGATACACTCTAAACACATACTCCAAATTATAAAAAATTATGTAAATTATTACTTTTAGAGTGTTTTCTTGATATGGACACACAATAGTACACTCCAAATTAACGTCCTTCCTTTTTTTAAATCCTTTTTCCCCTTCCTTGTTTGGTATGATTTTTTTTTCCTCTTTCCTCTTTATTTTCTTACCATGTTTGGTAAGAACGGTTAATTCGGTGGGCCCGGAAATTAATATAGATGAGCTATAATATGCTCCAAATCTGGAGTTTTTCTTAGCTTTATAGCAAATTTCGGGTATGGACATGTGTCCACTATAGCCTTCAAA
Organism: Iris pallida; assembly: GCA_029216955.1. Lineage (NCBI taxonomy): Eukaryota > Viridiplantae > Streptophyta > Magnoliopsida > Asparagales > Iridaceae > Iris > Iris pallida. The sequence goes on from JANAVB010029617.1 coordinate 1,511,945, forward strand.
GTGCTACAAAATTTAACTAAAGTCCAAATGTAGCAGTTGAAATCTCTCCCACTGTGGATGCTCTAAGAGACACTTCAGATTTGGAATGTGCCATAGCTCTTCTATATTAATTAATCGTTCTTACCAAACATGAATAAAGAGAAAAAATATTACCAAACATGAAGTAAAATAAAGAGGAGAATAAAGGATAAAAAAAATGGGGGTTACACTTCAAAAGTAGTAAGTTACATAATTTTTAACAAGAATATTTGTTCGCGGATGGTTTAGGCTAGATACTTGAGAGCCATCCAAACCTGCCGGTGTATTAATTAAAAGTCCAAAAATAAATAATAAAGAAAATCTGACTGCAAATCACGGTTGTCCCGGAATCTTAATAATCATTTTCACAGGGGTGCATTTTGCAAATGTTCCATCTTCTTTTTCTTTCCTTTGGGCTAATTATAAGGGCACAGCACATTTCGATCGGGGCTAGCCAGAATTTGAGGAACTTTTACTCGGACTATCAAAATATTCCACTCATGGGGCTGTCCAAAGCCCACAGCCCCCCAAACCCCAAAAATTATTCTCATTTCTAAATTTTACTCTCTCTCTTCACAAACCCTAGCTTTATTCTTCTTCTTCTTCTATCCATCTTCTTCTTCTCCACCATTTCCATTCTCACATCTCCATCAAAACTCTAGTTTTTTTCTCATTATGATCATCTTCTTCTTCTCCACCATTTCCATCATCACCATCTCCATCAAAACTCTAGTTTCCTTCTCTTTCCCAATTTCGATGGCACCAAAAAAATTAAATAAACCCTAAAATGCATGGAAATAAAGGTTAAATACTTCTTTCCTCATAAAAATGCATGAAAATAAATCATAAAATGCATATTTCACTCTATTATCAAGATTGAAATAAACCCTAACATATTTTTTTCATTCGGAAATTTCAACTTTAGGACTGCCAGAAATTGTGGCAGTCCTCAAACTTTCAGGACTGACTCAATTTCTGGCAGTCCTCAATATGTCTAGAACTGCCAGAAGTTGTGGCAGTCCTGCTGTACAACATGTCCCTTTCAGGACTGCCACAATTCCTAGCAGTACTCATTACTTATAGGACTGCCAGCAATTGTGGCAGTCCTGTTGTACATCGAGTCTATTTCAAGACTGCCACAATTTATGGCAGTCCTCAATACTTCTAGGACTTATCTTCTAGGATTTCTTCCATAGTTTTCTTCTACAACTAGGATTTCATGCATAATTCTTCTATTAATAAAGAAAAATTGGTTAATAGACTAATAGATTAATAGATTTGATACCCCAATTTCTTCTACAACTAGGATTTCATCCATAATGCCCAAACAAGAAGAAGAAAAATAAAGTAGGATTTGGAGAAAGAGATCTGAGAAATTAGAAGAGCAAAAAATTAAAATAAACTAGGTTTGCAAAAATTGATGTTCTTGTTCTTTTTGTTCTTTTTCTTCTTGTGAGGAATGGAGAGTGAGGAAGAAAACAAAAATTATAAGACTTATCTTTTATACCTACCACTTGGATAGTCCTGAATAATTTTTTCAGTATAATTTTTTCAGTGGCAAACTTGTAAATAATAGAAAACTAACATTGGATAGTCCCGATCAAAATGTGCTGTGTCTTTATAATTAGCCTTCCTTTGGGCTTAGGATTACATTCACAATAAACTTGGGGAGAAAAAAAGAAATAAAGGAGAGGAAAGGAGAGGAGAGGAGAGAGAAGGATGTGGGAATCGATATGCCTAACCCTAATGGCGACAGCCGGGAATAACATTGGGAAAGTCCTCCAGAAGAAGGGGACAGTCATTCTTCCTCCCCTCTCCTTCAAGCTCAAGGTTTGGATCATAGATTTCTTTTATAGATTCGTTTATTTCTTCCGCTCCGTCGATCTATTGATATATTTTTACAAATTTGGGCTTTCTTTTCGATTTTTTGATGACAAAAGAAGTAAAATTTCCTCCTAGAAACCCTAGGATCCCGTGCTTGAATTCCCAAGTCTAGATGCTATCTAATATTAAACGGGATTAAGGAGCGATTATAACTCGGCGTATTGGCGGTGTGATGATGCTAATCCAGGTTATATAGCTCTTGATTGGATCTGGGAAGCACGGACACTCCTCTTTGGATACGACACGGACACACCAGAAATACACAAGGGTACGCCAAAATAGGTGCCGTGTCGCCGTGTCTTATAGTATTTGTTCCCTGGGACATAGGTTTGGATCGATGGCTGTAATCTTGGGTACATGGATTCGAGATACGAATAAACTCTTTCTTGGACCGATGGTGGTAATCCAGGTTATATGATCGTGGCCTACAAATAAAGTTTAAATATTTCTTTCCTTGAAATGTTTCTCACTCAATTATGCTTCCATACATCCCGTCAGGGGCGTAGCCACCTGGTCCCGAGGGGCCGCGGCTGTGCCTCCTGGGTTTTTAATTCTTGAGCAACACATGGTCCAGTAGAAAGTACTGCCATCAGAAAAATCGGGTTAGCTCTGGATTCACACAAGTCAATCTCAGTAGAAAGCATCAGTGAGTAGATTTATTGGTAGTCAGTAGTACCTCCCAAATATTTCTCCGAAATAATTCAAACAAACTTTGATATCAGGTAGCAGTTAATATGTCCAATATGTACATAATTGTAGTATTAAAGAGGTAATCATGTCCAATATGTGCATTAAATTACAACGCTGCTATTTGGCCCGCCCGTGGGCGTGCACGCGGCTGGCCTGCGCCCACGTGGCGGGCTCTCATTGGCTCAGAGCATGCAGGGGGGTGGGTGGGCCCGGAGCATGAGGCGGGGGGGGGGGGGGGGGGGGGAATGGGAGCCCGTGTCACGCCTCGATCCGGAAAATCGCTCGTCCTCGCTAGATTTTACCCGAATCATCGTCCTCGCTGGGGCGTGATGCCGCACGAGCCTGGAGTTGCGCTCGTGCAAGGCAAGATAACAGGTTCACATAGAACTATCTCAATTTGATAACATAAGCAGCGGAAGGAAAACAGAGTATAACACAAGAATCTCTTTCATTGATAACATATCGAAGATTACAAAGGCTCTGAATAGCCCAACATAAATGCCAATTGGCTACAACGCTCATGATCTCTCTAGCTCACAAAGGATTTCATTGTCCCATACATTATGCCTCTTTATAGCCACCAAGTAGTCTTCGGCCGAACATCTCCATGTCTCAAGTCCGAACGCATATGCGGAAGCTCCTCTTGAACGCCAAGGACTCCATGCCTCGGCACGTCCAAGCCAAGCTCCGTCCCGAGCCGATCATAACCTGAGCCTGCACATAAACTAGTGGGGGATTAGTGCTTTCGTCCTCGTTTCGCACTGATCAAGACCCGCTCGCACCCAAACCAAACACTAAATACATTTAGTGAAACATGCATCTTAATTTATGATCTTTCTATTTAGCCTTAGGATCCATTACATGGCAATACTCATGCATAGCAACTTATCTTAAATGTGTCCCATACCGTGTTCCTGCAGCAGATACAGTTAGCCATAATATGAACATAACATAGTGTTCGTGCTCATCTTCGTCCCATTCCTTAGCCTGCACTGGTTAGAACTTACGTATGAAACCATATAATTCACGCAACATACCAATCATAAACTTAGATAATGCATAAGGGTCGCAGGCCCTGCGCCTGCACCCAACTCTCGTCTCAGCCCATCGGCCCTATCTATATGAAGGTCACGGTGTTTCGCACCGTAATGGACTTGGCATCTCTTATGTGTAAGCCTACAATCGCTTCGATACGGGTTGCTAGCCCAGTATCCGAAGGATCCCAAACTTACGGATATCATAGCTTATCACAGCACTGGACGGTCACAATCCGTTCGAATGTTGTGCACCATAAATATCACACATAATTCCCTCCTAGGCCGAACGGTCCCGACGCCCCGGCGTAACCGTTCGAGGGAAGCCGTACCCGTGCACGGGCCATCCGAGTCCATTGACCATGCAATACGCGCCATAGCAAACACACATAACATTCCAACCAAATCCTCCGTTTTCATAAACATAGTCTCAATCCATAAACGGTTTTCCGTGCCATAACATAATCCACCATTCATATGGGGAGCTCCGTCGGCGTTATGTCCCAACACATCCATATTGATGCACGATGCCCAACGGCTTAGTCATCTCATACTCGTATTCAACGCGTACCATTCTAAGTTATTCTCATAGCATAATTCCGTATTACTTAGTCTTTTCGTAACATAAGTGCCCGAGGGCACGCTCAGCGCCGTATTCAATGTTCTACCCCTAATGTTTAATGTTCTCGGAGGCGTGCACGTGATGCACATCTCATTATCATCTGTCAATGTTCTACCATCATTGTCCTACCGCGACCCGTGCACTCGATGCACGTCGCTTCAATTGTTCGATTGTTCAATGTTCTATCTTAGTGTTCAACGAATATTTAAACACTTACTCGCCGAGCCACGCTCGCTAACTCGATAACATCTTACGCATACAATGATATCTTTTATTAGACGTGAAGGAATAGGGAGAGAGAGTCAAGAACCCGCCCACCTTAAGTCGATACGTCTTGCCGTGTTGCCGATTGAAGCGTCTCGCTTCCATAACTCGATCGCATAGCTAACTCCCGGACTTAGCCCTTCCTTTGAACTACTTGGTTGATTTGGCCTATCGCGCCCATACCACGATCCGTAATCCAGCATAAAGGCATAGCCTGCACACCAGATCAACCAACATTAGCACTTGCTCAACGGAACTTATCCTTTGCATCGATTCGATTCATAGATTCCAACCGACTCAAAGCTTACCTTTGGCCAACGTAACTCTTGCATCGATTCACATCGATACTTCATCGGGTCAATGCAACTCTTCGAGTCAACGACTCATCATAATGCACCGTGCGGAGCGGGACATTACATAATATACCACTCAAAATCAGGTTCGTCCTCGAACCGAAACCAACACTTAATCCAAGTGCCTCGCTAGATCGTTTCACGATCTCGTACTACTATCGTTGGAATCATACAACTTAGTTTGGATCATACACATATTTTAGGCGTCCCACCAATATATGCATTTCAGCCAAGCTCAGTTGTAGGATATCGGGACTACTAACAAGCTCAACTTAAATCCTCAAGCACCAACTATTTCGTACTCGACTTAGTCATATCTTAGCACATATTCCCAAAAATACTTTTCGTATGCATCATCCCATAACATGCGATCATCTTCCAACATCTTGCACATAACTTAATTCAACCATAACTTCGATCTCGTAAGTTTCTCGCCGGCCACCTAACACTCGCATTGCATCGAGTCATTGCGCATCCGATTACAACAATTCTCTGCAACGTCTATTCGCCCAACCGTTTGCCTATCTCTCACATAACTCAAGTCTACTCTTTCATCAAATCATTCATAATATTTGGCCTTAACGACATGGACTAGGTCAACATGTCACAAATTCCTTTGTCTACCATCCGTACTAAGTCTCGCTCGCAACTATCCATATGTGATTCACATTCTCTCGTTCTATCCATGCATTGCGTCTGGGGCTACCCCCGCTAGGTAACTTATCCAGACATCATGCTTAATCTCTCCCGACACAAGAGGTCAACTTGAGTCTACGATGCTCAAAGGCAACAATCTTTCCGACCCAAGGTCTCTTACGATGCGCCTATCTCCGATTCTCGACCAAGTACGAATCCTTTACTCAATTCTCGAATCAATCCGACTAATTCGTTTCGTAACATAAATCGCGCGCTCAACACACATAGCCTAACCGTTACTCAAACCGATCTACGACACAACTCTTAGGGTCGTTCTACTATCCGTCGCTCTCGCGCATTGCAGAATTCTTGCAATCTCCTTACCGCGTCACTACGCTAAGCACGTTCCTCAACATCTATTCGATCATCGACCAACCAAGTCTACTTACGCACTCATTCGATCGATCATAACTTTCTAACCATATCGATCTAGTCGAAGGCTACTCGCTAACTTCCGAAACGCGATACTTACTCGCTTAGACTTATCCTTAACATGTACTACATCATTCCTCCTCGATAAATTTCTTATGCGACTTCTTTAGGGTCATCCTATGGGACTTCAACATTTGCTTAATTGGCGGTCAAGTCTTCTAGGGTCATCTGTCCCGAAACTACGCTTGATAATTGAAGATCATCAACGAGGGACAGTTACAACGAACCATGCTATATCCTATCGCGGAGCCAAATCAATTCCCGACATTTCCTATGCGACTTCATCCAATCCGACATATCAATCCATAATTTATCAGTCCCCGCGCAACTGATGCGCCGTTGCTACTCGAATGACTCATGCGCTTGCGCGCCGTTACTACTCGAATCACTTATGCATTACCGTCGACTATCTTGCTAATCGTACGACGTCTACTCGCCTCAGGTTCGAGTTTACCTATCCGTAATCACAGTCCGACACATTCCATACTCCTCGAAACCATACTCGAACAACTTTCGCATCAAACCACAAGTCCATATCAAATTTGCCACGCCTTGCAGGTTCGATCATCCCCGCTCGATGAATCACCATACCAACGCTCACGCGGAATGATCGCCCTAATTTGGCGTGACGCGTGTGCGATGCTGGAGTTGCACTCGCATAAGACAAGAATGTCAACATAGTGGTTATCCACGAATCAATCCAGACACTTTCGATTTCATTCGAGTAATATCCATCCGTTCCCAAATTCTCCGAAGCATTCCTATCATTGTCATCCAAATCGACATCAACTTAACTTGCATCTTATTCATCCAACAACAATGCTCAACATAATTTTCGTTCATTCGATCAGAGTATCTCCGAGTTATTGCATATCGTCTTTGATACGCCTCAATACCATCGTCGATATGCATAACTTGAACATCTTCGTCTCGCATAAGCTTCAATTCGTTGCAATCACTGTTATCATCCGAACTCGAATACGAATCAAGTCTTGCACACATCAAGATTCATTCCGTTATAACTCACCACCATAGTCGCGACGTAATTTCCAATTCATATATCCATTCTCATATCCCTAACTCGTACTTCCAAATCGTGCCACCGACTTATCGCACTAACTCAAATTCGTTCGCACGATTTCTTCGTACTTACTTAATGCGTTTCCGAACAAGTCTTCGTACTAACTCACGTACATTCGACCGGGTCGACCATTTCCTCAACGTAACATTCCTTCGCGTATGCTTAGCCAATCATTCGACTTACACTTAACGAATCCTCGTCCGACGTATCATCCATAGGTACGACTTGGCACATAATTGTTCGACTCAATTCATCGAGGCATACTTGCATCGACTTCTATCAAGTCATTTTCACTCGAGTCTCGGTACTTCTTCGTCCGTTGAGGACAACATATCGTAACAACATAATCGTCTCGACAAAATCTATCGCAAGTCACCAAGCGGCTTAACATAGCTATCGCTAAGTGATATTCCATATACCACTCAGGATCGAGCCTATCGTTATCGATACAATACTTCGCTACACTTGCCCGCACAAGCGGTATTGCATATACCACTCGAAATCGAGTCATTACTCGACATCACATTCCGCATAGGTCCAACATCTATTCTCAGTCAACTATCCCGTGGCGATCCTTCTGATCCCAGCTCTAGCGTTCGCTCAAGTTTGACACACATTCGATCTAACCGTACCATGGCGATCATATCGATCACACCCGCAACATTCGCTTATTCACAGCTCAACGCGACATGCGGCCAACATAAACGTTCGCCTACTTAACTCGACTTAGCGACTAGCTCGACTCGTTCAAATCGCATCCACGATCTTTCAATCTCACTCGTTGCAACTCGTGCAACAACTCATTCTCGATACTTAAGGTCTTTACTCAATCTCGCACAACATATTGCTATCCATCCGCATAGCCATACAACACGCATCATGCCATATCGATTCGTTGCACTTCGTGCAACCAACGACACATCTCTTCGCACTTCGTGCGACCAACAACACATATTTTCTCGCACTTCGTGCGACCAACAACACATAGCTCCTCGCACTTTGTGCGATCGACCACACATATCGTTGCACTTCGTGCAACCAACATCACCATATTCGTTGCACTTCGTGCAACCAACAACTTATAACTTTCTTACACTTCGGGAAACCATAATCTCGTAATCAGTTGCACTTCGTGCAACCAACACTCCATAACTCGTTGCACTGCGTGCAACCAACGTTCTCCGATGGCACCCAGAGATAGCGTGATAGTCACGACATACTTGTGGCAGACGTACGCACTTAATATAGACTTATTGTATGGAACATCCGATGTAGCGTCGAGCAGATCCATGAGCCATGCGGTTGCGGAAACAACTTAGAGTCAACTGAATTTGATAGCGAAGCAACTGAGGGTCAAAGAGATTCATGCACGGTCCAAAGGATGGAACCGCTCTGATACCAACTTGTCACGCCCCGATCCGGGGAATCGCTCGTCCTCGCTAGATTTTACCCGAATCATCGTCCTCGCTGGGACGTGATGTCGCACGAGCCTAGAGTTGCGCTCGTGCAAGGCAAGATAACAGGTTCACATAGAACTATCTCAATTTGATAACATAAGCAGCGGAAGGAAAACAGAGTATAACACAAGAATCTCTTTCATTGATAACATATCGAAGATTACAAAGGCTCTGAATAGCCCAACATAAATGCCAATTGGCTACAACGCTCATGATCTCTCTAGCTCACAAAGGATTTCATTGTCCCATACATTATGCCTCTTTATAGCCACCAAGTAGTCTTCGGCCGAACATCTCCATGTCTCAAGTCCGAACGCATATGCGGAAGCTCCTCTTGAACGCTAAGGACTCCATGCCTCGGCACGTCCAAGCCAAGCTCCGCCCCGAGCCGATCATAACCTGAGCCTGCACATAAACTAGTGGGGGATTAGTGCTTTCGTCCTCGCTTCGCACTGATCAAGACCCGCTCGCACCCAAACCAAACACTAAATACATTTAGTGAAACATGCATCTTAATTTATGATCTTTCTATTTAGCCTTAGGATCCATTACATGGCAATACTCATGCATAGCAACTTATCTTAAATGTGTCACATACCGTGTTCCTGCAGCAGATACAGTTAGCCATAATATGAACATAACATAGTGTTCGTGCTCATCTTCGTCCCATTCCTTAGCCTGCACTGGTTAGAACTTACGTATGAAACCATATAATTCACGTAACATACCAATCATAAACTTAGATAATGCATAAGGGTCGCAGGCCCTGCGCCTGCACCCAACTCTCGTCTCAGCCCACCGGCCCTATCTATATGAAGGTCACGGTGTTTCGCACCGTAATGGACTTGGCATCTCTTATGTGTAAGCCTACAATCGCTTCGATACGGGTTGCTAGTCCAGTATCCGAAGGATCCCAAACTTACGGATATCATAGCTTATCACAGCACTGGACGGTCGCAATCCGTCCGAATGTTGTGCACCATAAATACCACACATAATTCCCTCCTAGGCCGAACGGTCCCGGCGCCCCGGCGTAACCGTTCGAGGGAAGCCGTACCCGTGCACGGGCCATCCGAGTCCATTGACCATGCAATACGCGCCATAGCAAACACACATAACATTCCAACCAAATCCTCCGTTTTCATAAACATAGTCTCGATCCATAAACGGTTTTCCGTGCCATAAACGGTTTCCCGTGCCATAACATAATCCACCATTCATATGGGGAGCTCCGTCGGCGTTATGTCCCAACACATCCATATTGATGCACGATGCCCAACGGCTTAGTCATCTCATACTCGTATTCAACGTGTACCATTCGTAAGTTATTCTCATAGCATAATTCCGTATTACTTAGTCTTTTCGTAACATAAGTGCCCGAGGGCACGCTCAGCGCCGTATTCAATGTTCTACGCCTAATGTTTAATGTTCTCGGAGGCGTGCACGTGATGCACATCTCATTATCATCTGTCAATGTTCTACCATCATTGTCCTACCGCGACCCGTGCACTCGATGCACGTCGCTTCAATTGTTCGATTGTTCAATGTTCTATCTTAGTGTTCAACGCATATTTAGACACTTACTCGCCGAGCCACGCTCGCTAACTCGATAACATCTTACGCATACAATGATATCTTTTATTAGACGCGAAGGAATAGGGAGAGAGAGTCAAGAACCCGCCCACCTTAAGTCGATACGCCTTGCCGTGTCGTCGATTGAAGCGTCTCGCTTCCATAACTCGATCGCATAGCTAACTCCCGGACTTAGCCCTTCCTTTGAACTACTCGGTTGATTTGGCCTATCGCGCCCATACCACGATCCGTAATCCAGCATAAAGGCATAGCCTGCACACCAGATCAACCAACATTAGCACTTGCTCAACGGAATTTATCCTTTGCATCGATTCGATTCATAGATTCCAACCGACTCAAAGCTTACCTTTGGCCAACGTAACTCTTGCATCGATTCGCATCGATACTTCATCGGGTCAACGCAACTCTTCGAGTCAACGACTCATCATAATGCACCGTGCGGAGCGGGGCATTACAGCCCGCCAGGTGGGCAGGCCAGCCGCGTGCATGCCCACGGGCGGGCAAATTAGACTTTCCGTTAAATTAAGTAATTAGCAATAACCGTTCTGTAGTTTAATCTGAACAGTCTGGTATCCATATTTGGTGCTATATCACTCCACCTTAATTTTTAGTCGGTTGAATTTGAGCCGAGCTGGACTGTATCTCTGTGTATCCGAACATATCCAATACGATTATGACAACCAACTCTAATCAAATTAGTATAACTATTACTTTATTTTACCAAATTCCTGTAAGGATCTTGATGGAACAAGGAAATCGATAATTATTTAAAATCAGTAATAAAAAAGGGTTATTTAGTGATTGTAATAGTTTATGACATTTGATATCAATATATAATATTTTTTAGATTATAAATATGTTTATTATAATTTATTAATTTTTTAATAATAAGTGTCGCACCTCCTAGATGAAAATCCTGACTACGCCACCTATCCCATGTACATCACAAGAACTACCAACTCAATGCCCGGCTATCCTCTCAAGCCCAATTTTTTTTTTTTTTGACAGCTCCTTACTACTGCTGTAATGGTGCAGTTTATAAATATGTGAACATTTTTTTTGATCGGTTAGTCACAGATATGTAGTACATGACTTGATCCTTTTGTGTTGTCTTTTTTAATTTTGGTGCTCCATAGACACCTCAACTATGTCCTTTGTTGCTACTTCTTCCTTGTGTTACAAGCTAACCTTGTAAGAATTGGTCAAAATATGCGGATTTTCTGAGTTTTCGTGGAGGATTAGATCCAATAACAGGAGGTCTATGGCTGAGTGGAGCTGAATATGCAACAACAATCCAAGGACGCATACCCAGACGGAAACAACTTACCATGTAAAAAAATTAATATCAATTAAATCTCATTACTTAGTTTATTGACGATCATCGTAAATTATTGAAGAATGTTGTTCACGATGCATAAAATATTCCGCCAAAGCTGCTCCCTTATAAGGAGCGAGGTACTGTAAGAGGCCAAACCGATCCTTTATTGGGTTTATGGGGTCCAACCATGTTGTCACATCGTTGTTATATTTCAAACCATTTCTTTTTGATGCGTACATGCTCAACTTCCATGTGAATGTCATTCATTTTCACTCTTTGGCTTAATGTTTAGTGCGGCATAAAGATGAAAAAGTTGTATTATTTTACCTCTCAGGAACGAATACGATTATTTATAGTCTAGGGTAACTTGAATGGTGCACTGTGGTTGGACGAGCTCAATCTGCATAGGCAAAAGGTATATACATGCCAATGTCATCTAGGTTTTACGGCATGCCCCCCTCAACTCATAGTTACCTTGGCTAAGAATTTGACATCAGGTCAAAAGTCGGTTGTAAAAATTTTGTAAGGTGTTTTATGGCTTATGCTCTACCTTACCCCATTCTGATGGATGAAAACGTAGACTACGATAGGTTCAACTGCTCCATATACAATGTGGTATATGGATTCCATCATATTGTATTAATAATATTATTGTTTGAAGGTTTGATTATTCATTACTAATTGTCGTTTAGGCTTTTTCAGTTCTTTTCTTATTCGTCTACTCCAAAATGTAGTTCAACCAATTGATAAGATCTTGAACACATCCATTAGAAAGTTTAACTTCCATAAGTATAATGGAAGTCCAAACCACTAGTAAGTTGTGAACAAACATGCACGTGAGCTTAGCACCCGGCTAGGTTGCATAGACACGGATGCATCTAAAAATCCTCCTAGGCGCCGGCCCACCGCACCGAAAACCCCCTAGGCGGTGGGCTAGGCGGGCCAAGGCGGGCCTAGGCGCCCCTAGACGGTCGTGTTTATTGAATGTTTTTTATTTTGTTTATTCTTAGTTATATTTTAGATATTTGTTTGGGTTTTAAGATAGTATTTGGATTTTAGAACATTGAAATTTTAAATTTTCTAAAATTAAAAAAAAATCTAGGCGGCGCCGCCTAGGCGGGCTAGGTGGACCTCCGTCGCACCGAGTCCGCCTAGCGATTTTTAGAACACTGCACGGATGCAAACTTAGATTCAGACACAATGCTGATTCGAAATACACTATCTTTACAAAATTTTGAATACAGGTATGGTGACTGTTCTAAATTGGCATAGGCGGCCGCCTAGGCACTAGGTGCCGGTGCCCGCCCGATGCTACCTAGGCGCCCGCCTAGTGCCCCCCCCCCCCTCCGACACCCGACTATGCATTTTTTTGGATTTTATGGACTTGTTCCGCAATTTTCAGCAGGTTTTTGGGTTTTTTTTAACTGCCTAGAACTAGGCGGGCTAGGCACCCGGTGCCCGGCCGACTAGTGCCTAGCGCCTTTTACAACCTTGGGTATGGCATGGATACAATAGTATATACAATTGAAAGTTATCTATATAATGTTTTATACAATAGGCATTAATAAAGTCTATACGTATGCTTTTCGTAGTAACTAGGTTCCGAAAAGTTTCCTTTCTTACAAAAGAATTTGTTACAAAGAAATATTACTATCGTATCTCAACAACATGGTTTAAAGTATCGGCCGATACCGATCCGATACGGCCGATACCGATACGGTCGATACCGATACTGTTTCGCATGTCCCGATCCGATACCGACCGATACCCGATACTGACCGATACCGACATTGGGGATCTCTTTTCCGGTCAATTCGACAAAGAAAATTAAACGAAAAATACAAATCAGCAAGGGTTTGAAACAAAACATAATAAGGTTGTTAAAGCATGTAAAAGAAGAAAATCAATCTATTGTATGTAAACCAATCGGTAAGGGTGACTACTATTTCATTTAGTTTCAAAACTACTGAGAAATAACACAGGAAATACTTAAAATTATGCCTAAATGTATAAAATATATGTTTTTAAATGTAAATAAATTAATAATAATTATTTGTTCTTCGATACCAAAAAATTCGATACTCCGATCCGAAACCGCCGATACTACCGATATCGCCGATACCAATACTCATAGGAATAGTCCGATACCGATTCCGATACCGATACTGTGAAGTATATTTGACACGATCATGATCATACCAAGCATTTCAAGTTCCAAGCATGTTTTGGGTTCTTTTGGAGCATAGACATTGTCTTGACATATCTGACATGAGCGTCGAGGAAGTTTAATGTTGGATACATGCTGGATAAAGGTACGGACACGGTCCTCACTCCTCAGGAGTTTCCATGCAACATATGCATATAAGGTTTTCCATTATCTTATTGTATACTTTACTATGCTCAAGTTTTCTTCTCTTTAATGATTTATGAAGAGCTTACTACCTGCTGGATCAAGAAAACATAGTGTTTGTCTACCTTCTTTTACTGTGTCATTGTTGATATAAACAGTGTCCTAGAATTTTGTTTGGTAATTTTCTTATTGTATTTAGCCACATGCCAGCCTAGCACTTCACTTGTGTCAGTAATCAGTATTATTTTAGTCCATACATTTGATGGTTCGGCAAGTCTTTCCATCTGGAAGAATACTCTCTTTTCATGTGATCTTTTGTTTCTTCCATCAAATATGTATATCAATGTTTTTTTTTCTGCAGTTATTTTAATTATTTATCATATGTACAACTGTATCCATACACATTTTAATCATAATTTTCTAATGCTTTTGCCTTTTGGTTTATCAGAGGGTCTAATTCTAGGCTAATTTCAATTAAATACCTTGAACTTTGGCCTTTGTTCACTTGAATACTCCTGACTTTCATTCTTTGTTCAAATAGCTACCTTGAATTATATCACTTCAGTGCCACTTGATGCTGTTAATGGAATGGTGGAAAAGCGTCAAAGTCGCTTTTGTACCCGGTGTCAAGACTCAAAACAACAAATTGGTTTATCTTAACCCAGAAACTAGTATATTTTGTGAAGAACCTACCCCCATTTGACGATAGAAACATTTGAGGATAAAAAGTAAAATTTCAGATATTTACAAGTAAAGTTTGAATTTTGACAAGAACTTATTTCTAATTTCTGAATATAAAGCAAAAACAAGAAGCTCAAAATGTTAACTATGAACAACAAATACAAAACTCCCATTCCCCTTTCCATCCGTTGTGAGATGGCGTTCTTGAATGGGGGGGCCTATCTGCATGCACAATAGTGACGAGGGGGTGGGTTGGCGACGAGAGGATGAGGCCAGTAGCGTGGGAAGAGGCAATGAGCGGATAGGATTAGGTATAGGACTGGGTTAGTGTTAGGGAGGTTGAAGATGATTTTTAAGTGGAAAATTTGGTTTTTTTACACTAACAATTGATATAATAACAATTGACATGTTCACAATGGTAAACAAAGTCCATAAAAGAGCACCTGATGGTAATGCATGATGGGTTTTGAACGGTGTGGGATAACAGAAGGTAGCAAAATGATAAAGACTAGAAACTTGAAGGTACAATTTGAACAAAAACTAAGTTTATGGTAATGCAATCATTTTTTTGTGGTATCATGCAGAACAGTAATTTGGGTCTGTTTACTTGGTAATATATCTTACAACCTGCCCAATTTAACGATTGATTTTCAGGTGGTCAGAGCATATGCTTTCAACAAATTGTGGATTATAGGTTTTCTTATGGATATAGTTGGGGCTCTTCTTATGCTGAAGGCTCTATCTCAAGCTCCAGTAAGTCCAGTATATCTAATTTATGTTTCTTCAGAATGACTTTGATTTTAAGCTGTAAAGGGATGATTATATCACGTTTTATATCTAGTGTCATTTTGTAATAAACCCAATTATAGATGTGGAATAAATGGTATACAGCTCACGACGAATAGAAAAGATGTGGAAGAAGTAAATTAAGAAAGAGGTGAGAAAAGAGATACCTTATGGGACTAATCCCCTCTTTCTTTGTTTCTACTTTAATATCTAATTTATTTATGAATGAGCGACCAGATTTTGGGTATTTGTGAAGGGAAACTATTTCTGGCTACTGTGGTCCTTGCTTTCACCTCTTCTGTTTTGGTTGGCTTTTCGCTCTCGTCTTTGCCTTCTCTAAAGTTGTTTCCCTCTCCTATAACTATTCTCATGTGTTATAATTATACCTTTTTGTCTACACTTCCAAAAAGTTGTTTCGCTCTCGTCTTTCTTCTGAGATGTGTTCTTCAAACTTATTCGGAGTTCTGCTTTCATCCTTTCAGGAAATTCTACAAAGTAAAACCAGACCCATCTTCTAGACTTGTTAGACATTACCTACGTAGTATATAATCAATCTAAGGTATAAATTACTTGAAAGTGGTCCCAATTTTTGTGATTAGAGTTATGCTCTTTAAGTGGGCAGCAGGTCTTGCCATAATCTGATGTCCACTTTGGAAAGAACGTGAATTTTTATTAATAAGCAATTTATTTAATGCAGATTAGATTAATCGTTCACATTACACACACACGCGTGTGCGCACACACAAGTCAGACTAATATAGGCACGCACATAGACTAAATTTGTACAGTAAACAGTATGGATACATTGCACATGCTATGTATGATAGGAATTATGGGAGCGAACCTAAATTTGATTATCATAGGCTGCGTCTGGACACAGCAGTTATAGAATTAAAATTATGTTGTCTCACTACACATTGTGAATGGGATGCATATAACATTTTAACACACTGATTCTCTACTTTGTATTCTTTTTTCTGGGTAAATTCTGAAAGCACCCTAAAGGGGTGGGGGTGAATAGAGTGTAACTAAAAATAAGCACAATTAAGGAATGCTAATATGTAATTTAAAATAGGTGCTAGAAATAAGGCAAGAATACAAAAACACCCGATGTATCTAGGTATCCTCTGTGAGTCCCTCCAATCCTTACTCCACTATCATAATTAGAGTTCCACCTGCAAGCTTTGATCCAAAGGTCTTGCCAACTTCATACACACGAACTTTGATTCGAAGGATTCATAAACTTCTACAAAAGATTTGATCCGAAGGCTTGTGAACTTCAACCTCTTACAAGATAGATGACGATCTTCTTGCAACAATTTGAAGATCGCAATTTACAACCCAATTTGAACTCTATCTCAAATAGATATTGGCAAGTGAAAGCTTTAATGAGTGGGGTAGGTTTTGTGTAGGTAGGTAAAAATTTAAGGTTCAAGAAGTAGGAATAAATAAGGCCAACTCTTTATAATAGAACCATTAGTGTGTATGCAGTATACTGTCGGTATATTGCCAGCATAATAATGACTATAAAACTAGCCGTTACAACATTTATGCTGAGCAAAATAGAGCACTGAGTAACTCAGTATATCGGCGGTATAATGACTGTATATCAGCGGTATACGGCCAAGTCAAAACCAGTATACTGAAGAATAAAGAAGTTGCTCTCTGGATATATATTTGAAACAATTTGGGTATAAGGGTATACCATCAGTATACTGACAGAATACTTCTGGTATTCCGACAATATACTATCTGATGACAACTTCTAGGCTCGCTAGAATTCTGTTTAGGAGGAATCTGGGTATAACAATATACTGGCAGCATACTATCAGTATACCGCTCACTTGGAAAACAACTAGTATCAACAATTTTTGAATAGGAAATGATTTGAATTGCTAAGTTAAGGCAAGGCAAAAATATAGGATTTACCTAAGACTAGATTAGAGATTTCAGAGTACCTTACCTACTTTAGTTACATCCTTTACCTTGCTCTAAAATAAAGAAAAGATACATAATTGACTTGAGTATCTTGAAGGTCTTAATCCTTCAAATAGCTTGGCTTCTTCAATTTATCCATCTTTGATAGAGCTTTGGCTTCTTGCATCTTCATACTCTTCCATCTCCAAGTAGACTTTAGATGCAACTGGAGTTCTTGTAACTTTGGCCCAATATTGTTTTCTTCATTGACATAAGTCCATGACTACTATTATTTTCTACAAAGTAAGTGTTAGGCAAACAAGACAATAATCATTATAGCTTGGCTAAAGTTAAGTATTAACAAAAATGTGATTGCATGATCATTAGCGATTTCATAACAAGAAGTGAGAAACTTAGTCGTTTTACCATAATTAAAATATTCAAAGAATATTTAGCTAACAGAGTTAGTAGATTGTCTAAAGTAAACCATATAAAAAAATCCGTTAACAAATCCGGAGATAGAGTGGGGGTTCAAAAAAATCATTGGATTAAAACTTTTCCCTCCTTTTAGTTGATGTGCATGTTTTATTCCTTTTTCTTATTTTTATTGTTACCTTGAGGCACCATGTTGATCCTGAATGGTGAATCCAAGAATTGAGATTTTAGGTCTAATTCCTGAATCCTCCACTTATTTCTGCTAATCGTCAGTAAGAACAACCAGGAACCATGATTCTAATTCCAATTCCCTTGGTTCTTTTGAATTATGAGCTCTAATCGCCCAATTCCTCCCCCAATTCAAAAGTGCGTGAATTGAATAAAAGTGAAGGAGATGAAAACTTGAATTTTGAATCCCCCCACATGAACTCTCTCACACATGAATGTCATAAAAGTGAAGGAGATGAAAACCTGAATTTGAATGCCTCCACATGAACTCTCACACGTACAAAGGGCATATTTCACTAACCCACTTGATTTTTGTCTACAATCAGCGGTGAACTGGTCATTTTACACCTCCTGTATTCAGAGTGAAACAATCCCCTCTCAGGAAGGAAAATTTGGGAGATCCATTAATTGGTACGGAGTCCAGGATGGTTAATTTAATACCCACAGAACACACATACAAGCTCTTTTGACATACATATAATTATCTCTTACTAATCAATCACATAGTGAGCTAGATGGTCACTGGTGCTTTTGGGTTTGTCTGACTGTAAGATCTACTGATTACCTATATCCAATATTTGTTGAATTGATGATATGTTCTCTACAGGTTTCTGTTGTACAACCGGTTTCTGGTTGTGGACTCGCAATACTTTCTGTCTTCTCCCATTTTTATCTTAAAGAAGTTATGAATGCTCTTGACTGGGTGGGGATTGCCCTGGCTGGTGTTGGCACAATAGGTAATGTAAGTTCAGAATCATCCTCTTATATCATGTATATTCTCTTTGTTATACTTATTGTTATTTCTTTTTGCAGCGTATTCCTTAAACTGATGCATATGCAACGTCTTAATAACAATCCCTGTAGGAGTAGAAGACTAAGGGTTGGATGAACATAACCCATGCATATACTGTATGGATAATCCATATTGTCTCTCATTCAGAATGAAGGCGATAGTAAATACTAGATATAAACATGCAATTGTACAGTGTATTATTTACATGGCAAGATCCTGTAACATGTCTATAATCCATATTGCGTCAACAGTTTATCATGAGAAGACAGACCAGAAATATGCTGTGTGATTGGTTTTGACATGAGAGATCTTGGAATGAAGGTGCGACTCTGGTTGTTAAGGTGTTTAGATATGTTAGATGGTGCTTGAGAATACACAAGCGGTTGCCTTCTGTGGTAATAGACAATCATAAGTCACAAATGCATTGACTTTGTAGTTCAGATCGGCATGTCCATCAGATATTTTCCATGAAATTCATAAATCAGAGAATTATATGGAGAGAATTTGAAGAAACACCATAGCATCAGGGACCCTGCATAGTTTTTGTTTTGTAAAAGGGGCACAAGAAATGAACGTAGGATGGACGTAAACCTTGTTAATGTAGGAAGTTGATTAATGATTATTCATTTGATTGGTGAAATTCAAATTGTTGCCTGCTTGACTTTTATAAGTTAGTGTCAAAATATACAGAGCAATTTAGATCATTTGTTTTTCTGTAGTTTAATCAATACTTTGTGTGCTAGGAACAAAAGGTAGCCTACTTCTCCATTATAATATTGGCTCTTGGGACTTCAGATGCAATACTTGTGTGCTAGAAACAAAACATAGCCTACTTTTGGTAGCCATCATAGTATTGGCTTCTTGGGCTTAAGATGCTGTTGGAATAATAAGTTTGTACTCGACCCAGAAGTTTGGATGATGCATTTTTGTTGTTCTTCCGGTTAGGTTCTTGTGCACGTCGCCCGGTATTATCAGATGGATGCCTAGATATAACTTCTTAGAATATTTCAAATCATTCACAAGTCAGGCACAGTATATGTGGATGCCCTTTCGAATGCATATCAGAAGCCTGACCTTTGAACATGAATGTCTGTAATTTGTTAATGCCATTGGAAAACTGTGATCAAAAGTGTTACATTTTTAAGATATCTTTGAAACTATTAGAACTCTATCAGCTATCTGCAGAAGTAAAATCTAAGTACATCACACAATCGATATTATCTAGATACCACTTGCGAACCCTGCAGTTTTATGTTGCTTCCAAATATTGGCACTAAGATTTCACATGACGACTAAAAAGTTCTCCAAAAACGCTGCTCGTGTTCTCTCCATCTTGTTCTTATCTTTACTATAGTTCTCTTTTCTATGATAACATTTGAGATCAGACCTTCTGAATTGCTTGCAGTCCTACTCAGGTTTGTACCAACGCTGGAACTAAAGCTGCACCAATTGTTAGGTTGCTGCTGCTTAAAAAAAATATTATATGCCCCTCTCTTTCTTCCTTATACTAGTGGATAACCCGTGCCATAATGGCACGGACACGAACCCGGCCTTCTCGACGTAGGCGTGCAGGCACCGGGCCAGCGCCAGGGAGTTCCGGACGGAGACGCGGCCTCCGAACCCGGCCTTCTCGACGTAGGCGTGCAGGCACCGGGCCAGCGCCAGGGACCCGAGCCCGGCGGAGGCGGACACGGCAAAGACCACGGTGGCTGCGTTCGGGGCGGCGTGGGGCCTCATGGAGGCGAAGACGCGCAGGGCTGTGGCGGGGCGTCCGAGGGCGGCGAGACCCGAGACGGCGGCGGTCCAGGAGACGACGTCCCTGTGCGGCATTCCGTCAAACACCCGCAGGGCGTGGTCGGCGGAGCCGCGTCGGGAGTAGGCGGTGAGCAGGACGGTCTGCACGAAGGGGTCGGGCCGAAATCCGAGGAGGAGGGCGTGTGCGTGTTGCGACCTGGTGGCGGCGGCGGCGGCGGTGGTGTTGAGCAAGGAAGAGAAGGTGTGGGAGTCGGGAGGGACGCGGGGCGGAGCATTTGGGAGTAGATGAAGAGTGGGTCGGCGGAGATGGCGATGTTGAAGGAGAAGGGGTTGGGGTTGGTCATGGCGGAGAAGAGGGATGCGGCGAAGGAAGAGTCGGCGTCGGCGGCGCGGTGGAGGAGGCCCCTTGCGACGAAGGGGTTGCGGAAGAGGCCGGCGACGACGGCGTGGGCGAGGATGGAGCGGAGGCGGCAGAGGGAGGGGCGGTGCAAGAGGAGCTGGAGACGGGGGTGCCGTTGGAACAACCGGTTGCTCCGCACCCAACATGGGACCTCCTCCTCTCTTATAGAGAGAGGGGCAATTTAGTCCTTTCATCATCGTTGAACCAAAGCACATGGGTCGGACCAAAAACCCACTGTGCTTTATATTATAGATTGGCAAAACATGTACTGTCGTTCTTATCAATTACGTTTTCCAGTCTAACTCAGATGGAAGATATCATAGACCTTTCCAAGTTGTACTGTAATGTATGCTATGAGTTGATTTTTATGTTCCCAGCTAAAATTAGTTTTTAGATGTCTTATATGTCTCCTACTTTTGAAATCATGTTTGCTCGCAATCTCTGTTTCCTGAGTCTGAACTTAGAACATCATCCATTTTCCTTTGCTCAGGACTCCTCATTGTCTTTCTGAAAGATAGAAGGAAATTTTCTTGTATTCCTGTCATTGTATTTAGACATGGTATAGCCAACTTGATGGGCGGACTTTAAAATATGAGTGTATTTGTCTTTCTGGATATTCTTCTATCTCGGTCATACATTCTATGTACCTTATTATAGCCCTAGACTTCTTGTCTCCTTACAATTAAGAGAATGTTGTTATGATTTATGGTTTTTAACAACTAATTGTTTGGCATGGAAAGAGGATCATCAAATAGATCTGCGAAACACATGCCAATTTATTCAGGAAAAATGGATTTACTTATGAGTATAAGAAAATTGTTGCCATCTATCATGGTCGCTCTATTCCTCGCCATATCAATGCTCTTATTTAAAGACGTGCATCTTTTTTTAGTGCTCTTTGTGTTACATGATGATAATCATTTATGTATAATGCAGGAGTTGGTATTGGAGGGGAAGAGCAAAATGATTCTGCAGTATCTCTCTTGCGTCTACCTTGGATGGTCTTCTGTATTTCTCTATTGTTTGTAGGTATCATGCTCTATGCTCCAGTTTTATAATTATTTTCTTCCCTTTTCTTTAAAGAAGAAATTGAAATGTTGCCTTAATTGATAGAAATGGTCTTCCCTAAAACAATCAGAGTTATGAAAGGGCTTCTTTCAATTTGATAGGGGCTTTTTAACTTCGAAAAAGTAGACATTAGTTAACATACTATCTAATATGTCCTTGGTTTACGTAGATGTTGATTATCATATGAGGTTTGGGTACTAGAAGTGAAATTTCTTAGATGAATTGAACATTACTCTCGTTACATTTAATACAATGCAACCTCTTTTCTCCTTATGCAGAGAAGCTACTTGATAGATATGTCTGTAGTTTCTTGCTTATAGCATACATGCTCCTATGTCCTTGCCTCACATAGGCAATTTTCTTATTCTACTTGAAGCATATCTAATTTGCTAGTGATACCAAAAATCCTAAGTCAAGCTATAAGAAGACAATAACATGGTTTTGCTTTTTGTGAACATCATGTCATAAGCAGATTATTTTATGAGCCATGGAAGATATGATTGTTAATTTTATCATTTTGAATTTCTAGATACGCTTATAACCTTATATATGGGTAGTAACAGAAGTGCCAAATCTAAAATTCTAAAAGATCAAGAGGGGCCCTTTAGGAACGCACTTTCATCTATTTAATAATTCAAATTGCCCCTGTATTTCTCGATAATATAGAATTACTTTACATCTTAATATATGAATAAAGCTAAGACAAGTTGCAACTTTATGATTGTATATCAGGTTCTCTTAAATGCGTGGCTTCATATCTACAAAAGTCAAAGGCGTGAACAAGAGCTGGTAAAGTCGTCATTTAATTTTCTGTAAAAATAGAGTAGTCACAATTTGTCAGTGTTTCTCACTCTTTCTTCTTCTTCCGAGTATGTTAAGAACAATTTCGTCTATTGAACTTTGAAATGTTGAAACTTTATGTACATCCCATGCAGATGCAATCTGAGGTTGTGGAAGAAATTATAATCGGCTTGGAATCAGGCATTTTGTTCGGGTATGTGGCGCAAGCTGTCATGTTATATTAAGCTAATGTTTTATACTGATATTTTCTTCCTCTCTTTCTCTATGTATGTGCGCGTGTCTGTGAAAGATTCGGATTTCTCACATGTTGATTCCATTTTCTTACTCTTGGAGTGCTTGATTTGATTGGCTTATTGTCATTTAATACAACAACCATGCTGTTCTTGATTCTCTCAACAACTTTTGGGACCAATACTAGGCTCAGGGGAACACCTCAAAACCCAGACCTATCTCCTAAATACTAATCCAACCTTAATTTCAAATTACGATGCACTCTCCATGGAAGGCTCAATAAGGAAGTTTGTATGAAGATCTAGATTAACCCCTAAGGGGCTGCTTGGCAATGGTGTTTTCATCGGTTTTGAAGGATTTTTGAGCCCAACGTTTATGAAGTGTTTTAAAAACCCATGCTTGGTAATTATTTTGAGCCACTAGTTTTGGCCAGCTCAAAACCTCCCAAAAACTAGTGTAGTATAATTTTGGGGGTCTTTATGAACACCCCAAATCGGTGGGTTTTGAGAGTTTTTTTCTTTCTTTTTTTCCTTCCATTTATACCCTCATCAAAAAAACATAATTACAATTTACAACTAGGCCTGTCAATGGTAGACCGAAAATCCGTATCCGATCCGTATTCGAACCGAAAATATCCGAAATTTCGGATACGGATACGGATTCGGATATTTATCGGATATCGGATACGGATACGGTAAGTGTCATATCCGAACCAATAATATTTAAATTATTTAATAAATTTAAAACATATTCAATGTATGCATGGGACTATTAGTTATATGTGCTTGTGTGGAGAATTTTTTGGTGCAAATGTATTCAATGTATGCATGGAATCTGTTGCTTATGATATTTTAATGTAAAAATCTGCACATATATCCGACAAAATCTGTTGTTCCAATGTGAAAATCTGCTGCTTCTGATATTTCAATGTGGAAATCTGCTGTTTCTAGACAAAATCTGTCGTTTCAATGTGAAAATCTGTTGTTTCTTGACAAAATCTGTTGGTTCTGATTTTTTTCTTCCATTTTTAAATATTTTTTTAGTAATCTTATTGGTTCGGATATTATCCGATATCCGTTAAAATTATCGGTAACGGATACGGTAGCCAAAACTTCTATCCGATCGGATATCGGATAGTTATCGGATATATCCGATAGTTAATGGTTCGGATATGGTAATGCCAATATCCGACCAATAAGCTACCATTGACAGGCCTAATTACAACTATTATCTAAAATAGTCTACTATTCTATTTCCTCCTCCTCGTCTTTGCTCATGGTGTACTCATGGAATGTGGTACCCTCCACAAATCAAGTACAAATTACTCCTGCTTAATTTGCGACAATTAGTAATTTTTATTTGTTCTTGTTTGTTTCCAATTACTTATAATTTTTGCTGTTGCTATGTTAAGGGTTTTGTATGCTCATGGTGTACTCATGGAATGTGGTACCCTCCACAAATCAAGTACAAATTACTCCTGCTTAATTTGCGACAATTAGTAATTTTTATTTGTTCTTGTTTGTTTCCAATTACTTATAATTTTTGCTGTTGCTATGTTAAGGGTTTTGTATGCTCTTTCTACAATTTGGGCTTTTGTTTATATATGTGCATATAGGTGTTTTTAAAGTACTTATTCTCTTAAAACCATCCAAAACTGCTCATAACCAGTACTTATTCTGAAAGTTTTTTAAAAGAATAACTACTGGGTTTTGTATGCTATTGCTACAAAACCATCCAAAACTGCTCATAACCAATACTTTAAAAACACATCATAACAACTGCTACCCCAAAAATTGCCAAGCAGACCCTTAGGAAACATTGTGGTTTATTGATTATATGTTTTCTTTATGGTCTGAAAGGAATCTCTCTCCAATTGTTTGCTAGTTCCTCAGCTTCCACATGTTGATAGTTCGAAAGTGGAGTATGCCTATCACCATCAAAGTTCCTCTCATGGGTATCTCTGTTACTTCCTTTGTACTGCTTTTATAATTTTCAAGGAGAAAAAAGCTCAGGGTAGTGTTGTACTTCTTTTGTACTGCTATAATTCCCTTTGAAGCTCCCCCTGCCTATAAAAAAGAACCAACTTCTGGCTTTCATATAGTAGTGTTGAGTTCCCTTGGCATTTCTCACAGGTATGAAGTGTTCGAGTCTCTTGAAGTATCCAACAAAGGAAACCTACCGAGAAGTTGATACTGGGACATCTATAGCATATTAGCATGTAGAATTGAATGCTAATGTATATGTATGATTATTATTCCATAATTTCTTACCGTTTGATTTATTCCCTTGCAAAATTAATGTATTCAGTTAAATAATGTTGTGTGGAGGTCGATTAGGAATGGTGTTGCTATGGGTTAAGACTCTTACGGCTTACCAGCTGTAGGGCTAGGATAATTGTATATTCTAAACTCGAATTATGGTTCTAATTGCTTTTGGTAACACGAGAAAGATATATGAAGGGGTCAAGGGAAAGATTTTTCATCAAAAGCTAGAAAGACTAGAGTACTCATCATATATGAGAGAGGACAATATTTGAAGTTGTATACAACAGTAGTAGAGGAAGGAGACACTTTGAGATCAAACACTTAATAAAGCTCTTGATTTCGTTGCTAGAATTTGTTGTTGAAGTCTCTTGGTATTTGCTTGATTATTTGGAATTGTAAGTTGTCTTTTGATTCCTCTTTATATGCCCAATCTCGTCTGAATTTTGATTTAAGAAGAAAAGGGGAGTAGGAAGAATTAAAAGAAAATTCTTTAAAATCAGGTTTCAAGAAAGAAACCTAACTGGAAAGAGGGAAGCATTCTGGCAGCGTGGTCGTTGAAACTGTGGATAACTATTGAGGCGACTTATGTAAACATTTTTCCTTGATGAATGAGAAGAAGTATAAAAAGCTGAAGTTTTTCTTGTATGGATTCACTAATTATTTTTCACAGTTCCCTATAGATGAAGCATTCGTATTTGGACGAACATGTTGATGCTGGTGCCCACCTATAAGGCTTGAAACGGTGTTTGTGTCTTCCCTACAAAGTTCAAATCTTTGGATTGCTAGATCTATGAGGCACATGTCACTTAGTTAATACATGAAGTTCTCCACAATTAGACTTCACCATGAAGAGGTGAAAGACAACCAGTCAAGGAGGGATATGATGGAAGCAAGTTGGATTTTTGAGAGAAGAAATGCACCTTAATGTAAGGACTATAGTTTGGATACTCACAGAAATATAGTAGAGGCAGCATGGCTTTAAGTTTTCCTTCCTTTAGGAGGGATTTCTTTAGGGATTGGTGGTGAAATCGTAATAGAACTCTTGTGATTGTTGATGTCAATAGCAAAACAAGTAGATGACATGCCTAGCAGCGCATATATACTATGTGTCACATTCTCAGAGTAAGTAATTGGGTGCATCCTCTGCAATGCCATATCTACAGCATTTCATTCTCTAATTACCTCCCTCTTGTTAAATCTGTTGAAAATTACAAATCAAGACTTGTTATTCTTGTCATCAGATAGTTGGCTGAGAAGAAATACAACATAGTATCCAACTTTCTGATTATATGGCAGAAAATTTCAGCTCATAGTATAACTTGGCAGGGGCAAAGTATATAGATGGAGCTTAATGACAACAATTACAAACGGTTACTTGTAATGGCAACTTTTATGTGTAAAGAACAAATCATGCCTTCTTTTTTCATTTCTTCTAAGCATCTGTCATTCTGAAATGTGGTAACAATCAAACTACATCAAAGTGCTTAGTTCATCTGTTGTCATTTCTCCTACATTCACCTTTTCTCAATCTATGCTATGGTGAAATTAATATTCGAACCACTCAATATAGATCTCAGTCTAAGTGAATAATATGTAGCGGAATGGTTTAGTCCTATCTTCTTTCGTTTCTCCATCCCATCTGCTATATCTGAAATGGTTACTTCAATATTCAATGATTACATATCATCTCAGTCTAGTTGTATAATAATTACCATGGATCTAAATCAAATAGTATCTTTTAGACCATACCCGAAGGCCGAAGCAGTCTTAAAGATGCATTTATTGTGTGATCTACAAGATTGATACTAGCAAGAAACCTTTTTTTCTTGGTTATTTTTGAAATATGTATTTGAAATAAGCAATATCGAATGCTAATCCAGCCACATGGGATCTACAGGATGGCATCTGTGATATCAAAGATGGGTTTTGTGTTCTCTGAGCAGGGCTTCTCCAAGATTCTGGTCCCTATATGCATTTCAGTCAGCATATGCTGTAGTGCCACTGGATTTGTTTATCAGGTACTTCTAGATACTAGTACTCTTTTGTTCCACCTGATTAATTAGGGCAGCAAATTTGAATAAAATTTGAGAACGTATTGAATTTTGAATCACTTTAATTAGGCTAGGCTCTGTTGTGAGGGGTTAGGGTATGTGATTGTCTGAATGCAATTCCATATAGCTAACCGTAACATCTTAGCTATCTGGACTCTTTATAGTCTAGGGGAAACTTTTGTTATATGAGCTTAAACTGCATACGCAAAAGGTAGTTCTACCTACATGCTAACTGGCCACCTAGGTATTTGGCACCAAAATAGATGGCTGACGTCAGGTCGGCACTTGACAGCTGGTCATAAAAACTTTATCAAATATTTTATGGAGCTTTCTTATGCTCCATAGAGGACCCCATTCTGATGGGAGAAGGCTTGGATGAAGATAAAAAAATTAATTGGTTAGGCCATGCAATTAGGTGCACAACAGAGAAAAAAAACTTTCTTTTAGATTCATGAAGATTTATTTGCCCTTTGCTCATTTATGGCACGGATGGGGTGGGTGTGGCAACTTTCAGTATATGGACATTAATTATTTCTCCATGCAACATTACATGCGCTAATACATTGAATCAGTAAATGTTATCGTCCTTATGGCAATTTGTATCTGTCTTTTGGGCATGTTTCAGGGTCACTTAAATACAACTTTACCCATAAATGCTATTGCTGAATAGTGATAGAAACCAATAGTAAATTTGGTGTCTATGCTGCTATGTTCCCTACAACTAATGTGCTGAAAAGGTTTGATATTTGATATTTTAAATGGAAAATTAGATTTTTGTTCTTTTGATTGACATCATTTAGGGCCAATTTAGTAATTAATGTTGTTTTCACACATAAAATGGAAATCAACTTTTAGCCAATAACTTAACAAAGTGATATTACTTTTAGCCTAAACAAACTTCGATTGAAGCTGTAACAAAAGATGAAGATTTTGGTAATTTTGTAGAGGATATGGCCCTTAACAGAGATGAATGGAAGAAAGGATTCAAATAGCCGACCCAAAAGTTTTTAGATAAATGCTTCCTTGTTCTTGTATTTTTCATGTAAGAGATAATACTTGGTTGGTAACGGATCAGTTTCTAAAGAACCCAAATAAACAATTGCTTGTGGTCATACATTAGCCTTACATGGACATAATTGTGAAGGATTGAGTTACTAGCTTTTCTGATACTTGGTCTCCAATATAGCTGCTCGGTAACACCTATCTCCAGAGCACATGGACAAAATTATGAAGGATTGAGTTAAAATATCTTTTGTGATACTTGGCGTTCAAGTTAGCTGTTTTGTAACATGTCAGAATGTATACATTTCATCCTTCACTAACCAAGCTTTTACACAGAATTTGAAGCCGGAATCTGGGTTGATATGGTTGTCCATGTGTAGCATCACCTCTTTATGAATCAGCATCAGAATCTTGGCCTAGGCATTAGCGTCTGATTGACTGTCACAAAATCAGATCATTGACATCAATATGGAAATTTAACATTTGGACGACGAGATATTGGATACTGATTCATGCTCAGCCTCTGTCTAGTCTAAAAATTGAAACTTCACACTGTTTGTTGTTGATTTGGACTGCAGTCATTTGTTTGAAATGATTAGAGCTCACAAGATCATTGGAAAACTGCAAATGTGTAAGCAATAAGACATTGGGAATGTCCAAATACATGTGAACATTTAGTGGAGCTCTCCCCTAATGGGGAAGGGGTTTATGGGGTCCTGATTAGTTGGAGGTATTCAGTTGAGAATAAGGAAAGGAAAGTTATTTGATACGGTTAGCACATTGAACTAATGTAGATTGGATACACAAATGTCCACGATGCTCAGTTGGTCTTCTTTGTAAAGTTTAAATTTATTCAGGTAGAAGTTTAGAAGCAATTTATGAAGACATATTTTATGTGCTAGCCTATATTGGGTAGATAATAATATAAATAAGCAGTAATTATTTGTGAACCTGAAGGTTATCGCACCAACATAACCCACAA
Source organism: Iris pallida (assembly GCA_029216955.1). Classification (NCBI taxonomy): domain Eukaryota; kingdom Viridiplantae; phylum Streptophyta; class Magnoliopsida; order Asparagales; family Iridaceae; genus Iris; species Iris pallida. The sequence continues at coordinate 1,541,131 of JANAVB010029617.1, forward strand.
TAAAGTACGTCTGCATGTAGTTTTTTGTTGCTTGTTCTAATTTCCTTTTTTTTTGGACCATTCAGTAAAACTCAATGCAGACATGTTTAAACCGATAGTTAAGTTTGTGTGGGTAGCACCTTGATGAACACAAAATCTATTAATTGGGATAAAGGGTTGATCCACTTATTTGCCCAACACCGTATAACCTAGCTCAAACCCACATAAGAGGTCAGGTAGGCAGGTCATGTTTATAATTGTAACCCTTACCAACACCTGCAAAGTGCGGGGGATCTAGATGGATCCATGCTTTCTTTTTGTGCCGCAGCATAGTGCTAGATCGGTTGGGAATCGGACTATCCTTTTCTACGAGTTAAGGAACCTTTGGGTGATGGTAATCATATTATTCATTATATGTATTCACTACTATTTAGCAACAGTTTCGTGAGCTGGTGTTGTGTGTTTGAGTTTGTGGTTTCATGGAAATTTATATACCTTTCTTATGGATAAGTTATGGTCTCCTAAGAAATACCGACGCAGTGACAACCATATCTCACTTTTCATGTTTTCATTTTCTACTTACTTTTATTTCAAGCCTAAAATACGGCTATTATGCCCTTAATCTCATATGTATTTCCAAATATTTTTCATGTCCTTGTTAGTGGGATGATTACATGCCCTTTATTCTATCACATGTTGAGATCAATTTTCTGCTCTGTAGTAAGCTCTCTGCATGAGAAAACAGCTCTTGATTTATGCCCCTTTAGCTGTATATTGATGTATTTCTTTGGACAGACCCGAGGATTAAAGCATGGAAGGGCTATTGTGGTATCTACCTGTGCAGCTGTGGCGTCAATAGTGACTGGTGTGCTAGCTGGTATGCTTGCTTTGGGTGAAACACTGCCTTCAGCCCGTGTAGCTCGTCTGTTTCTCTTGCTTGGATGGTAATATTGTTGTATTGATCTACTTTCCGTTTACACTGTTTTTATCAAATGATTTTGAATAGGTTCGACCTGGCATCTTTCCACACTTCCCTTGTCCTGGCTACAGATTTATCCCACACTATAATTTCAGACAAAATGATCTTCAACAACCTGCTTACCGATAATGACCTAAGTTTTCGAATGTGTTCTTTTGTTATGTATCCAAGAATAATTACTCAGATTTTGAAGCTGTGCTGGAAGTAATAGTATATTACAGTTTTAGAGGGCACGGCTTTTGTTCATTTAGCTTTCATGATTCACCAAAATTCTGGTGCGTTTTTGACCCTGTTGATGAGTCATGTCCTGTTGTTTGCAGGCTCTGTATCATTTTGGGGTCATTTTTCTCGTGATGTCTACACGATTCATGGCTCTTATACCCAGACCACTTCGACGTCTACTAAAGAGCAGCAATGAGAGGAATCACCTCCTCAGACGGTCCTCCTCACAACGGGCAAAGGATCCGAGCCCGAGCACAGTGATCCACGCATCGACGCTGCACCATTTGATCCCATCACCGGGGAAGAAGCCGTAGAGACGCCCACCTAACCACCATGTATGTGCATTCTTTTACACACTATGACAGGGGGAGAACATCTCTTAACAAAGCTGTAAACAGGTGTAGAGTGGATGAGGTTACTTTTGTTAATTATTTTCTGGCTTGGGAAGTTGGTCTTTCAGTGTGCATCCCAACTATGAGAGCATGCTCAAGTGCATGCATATTTTTTCAGTATACAAACTCTGGTCTTTAGATAATTTCATGAAGCATGATGTGGTAATGCCCCTTAGATAATTTGTGAAGAATTCAAGTGCATGGTGAAACTTTTTCTTTCCTATTCCTGAGTTTATTGAGAAGCAATTATAAGTCGAACTCTGTTTTTTCTTTTCTTTAATTGAAATCATATGTTTGAAGTAAGCTTGCTTTCAAAAAATTGAAATATTCAACAAATTCAAGTTGTTGCGTGAGACTTCTTTCCCCAATTCTTATTAAACCATCAATGATTAGCTATCATGCCGATATGTCATAATAAATATCAATGTCGCATCAATACTTTTTAAAGAAATCTGTTTGATCGTATTAGATGGAGACTTTTGGAATGATTGAACAATTCATTATTTGAATAGTGTCCGAAATATATGTAGTAGGACGCTGCCAAAATATACGTTGCTCGTGTCCAGTGTCCGTATCCTATACGTGGTTGTAGTGTCTACTCCCAACTACAGCTACTGGATACGTAAGGCGTGCAAATTTGACCTACTTGCTTGTATCTACATAATATGGAAATTGTTCATCTTTTGATAACTGAATAAAGATGGACAGCTTCTGCAACTTATATAGGCAACTTCAGATAGATGAAAGGAAATTATATAGGCACTTAAAATTATTTAGGATAGCCCATTAATTGGTGCTAGTCCAGGTTAATCCAATTTTTACTCACGACAACTTAAATTTTTCTTTGGGACTGCCCACATCTCCCCTCTCTCTCTATACCGGTGGAGGCGGTGGTGATGACTTCGGTGAGGACGGGAGTCCGATGGCTGATAGGAGAGCTCCAGCGAGGAGTTGTAAAGGAGCATGCAGAGAGGGTCTAGGACGTAGGAGAGGGAGAGGGAGAGGTTGGCGAGGACCTGGAGCGCGGCATGGAGGAGTTCGGGCTCGGAGGGAGCCTTCGAGGAGGGAGGAGATTCGATGCAGGCTGTCGGAGCGGAGGAAGGGGCCGAGGTGGGGGGAGTCTTCACCGGCAAGGAGGTTGCCGGGGGGGGCTAAATCTAAATTTGACAGTCCTTCCTATTATATTTAACAATCCTAAAAAAATTAGGACTGTCGAAATATTTGACGGTCCTTCCGATAGAAATGACTGTCAATTTTTTTATAGTCCTTCCAATAGAAAGGACTGTCAAATGTTTGACAGTCCTTTCAACAAGAAGGACTGTTAAATTTTTTGGTAATCCTGAAAAAAATGGGGCTAGCCTGAAGCAATTTTTTGGTGACGAACTTGTAAATAAGTTAAAAAAAATGAACTAGTCTAAGTAAAAATGAAGTGCCCTTAGAATATTCTTGGATGACTTAATCGCAAGAGATTCATTAACAAGTAAGATAAATCGTTGCGGAATTGTCTCCAAATTGAATCACCTGTAGAGGAAAAGAAATTATTCAATGGTTCGACTTTACCACATGGCAGTGGTGATGGCTTGCTCCCACCCAATAGCAGCATGATACCACGATTGGGTAAGAACAAGACCTCACCATGTAGTGAGTCCATACCACTGAATAAAATATGACAAATAAGATAAATAAGTTCGACTTCGTGGTGTCTAACACACGGAAAAAAAAAAAATAATAACAAATAAATAAATTACAGGAACAAACTTTAAATTTGATGCATGCTTGGATAATGTGCTGGTCTACAATCTATCAAAGTTGTCATTTTTTATTGACACCTTTATTATGTGTATGACCCACACAATGAACGGAAAAGTCATTCGTGTAACCTAAAGAAAAATATTATTAGGTAAACTTAGGTCCATCATTTATTCTGTAAACCTTATCACTCAAATTGACAAGTGGAATGAACGATGAACCTATCTCACTCATTTTTTAGACAAAGCATCGTGCCACTGTATCCGTAGACCCTTGAAAAGAACTCAAACTTGAGAATCATTTAACAATACCCTCAATTTATTTTATAATTAAATATGTGTATATTTTTTGTATATTTAAAAAAAAATTGTATGTATATTATTTTAAATCCAATTTTGATAATAGTTAGTCCAACTTTGGACTAAACACAAAAATATAATAATTGTATGTATCATTAATACAATTTAATTACAAGGCCATCTTCGATTCAGCCTATTAAACAATAAAAATAATTCAATCAAACAAATCGAATAAATCGAGTCGACTATATCTATTCACTTTTGGTTCGATTATGATTAATTTTGATTTGAATTTTTATAATTTTAATTTATTCGCTTTTGGCTATCGATTCGGTTAAAACTCAATAATCCGAATGGTCACCCCTACTCATGACATGTTAGTGAGCTAAGTCACTTTTGGTTTAGTAGTATAACCACTAAATATAATAGTTATATAGGTGGATTTAATATTGCCAAAGTTTATTAAAAGTTTAAAGTTTTTATACTGAAAGTTTAATAGTTTCTAGTGAATGTAAAAGATAAAAAAGGATATAGCTTTAGAAAGACGGTAAGAATATATTTTCTAAAAATAATAAGATTGAGTAACTTTTAAAGTAAAACTTTCCCAGCTAAACTTATATTTTCTTACAAGAAAAATAGAAGCAATTTTCATAAATAGTATCGAACTCATATTAATCAATTAAATATTGGTTTAACATTTACACTAATTCTAATATTTCGTTGATTGTAAATGGATTCATTAATGCGACAAAAATGTAATACATATTACTTTTTTTTTACTCATTTTGATTACGATTCCAATAACAAAAAAAATTATCGTAAGAAATTGTTACAATTATAGGCAACCAAATAGACAATGAAGAAGTGGAAGGTGCTAATGAAATTTTTTTGGTCTTTCCTTAAATGAAAATTGCGAATATTACAGGAATAAATATGTAAAATCGTCTCCAAACAATTATCATCGTGATCACTCAACGAATCCCTATTTACAAAATATAACTAAAGATATTTTAGCAAATGTTTCATTCAATATAAACTAGTACATACTTTCACTATTTTAAAAAACTAAAATAAATATATATTTTTATATGGAATAATTAAAAATTATGATATACCCTCACTACTTGACAGATTTGACTGTTTCTTAGTTTTTCAAAGACGAAATACGTTTAGTTGTTTAAAATAGGGATATTTAGATTTGAGTCTCGAATAAATTATAATATTCGTGTTTGAATCTCCATAATAAACATAATTAGTATTTGGATCAAGTAAATTATGATATTTGTATTTGGATCTCCATAAGGACAAACGATCAACTGTTAAAACCCAACTAAAAATGAAGAAAAAAATGAAAAAAATAAATAAATAAAAACTAGGGCTAATTGAAAAGTTTGAGCATTGGATATTTATTATTTATTTATTTATTCCTATTATACCCTCTCTCACAATGCATGACAATAAATTTTCCTATATAAGCTAGTGAGAGTATAATGGAAAGATAAAACAAAATATAAAAATTCAGGGTCTAAACTTTACAATTCGACAAGACATGGTTTAAACTCTAAACTGGTATAAAATTTAGGGTATAAAATCTAATTACCACTAAAAACTAGTAAAAAACTAATAAAAAGGAAATTAAGTAAAAAAATAAAAAACAGAAGAAAAATGAAAATAAAAATGAAAAAAAACAAAAAACGAGAAAACAAAAAAAATGACGAAATAAAACGAAAAACATAAAAAAGGATAAAGAAACTTAAAATACTAAAACCAAAAAAATGAAAAAAAAATCTATAAAATGAAAAAGGATAAAATAACTTTTTTTGTCCCATCATAAAAATATCCACCTATTCTTAAGGTATATGATTTACGTATTTTATAGGTAAATTATTTATCCGGATAATAGTAATTTTCAGAAATATTTTTTTAACCTAAACCAAATAGGAGAATAGGTTTCCGTAATAAATTTGTCCTATTATATTTTAGATCTCGATTTTTCCAGATAATTTATTTCGAAAATTAAGAATACCCGGAAATTTATTCCCATAATAAATTTTATTCATTTTTTCGTTTTCCCTTTTTTCAATTTTGTATTTTTTTTCCTTTTTTTTTTTTCTCTCTTAGTTTAGTTTAGTTTTTTTTTTTCATTTTTAGTTGGGTTTTGAATTATGTCTTTATATTAAGGTTATTTAGTAATATGGTCTCACGTAATAGTTGATATTAGTTTGGGTCTGCAAAATGTCCGACATTAGTGTTTGGATCGTAAAACACTGTTTCGTAGGCAAGTGAGTGATTTTAAGAACAAACCTAACGTCGGACATTTGCAGACCAAAAATCTAACATCAACTATTATGTGAGATCCTATTACTAATATTCCCTTATATTTATATAGATCAAAAACAAATATCCTAATTTATTTGTAGACTCAACACTAATTATGCTATTTTGGAGACCAATACAAATATTATAACTTATTGGTGGGGGTACAACTCGGTGAGTTGGGTCAGACTTGAGGTCAACCAAAACCCAAGTCCGACCGACCTCGGGTTCAGCATATGAAGCCCAAGACCAAGCTCAGGGATCGGGTTGGACTCAAGTTGGGTCGGGTCCATCGAGTTTATGGGCTCTAATATATAATTAAAATAATTTTAAACAAAAAAACATTAAACACATAATCAAATACAACCAAACCTCGATAATTTTAAAATACAAACTAAATAATTTTAGGATAAAGAGTTGAAGAGTTTGGATATATATATATATATAATATATATATATATATATATATATATATATATTATATATATATATATATATATATATATATATATATATATATATATTAACGCGAATCCGAGTATCTTCAACCCTAACTTAACCCAACGGGTTTACCAGTGTAGTGCCCCGTCCCTACATCGTGCCCCGTTTTCGTCCACGGGGTGCGCGAGAAAGGAACACTGTCGCTATCGACTCGGTCGGGACCGATAGGTCGGAATCGTCGAGTCGATCGAACGGAACGGTCGAATTAAGATCCATTCCACGTTATGGAATGGTTTCTTCGGAACAAAGTCCCAGATTCAGCGGGTTGCGCCTCGAGGATGGCTCTGCGGCTGAGTCGGGAGAGACCTCCCGTTGCTCTGAGTTTTCATGCCGCACTTGAATTTGGCTTTGGCTTTGGTTTTCGTGAATGCGTTTTCGTGAATGTTTTCGATGGTTTTCGAGTCGCGTTTTCGAGCTTCGCATTCATATCGAATTCCTGAATTTGCACAGTGTTCTAATCAGTTGCTTATGCGATTGCAGGTGATCGCGTAGGCGACGACAGCGCAGCCAACCGGTCGCTCGCTTGAAGCAAGCCTAAGGCGAGTGGCTGACCTCCTTCACCTCGACCCTCTACTTCAAACTGAATAAGTGAAGTAAAATGAATGCTTGTCATAATAGTGTAGAATCAAGAAATCTTGGCACGATTCTTCACGAAACACTTGCTATCGAACTGCCCGTCTTGAATATGGAAAACACTGTCTTCTTATGCAAATTCACTTAGCCTATGCAAATCAATGAATGAATCGATTAACGTTTATCGCAACGATACGGCTAAGTAAGCAAATCGACCAAGTTTAAAAGAAAACGGTCATTGGACAACTTGACGACAAGGTGTAGTTTCCTCGAACGGTTACCTAGGCCAAGGGACCGATTCGGCCCGGAGGAACGAGTGTATAGCTAGAGCCAGCCCTTCATCGGCCGTTGTTATGCGGGAACTTTCGCACATGGCTCGCTACCCGACGCGAAAGGGCGCCGTCTAACCCAGCTATAGTCCGCGATGGCTTGACATTGCCAGTGGCCTTCACACCCCCTATTCACTGCTTAACAACTGCACGTGACACAGGTAAACATAATAGTCGCTCAGTGTTATAGTTTCATATGCTTGCCTCAAAACATGTTAACATACAAATCGAGCAGGATGGTTAGAAAGATCATTGAAATAGCTAGCTAACAGTTTACGAACTTCTTGAATCAATGCAGAGCTTGGATTTTAATTAGCTACTCGCCAGTACTTGTGCTTGTACTGATCCTCGCTCTTTGCAGGTCCCGCGAACCAAGAAGGACGCGCCATCTAGCTCGGCGACGTTCGTGACTTTTGAAGCTTCGGCCGCGCGTCGAAGACTTGTCCCTGCGACTCTCTACTTTTGAAGACTCTCAACAGTCCAAGGAAAATGGCTCAGCGTCCCTCACATCCAGGTCAATGGAGTACCTTGGTTGTATATAGGGGAATCGTGCAATGTATGGAACGGCTATCTCATCGGCACTCTTTTTGTAATCGAGTCATGTTGTAGCCCGCGCGGCAAGAGTCTTGTAGGAGTCTGTAAAAGATGTTCATTATCAATAAAGATCAAGTTTCTTACTCAAAGTGTTATTCAATTTGTCTGCGTACTCTCTTAGATCTCGGTCTCGAATTACCTTATAACCTTGCCTTGTGCGATCGCAAATTAGGTTCGCACGCAATCACGCCCGGGGACGATTATCGATTCTACGGAATCGGGGCGTGACATATTGGTATCAGAGCAGGCTTTACGTCCTTGGCCTCCAGTGTCGGGTTTCTAGTCTCTAACCGTTGACCTGTGTCGATGAGATGAGTTGTTCCATACGCTGAACCCAAGACATTTCTGAAACTAACGAGAGTTGCTTTCTTCCCCCTGCAGTTGCGGGAGCTCAGGAAGAAACGAGACGAGCGCTTCCAGCGGCTCGAGTACTTCTCGACCCGAGCATTCTGTCAACCCAACGGGATGGCGCCTACCGTAGCCGGACCTTCGGCGACCCGATGCAACGTATGCTGCAAATGCTTGAAATGCAGCAACCTCAGAACGAGCTCCATCGTCAGCAAGCGGAGGCTCGTCAAGTCCAATTTGAAAATCGTTCGAGGCTCAATTCAAGCTGCAGCAGCAGCAGCTCAACACCCTCCAGCAAATCGTACAGTCGGTCGTCGGCAACAATAACAACTCAACGATGACGCCTGCCGTGACCCAGCCCGCGGTTCGATCCAACGAAGCCGAACCAGAGGCGCCCGTGCTCTCACCTGCGGCACCGAGAAGTTCTAACTTCGATGTGTCAAAATTCACCAAGAGCTGCCGCACTTCCTTCAACGGCACAGAAGATCCCGCGGTGGCGATCGACTGGTTGGAGGAGCTGGAAGACAAAATTCGAGCTTCTGGGTGTCGAGGACTCAAAGAAAGTTGCGTGTGCTCAACTTTTGCTTCGAATGAACGCGCATGATTGGTGGGCTGTGCAGAAGCGCGCTATTCGACGTGAAGACACGGCGGCTATCTCCTGGGCTACATTCAGAAGTGCATTTGAGACCGAATATCTTTCCGCAGCCGTGCGACAGGAGAAAGAGAATGAATTTATGCAGTTGGGGGAAGGAACAAACTGTACGACAGTATGCGCAGAATTCAACAAACTTGCCAAATTTGCTGGAGACTATCTACCAAACCCCTGCCAGTCGAGCTCGACGATTCGAAGTGGGCCTGCGTTCCGCTATCCGTGCTCATGTATCGGTGCCCGAATACAAAACCATGGGCGAGGTACTCAACCATGCCCTCCGCCTAGAACAGAGTATCCTCCTACTACTGCCGGCGTGTTCACTTTAATAACAAACGCCACGGTAATGCGGGAGGCAATAACACTCACAAGCGTCAAAAACCGAGGCAACGGAGGCGGCAACCAGACGAAGGAGGATCGAGTGTCTGCAATTTCTGCCACAAGGAGGGGCACTTGATCAGCGAGTGTCGATTGAAGAACGGTGCGTGCCTCGGGTGCGGTCGAAAAGACCACCTCGTACGCGACTGTCCGGAGAAGTCAAACCAGCGTCCGGAATCACCCTCAGAACCGAGGCCAAGCACCTCGGGCTCCCCCGACCGCGCAACAGATTGGCCAAGACCGTCGCCCCAATACTCAGGGCCGCGTCTACGCCATGACCGAGACGAAGCGTTCGCATCTGACACAGTCGTGACAGGTATACTGCAATTCAATAATAAACCTGCTGTGTGTTGTTTGATTCAGGTGCGACGCATAGTTTCATATCGGCGGATTTCAAAGTCCGAGAGCATAAATTTCCCTGACGCCGCTGGGTCTTGATATTACTGTCAACGTACCGTCGGGCACGCCCCTACTTGCAAATTTAGTCTGCAGACGGAATCATCTGTATAGGTGGTCAGAAGGTCAGTCTCGATGCGATAGTTCTAGATATTAAGGACTACGAATCATTCTAGGGATGGATTGGCTCGGTCCGTGCAACGCAACCATAGACTGTGCTGAAAGAAGGTCACGTTCCGCATACCTGGAGTGCCTGAATTCTGCTACTCTGTGGGTGAGGCGTCGCCGACCTGCATGGTGATCTCTGCGATATCTGCTCGACGGATGCTGCATTCCGGGTGTGAAGGCTATCTAGCTTCCGTTCGAGACATGCGACAGGATGGTGCAAACGCGGATCAGACCGATGTTGTGGCAGAATTCCCCGATGTGTTCCCGGACGAGCTGCCCGGCATGCCACCCGATCGAGAGATCGAGTTCACTATCGATACATTCCCCGATACCCGACCGATCTCGAAGGCCCGTACAGAATGGCCCCTGAGAGCTAAAGGAACTCAAAGTGCAGTTACAAGAATTGCTCGACAAGGGATTCATACGACCCAGCGTCTCGCCATGGGGAGCGCCCGTACTGTTGTCAAGAAGAAGGATGGCTCTATGCGTCTTTGCATCGACTACCGCGAGCTGAATAAAGCCACCGTCCGGAACAAGTATCCCCTGTCCCGCATAGACGATCTGTTCGATCAACTCCAAGGAGCAACGGTGTTCTCTAAAATTGATCTGCGCTCGGTTACCATCACTCAAGATCAAGCCCGACGACGTGCCAAAGTCTGCATTTCGCACTCGTTACGGCCATTATGAATTTTGGTAATGCCGTTCGCCTAACGAACGCCCCTGCCGCTTTCATGGATTTAATGAATCGGTGTTCCGACCCTTCCTCGACAAGTTCGTAGTAGTCTTTATTGACGATATACTCGTCTACTCGAAGAATAAGCAGCAGCACACTGAGCATCTGCGGACCGTGCTTCAGACCCTTCGAGAACATCAACTATATGCGAAGCGAAGCAAGTGTGAATTCTGGCTGAGTAGCGTCGCATTCCTCGGACACATCATTCTGCTGAAGGCATTGCGGTCGACCCAAAGAAAGTTGAAGCCGTTGTCGATTGGAAACGGCCAGCGTCCGTCGGCGAGATTCGAAGTTTCCTTGGCTTAGCGGGATACTACAGACGCTTCGTGAAAGACTTCGCGAAGATCGCATCGCCTCTGACTCGCCTCACCCAGAAAGGAGTCGCATTTGAATGGTCGGACGACTGCGAAGCTGCATTCCAAGAGTTGAAGCGACGTCTCGTCTCGGCTCCGATACTCGCACTTCCAGAAGGGACTGAGGGTTTCCAGATATTCAGCGACGCGTCCGGTCAGGGCTTGGGGTGTGTGCTGATGCAGCGGAACAAGGTGATCTCTTTTGCTTCCCGACAGCTAAAGCCGCACGAGAAGAACTATCCCACGCATGACCTGGAGTTAGCGGCGATTGTGTTCGCGTTAAAATTGTGGCGTCACTATCTTTACGGCGTGGCGTGCACGATCTATACCGATCACAAGAGCCTCAAGTATCTATTCACGCAGCGGGAACTAAACTTGCGGCAAAGGCGTTGGCTGGAACTAATCAAAGATTATGACTTGACTATCGACTATACGCCGGGAAAGGGAAATGTTGTAGCGGATGCTCTGAGTCGGAAGTATATTACCTCGTTATCCATCGACCGCAGACTGCTACGCGACCTAGAAGAGATGGGCATCGAACTCCGAGTCCGATTCTGGAATGTGCAGTTGGCAACATTGCAGTTAGAGCCGAGTTTGCTAGAAAAGATCAGAACCGCTCAAAGGGATGATCCGTACCTGATGAAGATGCGAGAGCTGATTTCAACGGGTGGGACAACCGACTTTGCGGAAGACGAGACCGGCATGCTTCGATTGAGGGGTAGGCTATGCGTTCCGGATGATTCAGAACTCAGAAAGGAGATACTGTCGGAGGCGCACTATGCGAAATACACCTTACATCCCGACAGCACAAAGATGTACAGGGACCTCCGCAAGAACTTCTGGTGGCGTGGAATGAAAAGAGATGTGGCACTCTTCGTGTCGCAATGCATGGCCTGTCAGCAGGTGAAAGCTGAGCACCAGAGACCGGGCGGGGAGATGCAGAATCTGGCTATTCCGGAATGGAAATGGCAGCACGTGTGTATGGATTTCATTGTTGGTCTGCCGAAGACGCCGCGGGGAAATGATGCCGTCTGGGTCATCGTCGATCGATTAACCAAGTCAGCGCACTTTATTGCCATCAAAGTTACTTGGAGCGTTGATCGCCTGGCGCAGATATATCTTGATGAGATTGTACGGCTGCACGGAGTTCCTGTATCCATCGTCTCCGATCGGGATTCACGGTTCATGTCACGATTCTGGAGTAGCCTTCAGTCGGCGCTTGGTACCAAGTTGCAGTTCAGCTCAGCTTACCATCCTCAGACCGACGGCCAAACGGAGCGCGTCAATCAGATTCTCGAAGACATGCTACGGCTCTGCGCAATCGACTTCAAATCAAGCTGGGACAATCATCTACCTCTGGCCGAATTTGCATACAACAATAGTTATCAATCCAGCATTCAAATGGCGCCGTATGAAGCCTTGTACGGGCGCAAGTGCCGATCACCCATTTGCTGGGACGAAGTCGGAGAGCGGCAGATTCTTGGCCCGGAACTGGTGGAACAGACCGTGCAGAAAGTTTGGCTCATTCGGGAAAGATTAAAGACCGCACAGAGTCGTCAGAAAAGCTACGCAGATGTTCATCGTCGTCCCCTTGAGTTTCAAGAGGGCGACCATGTGTTTCTTAAAGTGTCGCCTATGCGTGGAGTTACTCGGTTCGGCGCAAAGGGGAAGCTAAGTCCGAGATTCGTTGGACCGTTCGAAATCCTCGAATGGGTCGCCCCAGTGGCCTATAAAATTGCCCTACCGCCGGCACTTGATGGGGTACAACGTCTTCCACGTCTCTCAACTGCGGAAGTACGTACACGACCCTAGCCATGTGGTAGATTTCGGCCAGCTGGAGCTAAAGTCCGACTTGTCCTACGTTGAAGAGCCAGTTCAAATCTTAGAACGCAAGGATAAGCTGCTGCGAAATCGAGCGATCCCTCTCGTCCGGCTCTGGAGGAACCATTCGGTTGAAGAGTCGACGGGAGCTTGAATCAGAGATGAAGGAAAAATTTCCTTCATTATTCTCGTAGAGGTAGGTTCTATCTTAAAGTTTCGAGGACGAAACTTTTTATTAGTGGTTATGGTGTAGTGCCCCGTCCCTACATCGTGCCCCGTTTCCGTCCACGGGGTGCGCGAGAAAGGAACACTGTCGCTATCGACTCGGTCGGGACCGATAGGTCGGATCGTCGAGTCGATCGAACGGGAACGGTCGAATTAAGATCCATTCCACGTTATGGAATGGTTTCTTCGGAACCAAGTCCCAGATTCAGCGGGTTGCGCCTCGAGGATTGGCTCTGCGGCTGAGTCGGGAGAGACCTCCCGTTGCTCTGAGTTTTCATGCCGCACTTGAATTTGGCTTTGGCTTTGGTTTTCGTGAATGCGTTTTCGTGAATGTTTTCGATGGATTTTCGAGTCGCGTTTTCGAGCTTCGCATTCATATCGAAATTCCTTGAATTTGCACAGTGTTCTAATCAGTTGCTTATGCGATTGCAGGTGATCGCGTAGGCGACGACAGCGCAGCCAACCGGTCGCTCGCTTGAAGCAAGCCTAAGGCGAGTGGCTGACCCTCCTTCACCTCGACCCTCTACTTCAAACTGAATAAGTGAAGTAAATGAATGCTTGTCATAATAGTGTAGAATCAAGAAATCTTGGCACGATTCTTCACGAAACACTTGCTATCGAACTGCCCGTCTTGAATATGGAAAACATGTCTTCTTATGCAAATTCACTTAGCCTATGCAAATCAATGAATGAATCGATTAACGTTTATCGCAACGATACGGCTAAGTAAGCAAATCGACCAAGTTTAAAAGAAAACGGTCATTGGACAACTTGTCGACAAGGTGTAGTTTCCTCGAACGGTTACTTAGGCCAAGGGACCGATTCGGCCCGGGAGGAACGAGTGTATAGCTAGCGCCAGCCCTTCATCGGCGCGTTGTTATGCGGGAACTTTCGCACATGGCTCGCTACCCGACGCGAAAGGGTCGCCGTCTAACCCAGCTATAGTCCGCGATGGCTTGACATTGCCAGTGGCCTTCACACCCCCTATTCACTGCTTAACAACTGCACGTGACACAGGATAAACATAATAGTCGCTCAGTGTTACATAGTTTCATATGCTTGCCTCAAAACATGTTAACATACAAATCGAGCAGGATGGTTAGAAAGATCATTGAAATAGCTAGCTAACATGTTTACGGAACTTCTTGAATCAAATGCAGAGCTTGGATTTTAATTAGCTACTCGCCAGTACTTGTGCTTGTACTGATCCTCGCTCTTTGCAGGTCCTGCGAACCAAGAAGGACGCGCCATCTAGCTCGGCGACGTTCGTGACTTTTGAAGCTTCGGCCGCGCGTCGAAGACTTGTCCCTGCGACTCTCTACTTTTGAAGACTCTCAACAGTCCAAGGAAAATGGCTCAGTGTCCCTCACATCCAGGTCAATGGAGTACCTTGTTGTATATAGAGGGAATCGTGCAATGTATGGAACGGCTATCTCATCGGCACTCTTTTTGTAATCGAGTCATGTTGTAGCCCGCGCGGCAAGAGTCTTGTACTGGAGTCTGTAAAAGATGTTCATTATCAATAAAGATCAAGTTTTCTTACTCAAAGTGTTATTCAATTTGTCTGCGTACTCTCTTAGATCTCGTGTCTCGAATTACCTTATAACCTTGCCTTGTGCGATCGCAAATTAGGTTCGCACGACAATCACGCCCGGGGGACGATTATCGATTCTACGGAATCGGGGCGTGACATATTGGTATCAGAGCACGGCTTTACGTCCTTGGCCTCCAGTGTCGGGTTTCTAGTCTCTACCGTTGACCTCGTGTCGATGAGATGAGTTGTTCCATACGCTGAACCCAAGACATTTTCTGAAACTAACGAGAGTTGCCTTTCTTCCCCCTGCAGTTGCGGAAGCTCAGGAAGAGAACGAGACGAGCGCTTCCAGCGGCTCGAGTACTTCTCGACCCGAGCATTCTGTCAATCCAACGGGGATGGCGCCTACCGTAGCCGGACCTTCCGGCGACCCGATGCAACGTATGCTGCAAATGCTTGAAATGCAGCAACGTCAGAACGAGCTCCATCGTCAGCAAGCGGAGGCTCGTCAAGTCCAATTTGAAAATCGTTTCGAGGCTCAATTCAAGCTGCAGCAGCAGCAGCTCAACACCCTCCAGCAAATCGTACAGTCGGTCGTCGGCAACAATAACAACTCAACGATGACGCCTGCCGTGACCCAGCCCGCGGTTCGATCCAACGAAGCCGAACCAGAGGCGCCCGTGCTCTCACCTGCGGCACCGAGAAGTTCTAACTTCGATGTGTCAAAATTCACCAAGAGCTGCCGCACTTCCTTCAACGGCACAGAAGATCCCGCGGTGGCGATCGACTGGTTGGAGGAGCTGGAAGACAAATTTGAGCTTCTGGGTGTCGAGGACTCAAAGAAAGTCGCGTGTGCTCAACTTTTGCTTCGAATGAACGCGCATGATTGGTGGGCTGTGCAGAAGCGCGCTATTCGACGTGAAGACACGGCGGCTATCTCCTGGGCTACATTCAGAAGTGCATTTGAGACCGAATATCTTTCCGCAGCCGTGCGACAGGAGAAAGAGAATGAATTTATGCAGTTGGGGCAAGGAAACATGACTGTGCGACAGTATGCGGCGGAATTCAACAAACTTGCCAAATTTGCTGGAGACTATCTACCAACCCCTGCCAGTCGAGCTCGACGATTCGAAGTGGGCCTGCGTTCCGCTATCCGTGCTCATGTATCGGTGTCCGAATACAAAACCATGGGCGAGGTACTCAACCATGCCCTCCGCCTAGAACCCGAGTATCCTCCTACTACTGTCGGCGCTGTTCACTTTAATAACAAACGCCACGGTAATGCGGGAGGCAATAACACTCACAAGCGTCAAAACCGAGGCAACGGAGGCGGCAACCAGACGAAGGATCGAGTGGTCTGCAATTTCTGCCACAAGGAGGGGGCACTTGATCAGCGAGTGCCGATTGAAGAACGGTGCGTGCCTCGGGTGCGGTCGAAAAGACCACCTCGTACGCGACTGTCCGGAGAAGTCAAACCAGCGCTCCCGGAATCACCCTCAGAACCGAGGCCAAGCACCTCGGGCTCCCCCGACCGCGCAACAGAATGGCCAAGACCGTCGCCCCAATACTCAGGGCCGCGTCTACGCCATGACCCGAGACGAAGCGTTCGCATCTGACACAGTCGTGACAGGTATACTGCAATTCAATAATAAACCTGCTCGTGTGTTGTTTGATTCAGGTGCGACGCATAGTTTCATATCGGCGGATTTCACCGTCGAGCATAAATTTCTCCTGACGCCGCTGGGTCTTGATCTTACTGTCAACGTACCGTCGGGCACGCCCCTACTTGCAAATTTAGTCTGCGGAGACGGAATCATCTTTATAGGTGGTCAGAAGGTCAGTCTCGATGCGATAGTTCTAGATATTAAGGACTACGACATCATTCTAGGGATGGATTGGCTCGGTCCGTACAACGCAGCCATAGACTGTGCTGAAAAGAAGGTCACGTTCCGCATACCTGGAGTGCCTGAATTCTGCTACTCGTGTGGTGAGGCGTCGCCGACCTGCATGGTGATCTCTGCGATATCTGCTCGACGGATGCTGCATTCCGGGTGTGAAGGCTATCTAGCTTCCGTTCGAGACATGCGACAGGATGGTGCAAACGCGGATCAGACCGACGTTGTGGCAGAATTCCCCGATGTGTTCCCGGACGAGCTGCCCGGCATGCCACCCGATCGAGAGATCGAGTTCACTATCGATACATTCCCCGATACCCGACCGATCTCGAAGGCCCCGTACAGAATGGCCCCTGCAGAGCTAAAGGAACTCAAAGTGCAGTTACAAGAATTGCTCGACAAGGGATTCATACGACCCAGCGTCTCGCCATGGGGAGCGCCCGTACTGTTTGTCAAGAAGAAGGATGGCTCTATGCGTCTTTGCATCGACTACCGCGAGCTGAATAAAGCCACCGTCCGGAACAAGTATCCCCTGTCCCGCATAGACGATCTGTTCGATCAACTCCAAGGAGCAACGGTGTTCTCTAAAATTGATCTGCGCTCGGGTTACCATCAACTCAAGATCAAGCCCGACGACGTGCCAAAGTCTGCATTTCGCACTCGTTACGGCCATTATGAATTTTTGGTAATGCCGTTCGGCCTAACGAACGCCCCTGCCGCTTTCATGGATTTAATGAATCGGGTGTTCCGACCCTTCCTCGACAAGTTCGTAGTAGTCTTTATTGACGATATACTCGTCTACTCGAAGAATAAGCAGCAGCACACTGAGCATCTGCGGACCGTGCTTCAGACCCTTCGAGAACATCAACTATATGCGAAGCGAAGCAAGTGTGAATTCTGGCTGAGTAGCGTCGCATTCCTCGGACACATCATTTCTGCTGAAGGCATTGCGGTCGACCCAAAGAAAGTTGAAGCCGTTGTCGATTGGAAACGGCCAGCGTCCGTCGGCGAGATTCGAAGTTTCCTTGGCTTAGCGGGATACTACAGACGCTTCGTGAAAGACTTCGCGAAGATCGCATCGCCTCTGACTCGCCTCACCCAGAAAGGAGTCGCATTTGAATGGTCGGACGACTGCGAAGCTGCATTCCAAGAGTTGAAGCGACGTCTCGTCTCGGCTCCGATACTCGCACTTCCAGAAGGGACTGAGGGTTTCCAGATATTCAGCGACGCGTCCGGTCAGGGCTTGGGGTGTGTGCTGATGCAGCGGAACAAGGTGATCTCTTTTGCTTTCCGACAGCTAAAGCCGCACGAGAAGAACTATCCCACGCATGACCTGGAGTTAGCGGTGATTGTGTTCGCGTTGAAATTGTGGCGTCACTATCTTTACGGCGTGGCGTGCACGATCTATACCGATCACAAGAGCCTCAAGTATCTATTCACGCAGCGGGAACTAAACTTGCGGCAAAGGCGTTGGCTGGAACTAATCAAAGATTACGACTTGACTATCGACTATACGCCGGGAAAGGGAAATGTTGTAGCGGATGCTCTGAGTCGGAAGTATATTACCTCGTTATCCATCGACCGCAGACTGCTACGCGACCTAGAAGAGATGGGCATCGAACTCCGAGTCCGATTCTGGAATGTGCAGTTGGCAACATTGCAGTTAGAGCCGAGTTTGCTAGAAAAGATCAGAACCGCTCAAAGGGATGATCCGTACCTGATGAAGATGCGAGAGCTGATTTCAACGGGTGGGACAACCGACTTTGCGGAAGACGAGACCGGCATGCTTCGATTGAGGGGTAGGCTATGCGTTCCGGATGATTCAGAACTCAGAAAGGAGATACTGTCGGAGGCGCACTATGCGAAATACACCTTACATCCCGACAGCACAAAGATGTACAGGGACCTCCGCAAGAACTTCTGGTGGCGTGGAATGAAAAGAGATGTGGCACTCTTCGTGTCGCAATGCATGGCCTGTCAGCAGGTGAAAGCTGAGCACCAGAGACCGGGCGGGGAGATGCAGAATCTGGCTATTCCGGAATGGAAATGGCAGCACGTGTGTATGGATTTCATTGTTGGTCTGCCGAAGACGCCGCGGGGAAATGATGCCGTCTGGGTCATCGTCGATCGATTAACCAAGTCAGCGCACTTTATTGCCATCAAAGTTACTTGGAGCGTTGATCGCCTGGCGCAGATATATCTTGATGAGATTGTACGGCTGCACGGAGTTCCTGTATCCATCGTCTCCGATCGGGATTCACGGTTCATGTCGCAATTCTGGAGTAGCCTTCAGTCGGCGCTTGATACCAAGTTGCAGTTCAGCTCAGCTTACCATCCTCAGACCGACGGCCAAACGGAGCGCGTCAATCAGATTCTCGAAGACATGCTACGGCTCTGCGCAATCGACTTCAAATCAAGCTGGGACAATCATCTACCTCTGGCCGAATTTGCATACAATAATAGTTATCAATCCAGCATTCAAATGGCGCCGTATGAAGCCTTGTACGGGCGCAAGTGCCGATCACCCATTTGCTGGGACGAAGTCGGAGAGCGGCAGATTCTTGGCCCGGAACTGGTGGAACAGATCGTGCAGAAAGTTCGGCTCATTCGGAAAAGATTAAAGACCGCACAGAGTCGTCAGAAAAGCTACGCAGATGTTCATCGTCGTCCCCTTGAGTTTCAAGAGGGCGACCATGTGTTTCTTAAAGTGTCGTCTATGCGTGGAGTTACTCGGTTCGGCGCAAAGGGGAAGCTAAGTCCGAGATTCGTTGGGCCGTTCGAAATCCTCGAACGGGTCGCCCCAGTGGCCTATAAAATTGCCCTACCGCCGGCACTTGATGGGGTACACAACGTCTTCCACGTCTCTCAACTGTGGAAGTACGTACACGACCCTAGCCATGTGGTAGATTTCGGCCAGCTGGAGCTAAAGTCCGACTTGTCCTACGTTGAAGAGCCAGTTCAAATCTTAGAACGCAAGGATAAGCTGCTGCGAAATCGAGCGATCCCTCTCGTCCGCGTCCTCTGGAGGAACCATTCGGTTGAAGAGTCGACGTGGGAGCTTGAATCAGAGATGAAGGAAAAATTTTCTTCATTATTCTCGTAGAGGTAGGTTCTATCTTAAAGTTTCGAGGACGAAACTTTTTATTAGTTGGTTATGGTGTAGTGCCCCGTCCCTACATCGTGCCCCGTTTCCGTCCACGGGGTGCGCGAGAAAGGAACACTGTCGCTATCGACTCGGTCGGGACCGATAGGTCGGAATCGTCGAGTCGATCGAACGGGAACGGTCGAATTAAGATCCATTCCACGTTATGGAATGGTTTCTTCGGAACCAAGTCCCAGATTCAGCGGGTTGCGCCTCGAGGATTGGCTCTGCGGCTGAGTCGGGAGAGACCTCCCGTTGCTCTGAGTTTTCATGCCGCACTTGAATTTGGCTTTGGCTTTGGTTTTCGTGAATGCGTTTTCGTGAATGTTTTCGATGGGTTTTCGAGTCGCGTTTTCGAGCTTCGCATTCATATCGAAATTCCTTGAATTTGCACAGTGTTCTAATCAGTTGCTTATGCGATTGCAGGTGATCGCGTAGGCGACGACAGCGCAGCCAACCGGTCGCTCGCTTGAAGCAAGCCTAAGGCGAGTGGCTGACCTCCTTCACCTCGACCCTCTACTTCAAACTGAATAAGTGAAGTAAAATGAATGCTTGTCATAATAGTGTAGAATCAAGAAATCTTGGCACGATTCTTCACGAAACACTTGCTATCGAACTGCCCGTCTTGAATATGGAAAACATGTCTTCTTATGCAAATTCACTTAGCCTATGCAAATCAATGAATGAATCGATTAACGTTTATCGCAACGATACGGCTAAGTAAGCAAATCGACCAAGTTTAAAAGAAAACGGTCATTGGACAACTTGACGACAAGGTGTAGTTTCCTCGAACGGTTACCTAGGCCAAGGGACCGATTCGGCCCGGGAGGAACGAGTGTATAGCTAGCGCCAGCCCTTCATCGGCGCGTTGTTATGCGGGAACTTTCGCACAGGGCTCGCTACCCGACGCGAAAGGGTCGCCGTCTAACCCAGCTATAGTCCGCGATGGCTTGACATTGCCAGTGGCCTTCACACCCCCTATTCACTGCTTAACAACTGCACGTGACACAGGATAAACATAATAGTCGCTCAGTGTTACATAGTTTCATATGCTTGCCTCAAAACATGTTAACATACAAATCGAGCAGGATGGTTAGAAAGATCATTGAAATAGCTAGCTAACATGTTTACGAAACTTCTTGAATCAAATGCAGAGCTTGGATTTTAATTAGCTACTCGCCAGTACTTGTGCTTGTACTGATCCTCGCTCTTTGCAGGTCCCGCGAACCAAGAAGGACGCGCCATCTAGCTCGGCGACGTTCGTGACTTTTGAAGCTTCGGCCGCGCGTCGAAGACTTGTCCCTGCGACTCTCTACTTTTGAAGACTCTCAACAGTCCAAGGAAAATGGCTCAGCGTCCCTCACATCCAGGTCAATGGAGTACCTTGTTGTATATAGAGGGAATCGTGCAATGTATGGAACGGCTATCTCATCGGCACTCTTTTTGTAATCGAGTCATGTTGTAGCCCGCGCGGCAAGAGTCTTGTACTGGAGTCTGTAAAAGATGTTCATTATCAATAAAGATCAAGTTTTCTTACTCAAAGTGTTATTCAATTTGTCTGCGTACTCTCTTAGATCTCGTGTCTCGAATTACCTTATAACCTTGCCTTGTGCGATCGCAAATTAGGTTCGCACGGCAATCACGCCCGGGGGACGATTATCGATTCTACGGAATCGGGGCGTGACAACCAGTCGTGCTCAAGTTTAGCCGGTCCGAGTTGCTCTCCTACTTATCGGAGATCCAAACACTAATTATGTTTATTATGCATACTTAAATATAAATATTCTAACTTATTTGTGACCTAAAGTCTAAATGTCAATTAAAAACAATTAATGTTATATACTATGACATCTGCTAAAATATTCCATTACCAAACCATAAAAATATGCAAAAAGTTAAAATAAGAGGGTTATTATTGGAAATAAAAAAAACTCTTTTACCAAAAATCCACCACCACCAACTTCATTCCCAAATATAAATATATATAGAGAAAGGGAGTCTCCTTGTAAAAACGAGTGCGACAACCTCTCCCTTTCCTCCATTCTAGAGAGAGAGAGAGAGAGAAAGAGAAGAAGAAACCCTAATTTTGTTCGCTTTCGAAATTGCTCCTCTCTCGATTGGAATTTCCAGTCGGAGTAATGGGAATTCCGGCGATAATTTGCAGGATCGACTGAGAATTCTAGGGTTAGGGTTTCGTGAAGGATGGAGCCTCGCGTGGGGAATAAATTTCGCCTCGGCCGGAAGATCGGCAGCGGATCGTTCGGGGAGATCTACCTAGGTTTGACCTTGAAAAACTCCTTTTTAGTTTTTAATTTGGTAAAAAAAATTCTCTGTGGGTTCTAAATTTTCGAGATTGTGTTTTGGTACAGGGACTAATGTTCAGACGAATGAAGAGGTCGCCATAAAGCTTGTGAGTGTACTCGTCGATCGCATTCTCATACAATTAGGAATTGATTTTCTTTTTTTTTTTCTTTTCGTTCTTCTAAGGATCATCAATTGTTCTTTTATTAATTGCATGTTGTTAGTTTCGTATCATGCTAAAGCTTTTATATGAGTTTCTTCGTAGCGAGTAATTGTATGGATCCTCTCTAGACGCAATACTGTTTGTCATCAGCGTCGAATTCTTTCCTAGTCAGGACTGGTTCGATTTGGAATTAATTGTTTACTTTTGAATGGTTTGGATTCAAGTGTGGATAAGATGACGAGGCAGGTCGGGTTAGGACTGGTTTGTGTTTCGACAGTTAAAGATGACTTTGATTCAATTGTTGTTTGAGATTGTCGGGAGATGTTCAATATAAGCTGATTGAACCACCCAATTAGAGGAGTATCGAACTTTATGAATAGAACCATATGAAAGAAAAAAAAATGATACATGTAATTACCTCGAGAATTTTGAGATGAAAGTTCTTTTAAGCAGCGATCATTGAATTCTTAGGCTTGTCAGATGCTCTTTCCTCCTTTATGATTCTTTATCTGCACACTTCCTTAAGGCTGTCCTCTCCTTAAGCTTACATGTCTTTCCTTTATCATGTACATTCTTCTTCTGTGCCTTTTTTTTTCCCAATATTCCTTCCATTATAATTCATACTTTTCAAACATAGAAATGTTGCCAGTGTAGCTGTTTGGATTCTCTATTCTCTTTGCTTTTTATGGAAAGAATGTGTATAACCCAGCCGTAACTAGCTTTCCTTAATTGTATAGCTATTACATGATTTGCCTACGAAAGATGCACCATCATAAGCCTATAAACGTAAGCATTGGCGGAGCCAGCATAGGCCCAGTGGGTCATGCGACCCCACTCAAAATTTTATTATATATATATATATATATATATATATATATATATATATATAGTTGGAAAAAAAATTTCTTGTTTTTCCTTGAGGGAGAAAACAATATTTACTTTTTATAAGACCCTAGGATAACAAGGTTCATGACTAAAATGGTAGGATCCAAGTATGAATTTTAAGTACACCAAATCTCCTCGATCAAATGGTCAAAATTGATCATAAATGTCTTATATGACCCGACTGGAGTGACACGAAAATTTAAGGTTCTAATTATATTGGGTTAGAATTAATGTACACTATGATACCAATAATTTTAAAAATGAATAGAAAAAATGAGCAGCTAAAATAGGAAAACTAGAATAGACGACCAATGTTAGGTATAGAAAATTAGATTTGTCACTAATTTATGCAATTTTTTCCCTCTAAATTTTTATTTTTTTTTTGAATTAAAAATTTTCTAATCTGTTTTGACCCTGCTGTATCCAAATCCTGGCTACGCCACTGAACGTAAGGCTTATAATCAATAAGACAACAACAGTTGACCAGGAAGACAAAATAATAAAAAGGACATTGCAACTATTAATCATCAACAATGCCGTGTTGAGCTTCCGTGGTGGCACTCCGCTCCTTGAGTTATCCTGGAAATCACCCTATTAACGTGTTGAGCTTGAATCACTTGTCGATCACTGGAAGTGTTGTCATTAGTGTTTGACTCAAGTCCTTTAACATTATTTCCAGTAGACTTTTACCCTTGAGAAACTATGTCTTCTTATTCAGTGAATACTCTTTTTTATGATGGATTCCTTATGCTTATTTTTTGTGACGCAATACTACTTTCAATCAGGAAAATGTTAAGACGAAGCATCCCCAGTTGCTATATGAGTCAAAATTGTACAGAATCCTGCAAGGAGGAAGTAATGCAAATTTCTAAACCTTTTCTTACCAGTTAATTACCACTAAGCTTGTGGTGTTATCTAGTCCTTATATTTATAGATATATTTTTAAACTTTTGTTATGCAGCTGGGATTCCGAATGTCAGATGGTTTGGCGTTGAAGGAGACTACAACGTTCTGGTAATCGACTTATTAGGACCAAGTCTCGAGGACCTTTTCAATTTCTGCAGTAGGAAGCTATCACTAAAGACTGTTCTAATGCTTGCCGATCAGATGGTACGGGTTTACTTACTTTAGGAGTTGCTTATTGCTTATTGTGGTCCGTCATGGCTGTTTTATTGTTGTTATGATTTTCTGTTACAGATTAACCGAGTTGAATTTGTTCATGCAAAATCCTTTTTGCATCGAGATATCAAGCCTGACAATTTTCTAATGGGTTTGGGGAGGCGAGCAAATCAGGTTTCTCCACAAGCTTATGTTCTTCTTTTTTAAAGATTTTATGCTAGCAATTATCTTACTTTTATGCCTTTTGCATTTCCATATAGGTGTATTGTATTGATTTCGGTCTTGCCAAGAAGTATAGGGATACTTCAACTCATCAACATATACCATATAGGTAACTTGTATTGTGTTATAATATTCAATAATGTTCTTTTTCGTGCCAACAGTTATACTGCTTTTCAAAGTGAAACCCTAATCCTATTGATGTACTGATAAAGTTGATTTTTTTTAATATTCTGTTATCCTTTTTGCACGTGATAATGTTCAATGGTGATATTTAATGTGTTGTAAGTTTTAGTACTCTTCTGTTGTATTCTATAGGCATTGGTTAGCTAGTAACTTCAATTTTGAGAAAGCCATAATGAATCAGCTAATACCAAAGTTGACAATGTCAACACCAGAGTTGTATGCTTTGATCTTTGGGTATGAACCACAAGTCCAATTATTGACTAGCAATTAAGGAATTTGAAACATTTGGTCATCTAGATGCCTCCACATGTAGGGTTATCAATGTTCTAAGAAAGAATTAATCGGCGATTAATTGGACAAGTAAGACGCTTAATCTGATCAATCAGAGGACCAATTAAGTGAAAATACCAAGTGGCTGTCCAATTGCGATAAATCAACCCAGTAAACAGATTAACTGGTAACCAGCCGTGGACCGAGCACATATGTAAGCTGCATAGTATAAAGTTTGAGTTGTTTATATTGAAAGAAAACTGGGGCGCACTTATTTATTTATTTATCATTTTTGGATTGAGAGTCACCTATTATGACACGAGATTACTGCATATGATAGGTAGTCTTAATGAAGCATAAGATGATGAAACTTATAAATCAGCATAATGGTATTTACATATGTAGTTAATGATTTTTATCTCTTTTAAGGCATATAATTTAGCAAAGAAGTGGACCTTTTGGAATTAGAGTACTTCATCCATTTGTCTGTAAATGTATACATCATATGCTTACATAAGCGAAATTTATGTCTTGCTTCTAAATGTGTGCCTTGGCGGACTTTACAGTTTGTAACTATGCTACCAAGGTCTTCTCATGTATATGCTCCTCCAGACATTATCTGTCAACAATATAGATATATTGCTTCTTTTGTGTTTCCTTTTAGATACTTCTTGTAATCTCTTCAAGCATACTCTTGTGTGATTTAGTGCTTAAAAGAGTTGGATGTCCTAGTCAATAGAAGAATTACGTGGACATATACAGGTTTTGTATTCTCACCTGCCTAGGATCACCAATTGGCCTTGACAACCTAGAACACGCTCCCATATAAGCTCACCTTTTTCCTACGCGCGAGTGAGTTGAGGTCATAAAATCATTTTTCATCTTTAGAAGAACATGTCCATCCTTGTGCGATATCTTGTTTGTTCATGTCTTGGTAAGTATCAGTTTACTTTCTTTTTCCGACCTGATTCTTTGCGTTCGTATTCTGACATGTGACCTATAGTGAGGGTACTTGTTTCTGAGTATAGTGAATTGAATCTGCATTGCTTGCTGCTCAGTTGTATCAAGCCTAAAATCCCACATTTACATATTAGTTATTTGGATTTCTTATTACTGCTCAAAAGTGTCTCTATCATGTCTTCTATCCTCATCTCTATATGTAAATTGCAGAGAGAACAAGAACTTGACGGGCACAGCGAGGTATGCAAGCATGAATACTCATCTTGGTATAGGTACGTTTCTTACAATATCTTCAACATGTTTTGTACTCTGTTATCTGAGAGCTGAAATGGATAAAAAAATTGAAGACACTTTATTGTGTAGCGTAATCAGTATTTTTCAAACATTCTGTCAAATTGTTAATTGCTAGGTTAGAGTTTTTATTCTTTGTATGTATGTTTTGGTGGGATCTAGAACAAAGCAGAAGGGACGATTTGGAATCTCTTGGGTTTGTTCTCATGTACTTTTTAAGAGGAAGGTAAGTTTGCTTCCTCAAGATTTGTTTTTGTCCTGTAGTCTGCATTTTTTTTAATTTAATTCTCCCCCTTGTTTTTCCAGTCTCCCATGGCAAGGTCTGAAAGCTGGAACAAAGAAACAAAAGTATGAAAGAATAAGCGAAAGAAAAGTTTCCACGTCTATTGAGGTAAGGCCTGGGCTCTTTGAATAGTCAATTTGAGCTTCATGTAGATGATCTCTTTCTTTCATTGACACTGTTTAAACTGATATACCATCTTCAGGCTCTGTGTCGGGGATATCCTACAGAATTTGCGTCTTACTTCCATTACTGCCGCTCATTACGCTTTGATGACAAACCAGATTATGCATACCTTAAAAGAATATTCCGTGACCTTTTTATCCGTGAGGGTAGGTTATTCTCTTTTTTTTTATGTTGAGGTTCTAACTCTGCTGATATCCAGTAATTAAGTAGCTGAGAGAATGCAAATTTTATATCCTGTAAAAAGATTATTAGTTGAGAGGATGCACATTTTAATCATGTAAAAAGATAACTGACATTATTACACATCGTTATCTCAGGTTTCCAGTTTGATTATGTCTTTGACTGGACCATTTTGAAGTACCAGCAGTCACAGATTGCCAGTGGTCCTCCGCCTGCTCTTGTAAGTCATGTCTTTCTTTGGAGCCTGTTTTCACATGCCAACAGGTTTCTTATTTAGTCCTTTCCTTAGGGTGCCGGTGCTGGTCCTAGCTCTGGACTGCCCCCTGTGACTGCAAATGCAGATAGGCAATCAGGTATTTGTCTATATTTTCTTTGTGGTTATATGTGAAAGCAATATGGCTTGTTTCCTTTTCATTATATCGAATAGATGACTGAACCTGTGTTTCTCTTATCTATACTACATCAAGAAAGCGTCCAGTGTCACAAAGTATTCCGCTTATGCAGGAGTTGGGGAGAATCAATATGTACAGTCTTACCACTATATACATGGAGCTCGAACCCTCATCCTCCAGGAGGCGAGCAATAAGCGTTACCATGGCCAAATCTTTATTCCATAACTTTTGGATTGGCTATACAAATTTTGTCTTCCATTTTTCTCTACTAAGGACACTCCCTCTGTAACATTAGCAGTTGTTTCATTGTGGTGTACCAATACCCCTTAGTTCTAGCAGCTCCTTCAACTAGGATGATACTGCTCCTAACCTGTTCATCTATCATTCTCTGTTACACATGCTCTAGTCATCTCAAATGGTTTTCTGTTATTTTGGGGTATTGCCACTCATCCATCTCCATAGTATTTACTATTTATGAATATTTGATTCTGGACCCTCTGCATTTACTGTTTCTACATAATCTTGTGTATCATGTTAGTACTATTCCTAATTACTGTATCTGGATAAATACTTCAGACATGTTTAGAATATTTCTATCACATTATCTATAACAAAACAGTTTCCCTTTCCTAACCAAAACAAGGCTCATATTCCATTGATGTCATTTTAGGTGGTGAAGAAGGGAGAACGGGTGGTTGGTCAGCAACAGACCCCTCTCGTCGCCGTGTTTCAGCATCAGCTATAAATTTAGGTAGCTTGTCAAAACAAAAGAATCCAGCAGGAAATGATTCAACTTCCAACAAAGAAGCCATGGTGAGTCAATTGTTATCCACGATATTGCCACATTCATAAGCATACTGTATTATTGCTTTAGCAATGTGATATTATAAACTTTGGTGGAAGTAATTTACGTCAAACTTGAAAGACAAATATAAGCAACATATTTAGATGCTACTGTTTCACACTAGCACCATTTCTCCTTCTGTCATAATACTTTTCTTTACCATGTTTGGTATCATACAAGATTATTTTTGTGAATAAACTATGGCAGCACGTTAATGATAATGGCCGTCAGTGGAAACCATAGTTTGCAGTATTGGCCATACGGTATCATTTTGGCCTGTCCGATCCGATGCTGACCTCTACCAATAGTGGCTGAATTGGGGCTCTCTTTCCGGTCAATTTAGTAAAAAAAATTAAAAGAGAGTGTATGGTAAAAACACTTTCAACATATGATTCAGCAGTGACGAAGATCGACATGCTACAATCAATGTTCTAAATGGCGGTCGAGGCAGTCGTCTAGGCGCTAGGCGGCCGCTTTCCGTACCGCTTTTGTCTGCGGTGGAGTAGGCGGCCAACGGAGGTTCGATGGCATAGGCGGAGGTGAGGCGACATAGGCAGACATAGGCAGAGATTAGGCTGTGTAGGCGGGATACCTGACTAAATGTTTTGGCAAAACAATTTTGCAAGCACTAATATGGACTTATGATTCATTTTTACACTATGTTGTATTGGGCGCTAGGCGAGGCGAGGCGACATGCCACCCGCCTCGCCTAGGCGCCCGCCCAGGATTCTTGCATTCGTCCTGGATCTTCCTCCGAAATCAAAGAAGCAGCAGTAGAAGAAACAGAAGAAGAATAATAAGAAAAAATCGAGGAAGCAACTACAAAAGAAAAAGAAAATAACAAAAAAAAAGCAACAAGAAGTTTGTTTTTAAGAAATAAAGTTAAAAGTATAAAAACTCGCCTAAATACCACATATATTTTTCCTGGGCGACGCTAGGCGGTTGTCTGGGCGCGCCCAGGCGACCATAGCCACACCCAGGAGAATTTTTTCCTGGTCGAGGCGACTACTCTTCAACCTGCACGCCTAGGCTGCCTAGGCGCGTCTAGGCGTCGCCTGTGACAACATAGCTTTTACAAGACTGGAAGTTCATAAATCTTTTTTTTAACAACTTAGCCATGCATAAAACACCCTTAAAATATGCATATTATGTAAAAAACAGTGGTAAAATAGTGAAAATGTCCAAAATGTATCAAGCACCTAGGCGGCCTAGACGGTAGGCGGACCCTCTCCGCTGCGCATCCGCCTACCTCCTTTTAGAATCTTGGCTACAATGTGTTGATAAGATTACCTATAAGCATACTGTTTTCATCACCATTTATTGATGTTGTATAATTATAAATTCACAACATCCATCATCTTGATATCCATTCAGAACCTTCTATTGTGGGTATACTTTTGTCATAAAAAAAGCAAATAAACAATAGTATCTATTGCAAGTGAAAATCAATGTTGAATATTATTCAACTCAAAGCTAACGTGAAATAAGAAATAATATAAAGCTGTGCCTAAATATATCAAATATTTTCCTTGTAATAAATTTTTGGCCTTTTGAAACGAAGAAATCCGGAACTACAACAACAACAAAACAACGTAGCCTAATTTTGGGGTTGGCTTTTTGAGTACTTTTCTTCCATTCAGTTCTGTCAAGGGTCATGTCCTTTTAACACTAACCGCGGATATTGATACTCATTAGGTCGGAAATTGATTCCAGTACTGATACTACAATCGTTGCTGGAAACACAAATGCTGTAATGTTTTCAGTAATTAGAAAAGTAATAACAGTAGTAAAATGTCACAATTAATATTTTAAAATACCGGAGTTGTAGCGACGCAGTTGAATGGAACAGTTTAATTAAGCTGTACTTTGTGTTTTGTACGTTTTGTAAGAGTTGATCCAATTTAAGATGAATGGCAATTTGGTAGGATAACCTACCTCTTAGAATCTACGATGTGATTTTATCTACAAGTTGCTTGAGTGTATTTATTTGGTTGCAATATGTGAACTTGCAGTAGACATTGATTTGCTTACCATTCTTAATAGGATTTGGTTTTCATCGTAAATTGTATGAATAATTCAAAAATTAGAAGCTATCAAGTAATTCACAAATGTTATTTCCCATAGGTTACTAAAAATAAAACTGTCCATGTTTTACAAATTACATCTTCATGCTTGGTTGGTTTTGCGTAATTTGGACCTTTTTTATACCATGCATATCTTATCCCCTGGTTGTTTCTGGCTATTGCTCTGCGCTCCACAAATTTCATGCATATACAAAATCTTTGCTTAGTGCTACCCTCTCCCCCCCCCCCCCCCCCCTCCTTTTTGTTTTTGGGTCTAGAAAAAGTTATTGCTTTGTCACTTGTAGGATGGATTTTGAGCTCCTTGGTCCTTAGTGTTTATGAATTGTTGGATGTTTATTCTTGGTGACTGTAAACAAGAGTAATGCCTTGGTGCTCCCAAAAAGTGCTGTTGTTTGATTACTAGAACAGAAGCGTGGAACTGGTACAGTGCATGGATTGGATAATATTAAAAAAGATGTGAAAAATTTTATCACTCAAGGAAAATAGTAAAAAATGTATGTGGCAGAGCGATATACTATAGAATATTAAACTCGATGACCTTTTTTTCCCCTCTGAATTTTAATTTGACCGTGATTTTGTTTAACCTATCCGAATCTTTACCTTCTACTCCACACATTTGCGGAACTGGTCACTCCCATTATCTGAGAGCTATATCTCACATTGACCATTTGTCATCTAGATGAAAATCATCGAAAATTATGCAAATGCCATTAATATTTGCCGCAGCTACTTTCTGGATTATTGAAGGTCTCTCTCTTTTGGAAAAACATTGTGCTCTTGAGTTAGATTGCGAAGTTTGCACACTTCAAAAGCCATATACTATAAAGGGGTACTGGTTGGTGAAAAAGCTAGGGTACATAGTAGATTAAAACTCAACAGGATACAAATTCCTGTAAGAGTAGACTTTCCTAGCCAATGCAACCATTGGCAAGAGGACTCCTGATAGGATCAATAAGGGGAGTTTACAGGTAACAGCATGTGCCTTACCAGTTGTGTACTTCAAGCTCATGCTCCTCGGGCTACAAATAATAGTGGGCCAGAGTACCGGGACAATAAAAGTCCATTGCCAAACCAGAAAGATTCTCTTGGCCCAACACTACTTTTAATCTGAGACTTAACTGGGCCGTAGGGTTTAGGTCCATCCACAGACTTTTTGGCTG
The DNA here is from genome assembly GCA_029216955.1 of Iris pallida. Taxonomy (NCBI): domain Eukaryota; kingdom Viridiplantae; phylum Streptophyta; class Magnoliopsida; order Asparagales; family Iridaceae; genus Iris; species Iris pallida. The sequence continues at coordinate 1,572,226 of JANAVB010029617.1, forward strand.
AGTCGGCTGACCATGGCTTGATTTGAGCCAACTGGATGATTGATCCTGTTGGGCCAGCCCATTTATCGATTTGGGTTATGGTGGTGGACCTTGTAGCAAAGTTCTCAATCCAAGCCATCTGGTGGTGGTGCTAGATGTGGCATTGTGAGTATTGGCCAGAAGAGGATTTGGTGGATGCCGTGATAGTAGTTTTGCTGGTGGAATTGGTGGAGGGAGTGTGATGGTGAATTCAGCAGTGACGGTGCCGTGGTGCTTGATCTGGAGCATCGTGGTCTAGTGGTTGATTTGGGAAAGGAGTTGAAATGGATTACCTGATAGTTGATAAGGTTATGCAGTTTGGATAAGAAGGGAAGAAAAAACAGCTCAGTTAGGGTTGGATTGGTAAGTTAGGATCAAAGAATCTCAAACATATAGCACTAAGGAAAGTAGATAATGACTCACTACCTGATCTGAATTGATGTATAAGCTACCTAACAGACCAGATAATGGGCCAGTAGCCGAACCAAAAGTTAGGGCCGAAATGGTCTCTGTCGACTGAGTTGTGGGTCGCACGAGATCTGGGTCGTCTATTATCCATACCTGGCTTGAAAAGTTCAAGCCTAGAAATTGGGTCCTACCTGGTCCACTCCCTATCAGGTTGGGATTTTTTTTATGCCAGACAGCTACTTTGCACTAATCAATAATCAACAAACGCTTTTCATGTTTTTTTAACCATTTGCAAGTAGCAAAACACAAATAGGATTTTACCATTTAGCCAAATGGTACAAAATACAAATGACATTTGCCTATGATTGACTAGTGCAAACAATGTAGCAAAATACAAATCGTCTAGGTTCCTTACCATTTAGGAATACTAACTTTACATAGTACAAATGTTTAAAAAATATAGTCTTGGCTCAGCCAATGTAATATTCGGGTCAACATGGGCTTGCGCATCCTCTCTGTTATACGGATTAGATGGATCAGATCATCCCTGTATTAGCGGGTTGTTCAGGTTTAAGTTAAATACAAATCACATTTAGCAGTTTGGGAATCATACACAGGTTGACTTTGTCACCTGATTTCTGCCCCTATCTAATAGGCTAGCTTGGTGGGGCTATTAATGAAAATATGGAGGATTAGAGTGAAATTCTCACATTTACTACCATATGGAGGATTAGAGTGAAGTTCTTCAAACCTAGGAATGTACACATGCCACAAATGTCACTTTTGAGAAGGCTGTTAGGGAAGCCCTCCCATGTTTGTCTTCATGATCAATGGTATATATTTCCTTGTGTAGTTGTGAGTGTTGATGTTTATAGAGTAAGGCCACTGTAGAGTAATGGCCCTTGTGACAAAACAATTTTCTATTAAATGCAGAAAGGAGTCTCCAACGTGAACTCTAATCATTCCATCGTGCTCTGATGGGAGAACATATGTTGTTTGGTGAGAAGTTATTACACGTCTTGGAGTGCCCACTGCATGATTTAAGCCTTTTAAATTGTGACCTTTGTTATTGTACTTTCTCTCTCTTTTTTACATTTTCTTGTTGTCAATGAGTGAAGATTTTGTGCACAGTGCACTTAATTGCATAATATAATATACCCCTTAGTTGGGACCCACATTCGATTCAAAGGACTTGAGGTGTCAGCTAGACTCCTTGATTGTGATCTACAATTACATAATGCCTTTGTATAACTACTTTTGAATCTAGAACTTTCTGCACTCGTTTAATTTACTTCTTAATGTTGATTCCCATGGCGTTGCTGGAGTGACATATTAGCGTGTTAGTATGTACACATTATTTCCATTAGTATGTACATGTTAAGAAATCACATGTCACTTTTCTCAAAAACTAAAATATAACTTCAGTTCTACTCTTAAAGTTAATAGTTGATTGCTCCATTGTATTAGTACTGACCCGAATGCGTATTCATGTGTAGTTATCCAGTTCGACTTTTTTGGGGAGGCCAGGCGGATCCTCAAGGCGAGCTGCTGTTTCTAGCAGCCGAGACTTTTCGGGGGTGTTAAGTGGCGAGGCAACAGACCCGTCGTCCCAATCCCGCAGTCGCATCACGTCAGATGTAAGTCCTGGAGTTATCCGCAAAGTTCCAAGCGCGCAGAGGAGTTCCCCAAGCGTGTCAGCAGAGCAAAAGCGTGTTTCTTCTTCTGCTAGGCACTCATCAAACCTAGAGTCCACCCTTAAGGGCATAGAGGGACTCACTTTCGATAAAGAAGAAAAAGTAAAATGGTAGGATCAATCCCGGGGCCAAGAGCAAGTTATTTGATACAGTTTGAGGGGAGAGGCTAATGTGGAACAAGAATTTAGTTTGAGTTCACAAATTGCAGCTCCTCCCTCCTGTCTGGATTGTCATCGAGTCCTTATTTCATGTCCTATCTATTATTACCGTGGCAAAGGCTATCTGTAAATGTGTGCGAGCTGTTGCCATTCCTTCTCTCATTTGCGAGATCAAGTCATCCGTTGTTATTCAATTAATGTAATTTCAAGAGTATATATATTTTTATTGTATTTTTTGATGCTACGATTATGTCTGGATTTGTAACACTTGAAGAAAATATTACCCTGTCTGTCTGATTTTGCATCCAAGTGTTTTACTTTATAAAATGAGTTGAGGAATGCTAGTATGATTTTTCCAACAATTTGGGCAATTCATGGCACTCGTTATTTTACGCCATACAAGTAAAACGCAAAAAAAAAAAAGGAGCAAATTTGCTTGTGTGTTGTTCATCTTTCTTGCAAAATACGAGTTCCTCAAGCCCAGAAGGAGGAGGATTGGCTCCCCACAGAAGCCGAGTTCAGAAGGTTTCTTCGTCACTATTTGTCAAACCCTACTAAGCAGAAATTCTGGTCCTAGTCGTTCAAATGGTTAAAAACTTTTTTTTTTTTTTTTCAAATGGTTAAAACTCGTTCGTAGTTTAGAGTCACTTTCATTTTTAGCTGGTAGTGACAGTTGGAAGTCAGAATCCCTACAGCGTGCAATTGAGACTCTTCAATTTGTAAAGAGTTGTTGATTTCTGTGTTATTAGTTCGCTGCTCTTTTGGCCTTGTCCTTCATCTCATTGAAATGGACACTCATTTTTTTTTTTCTCGCTAAACAGCTATGTTCTTTATTTATTCGAAATGTTCTTTGGTGATAAATTACAGGAAACATGCCTAATATTGTCGTTTTCAAAATACAAAACATACACACTTCAAAAATAAGGGGAAAGAAAAATGAAAATATAGTGCATGCATAGTAGTCTCACATTTCAACCTTAAAATAAAGTTGTCCGGGTGTGGCAACGATGTATCTGTGTGAAAAGCAAACCATAGTTGCAGTGTTCTTTTATATATCCCTCTTAAATCTACATAATTAGAGGCAAGTGCCACGTTCCTTTATGCATAAGGGCACTCCTAAAAGAATACTAGTCTAATATTGGATGAGGAGACCTACTTACAGCACGTCAGCACCAAATATATGGAAGAAAAAGAAAAAAAATGCAACAAATCCACTATATACAAATCCAATGTGCATTTTCACTAACATTGGGAAAACATACCGAAAGATTTTATCTATACATCTTAATTGTACGGTGACTGCATAAATGAAAAGATATATATGCTGCCATTTTGTACCTGGGTTTACAATTTGCATAAAAACAAGGATGAGGGCAGTGACACACAGAAAGGAATCTCTTCGTCAACAGGAAGTGGAGAACGCTCGGCAACCAAACTCAACACTATTCATAGAATTAGGACTTTTAGCTTACACAAACAATCAAGATGAATGCACACAGACACATAGACAATAGATAAAAGCCGTAAGAAAGATGTACAGCATTTGTTGGGGACTCGCATAGAGGCAGGGCACATTCTTTTTTAAAGTCTTCTCACAAAGTGTCATTTTTTCAGTGAGCAAGCTTGAAATACAATATTAAGATGATTGCCAGCACAAGGGCTATGATGATGGAACCTATGATCCATTTGTTCTTGTCCATTCTTTTCGACATGGCAGTTAGTATCTTTCTGCTCTTGCCAATGTTATCATCCACACCATGCAGCTGCAGATAAAAATAAAACCAAAGTACAAAAATATGAGAAATTAATTTTGATCAAACATCATGCCTTCCTTGAGGACTTAATAATAAAAGACCAATAAAAAAAATGTGACTTGATATCTCTGCTCATCTTGTCATGAGACACCAAAACGGCTTCCAAGTAGTAGTACCAAGTAATAAAAGTTCAGTGGTACTGAAAGTTCAGGCAGTTCCATTCTAGCAAGAATGTTATTCAAACTCATTCAAGGAGCAAGACCTACTGCTACCTGGGAAAGCAACTCCAAGTAACATATTTTACAAACAAGTACAAGAAACACAGAATATAAGTTGAATATTACATTACCCATAAAACAGTTCATCCTGTTGTTCGGTTATAAATCAACAGGTGCAAATATTCCTGCTTGTTCTCTTATAAATCAAGAGTGGCAGACAATAGGACTAAAGGCTTCAGCGACAGGAGAAAAGAAGTGTGTGTGCGCGCTTTGGTTGGGGGGGGGGGGGGGGGGGGGGGGGGGGGGGGGGGGGGCGTGTTTGATATGAAATTTGGGTGACTGATTGGGGGTTTATTTCTGCCGCTTCTTCATCATTGAGACGTGCAACAATTTGTAAGAAATTTAAAGTTGGCACCCAAAGAACTAGTATCATCTGGCTTCCACGGGAAGGAAAGATCGTACAATTGCACACTTTTCCGTACCCGCATTCCCTCCCATCTACCAATAAACGTACCAGGAAATGGCAAACGACTTTTCAACAAGACCTACCAATATCCAAAAACTTGGAGGGACATGTACCTAAAGTTCTCTAGAAACCACTCAGGCCCTAAAAACTTGTGAGCAAGCGATACACAAGCAATTTGTTTAAAATTAGTATTTGCATGTCAGTGAAGACCTAAAAGTAACATAATATGACACTTTACTTATATACTGCAACAAGAGAAACTTCAACCATTGCTATAAGCATATACTTTGAAGTGCTTAATAAATTCTCAAGCATACGTGTTTCTCACCTGCAGTACCATAACTTCTTGAGAAATTTTGACTGGCACCCCAATTTTTTTACCATATTTACAGTACACCCCACACAATTACAATAATGTAAGGTACACCCACTTTTGACGGAAACCGTCCCCAACTCACGGTCAACCCCTTTGACCAAATTTTTTGACCAAAATACCCGTCTTCTTCCCCTTGTCCCCCCATTTTCCGTGGTTGCCCCCCTCCCCACCGCCGGCGTGCCTCCGCTCCCCCCCCCCCCCCCCCCCCCCTCTCCGCTCCCCCCTCCTCTGTCCTCCCCATCACCACCACCACCACCACCAGCACCACCTTCACGCCGCCCTCTGTGACCCCCTCCCCCCCCCCTTCGCGACACCGTCCGCGCAGCCCCCCCCCCCCCCTTTCCACGGCACCGTCCGCGTAGCCCCCTCCCGATGTTGCCGTCGCTGTTGCTGTTGTTGCTACTACAGGGGCGACGGTGGGGGGTAGGGGGGGGGCTCCGGTGGCGCGGAGGGGGAGAGGGGACGGCTCCGGTGGACGAGGAGGGTGGGAGTCGTAGGGGCTCCGGTGGACACTGCGGTGGGGGGTAGGGGGGTAGCAAGTGGGGGACACGGAGAAGAAGACGAAGGTATTTTGGTCAAAAAAAATTTGTCAAAGGGGTTGACCGCGAGTTGGGGACGGTTTCCGTCAAAAGTTGGGGATACCTTACATTATTGTAATTGTGTGGGATGCACCGTAAATATGGTAAAAAAAAGTGGGGGTGCCAGTCATAATTTCTCTAACTTCTTTTATAGAAGGCCCATACAGTTATAAACAGATGAAGTGTAATCAATCATATTGCAGAAAACATCATTCACCGAAGTAAAACTAGTTTCAAGACTAAAGCCAACATAAGCTTTTTGATGCTTCAATAGAACTATACAGAGGACCTATTCCAACGAGCCATCCATTTGAATGGTCCAAGATCACAAAGTGCAGACAACCACCTTAAACATGAAATCTCTCACAGAATTATGGGTGGGTGATTCATCTTCTAGATAAATGGATACAAGGACCAGCACTTGTAGCAGCTGATTTTATTCTTCAGGGTATCATTCAGTTTATACATATGTTTCAGGTTATCAATTTAGAGGTCAAGTTTATATATGGTTAATGAGCATATTACAAAGTGTAGCTTAAGTGTCATCTGCAAGATTGGTTTGGGATGGGAGAGCTAATATTCATAAATACTTTAAACAAAAATGAATCATAAAACAGAACATCACCAAACGATGCAGTGAAACAAGAGAAATCAAGATAAGTAGAACATACTGTACTATGAGCATGCAAGAGTGATTGGCGTTGTTGGTGCAGATCCTGAAGAATTGAAACACCAAGTTCTTCTGTCTCCAGCATGGTCCGTCTACTCTCCTTGATTCTATTACCAGACTGGTTCAGCCTCTCAGTTGACATCAACAATTTTCCTCTTTGATCAGCAGAAACCTGCAACAAATGGTGAATTAGTACTAAAACAGTGCTATTAGTTACAGCCAATGGAATTACAAACAGTAACTGAAGTAATAACTACTTACAACATCTCATAATTATAAGGTGTCCAGATTTTCAATAAAAATTTAGCCGGTGAATGGAAAGCTAGCAAAGGAAAGCACAAGAAGGGAACATCCATCATCAACAACAACAAAGCCTAATCCCAAATTTTTGGAGTTAGCTGTTTGAATCCTTTTCTTCCATTCAGTTCAATTACAGCCCATGTCATCTGTAACACTAATAAAAACTATATCCTTCCAGAAAACTTCAAGCCATGTGTGTTTCGGCCTACCTCTAGTTCTAGAGGCTCCTTTAACTAATATGTTATCACTCGTTACCGGGGCATCTATTGGTCCCTCTAGTCCTAGTAGCTCCTTTAACTAATATCTTAGAGATTATCTATTGGTCCCTCTAGTCCTAGCGGCTCCTTTAACTACTATCTTAAGGAGCATCTATTGGTTCCTCTAGTCCTAGTGGCTCATTTAGCTACTATCTTATCACTCCTTAATGGAGCATCTATTGGTCGTACATGCCCAAACCACCTAAGTGCTAAGCCGATTTTCTCTCACCATGTCCTCAATTAGTGCCACCTAAGACGAGAAAGGAACATACAAGTTATTTAAAGATCGCCACAATTATGAAAATAATAAGGTTGAGAGAACACCTTACATACATTAAATAGCAAATTGCATGTGTGCTTATATATATTGGCAACTATAAATGATATACATGACAAAGAAGGCTTCAAAGTTATATGTGAATGCATCTTGTTAAGGATATCTACATCGAGTCACAACTCACAACTACTGTGAAGATAACTTGGGGAGTTGCCTTCCTTTCCTATATACATAGGCTTGCATCAAGGTCAACACTAAATAAGTATGTACCTCTTTTAACCAGCAATGGATGAACTGACTAGGCACGCAAGGGATGAGGTCCCATCATGTTTGTTGCTTGTTCACGACATTGTGATACTTGATGAGGCCAGCAATGGATGAACTGACTAGGCACGCAAGGGATGAGGTCCCATCATGTTTGTTGTTTGTTCACGACATTGTGATACTTGATGAGGCCGTAGAAGAATTAGCATATTGACAAGAAATCTAGAGAGCAACACTGAAGTCTATAATATAAAATACACTGCATCTCCTATGACGAAAAATATTCAGGAGGTGAAGTCGGGAAAGAAGAGACAGAAAAAAGACCACAAAGCCATTGCATCAAATGGAAAGAAATAAATAGGGAACCGTAGGTGAGGATAATGGAGGAACTCGCTCTCTACGCCCCAAGCCACAAAAGGCTCCAGAAGAAGTATAATACTTCCCCACAACCATGAACATGAGATGTAGAAGTTGCCATAACAGAAGAATCCCAACAAGCAAAGAAATACCGAAATTAAAAAAAAAAAAAAAACCAATCAATGTGTTTGAGTAGTCTAAGAAGAAAAACCAAGAGGCGTAAACCAATAATCATTCGAGAGGAACAAACCACGAAAAGATGCTGCAGGTAAACAATGCGCCCACTGCAATAATATTAACTCCATAAAAGTAATATCACAAGTAGATTGAACGAAGATCGTAATCGGAGCAAAATCTCGCGATCCCAAACGAACTTTCATGAGATGAATAGACACCTCAGTGTATTAGTCCAGATCCAATAATATCTCACAAGAATGTATCACTAGATATATCATTATCAGGAGAAACAAAACCCACTGCTGGCTAATCCAGATCCATAAGAGAGAAAATCGCGACAAATAGAAAATCTCGTGAGAAACACGTAGGCCTTTTGTGGCACGCAAAGTATATCTCGCGAGCAAGGTTCTTAACGGCGGTATGCGGGTGTGCGGAGGAGAGGGTCAGCCTACCGCCTTTGCGCCTAATACCTCTTGCCTACAGGTGTATGATATCATGCCTGTATGTAAACACTAAATAAAATTTTCAAGAAACTGAAATTCTTTGTAATTTTGAAGATCAAGTTTATTCATATTTCATACTGACAATGTCTTTGGTGCAAAATATGGAATTGGGTTCCCCCAACTGGCATTAGTTATAAATTAGAATAAAGAGTGTCCATACTCAAGAAACTGTGATATTTCCTCTTTTTTCAGTTTTTTAAAATAAATTTGCAATATTTTTTCCGAGATAGGCGCCCGCCTACAATGTCTCACATACGCCTACCTTGCTAAACCGCTGCCAGCCGCCTACTCCACCGCATATGACAAAAGCGATATGGAGAACGACCGCCTCAACCGCTGCTCGTGAGAAGAAAGTCTGAACAGTTTCGTGATCAAGGAAAACTGAATGTCACCAGAGAAGAATGCGTAGCGGAGTACTCAGAAGAGATTACAATAACTCGTAGAGGATCAACAAGTTTGGACCTGGGACTAGTTGTCGTCGTTGATAGTCGAAGAAAAAAAGAGATGACGCCAACGATCTTCGTAGAGCGTCGCTAGAGGTCGTTGTGTGCCGTCGATTGTTTATGGCGACCGTTGTCGAGACTAGGCCATCGAGGGATTGTAGATGGGAAAAGGAGGTGTCTCTTCTATTCCATATATAGAGCTTGTGAAAGCGGTGGTGGTAGCTGGTCCGAAAGTAGATGTAGGGTTTTTTGTCGGTGGCAGGGGCCACAGCAGTAAGGTTAGGGATGGACGGGGGATGAGGGTGGCTAGGGTTTGTTGTTGTCCGTAGTGACGACAAGGCTTAGGGATTAGGATTTCAGCCAATAGGGGTTATGGCACCTAGGGTTAGGTATTAGGGTTTTGGCAAAAGGGGAGGAGATGACCGAAAGGTGGTGGTGGCTAGGCTAGGGATTCGTGTTAGGATTTGTGGAGGAGATTTGGGATAAAGGCTAGGGTTGGAGGAATTAGGGTTTGGGAAGGGTAGGAAGGAAAAGATTTATTTTGGTAAGAAGGGCCAAGAAGGAAACTTCGCTCTTGATACCATGTTGAGAAGATGGCTCAACTTAATTGACTTAATATACTAAAGTGATGGAGAATACATATTTATAGGCAAGGGTGTGCTCCCCTTCCTTCCAATATGAGACTAAAAAAGTAAGAGCGAAACAAAACAAAAAAAAGGCCATACAATGAACAACTATCTTCTACAAATAGAACTTAAACTTTTTCGTTACTTTAGTTACAAATTTAAACTTCAATAGGGGGTACATACCCAACCAATTCCTATTTCACTATAAAGTCTCTTCGTGTCAATAACAATATGAAAGCCTCTTGATTTTATTTGAAGTCATTGAAGAGTTAAAGTTTAATAACAGATATGAAGTCAGAATTACCTCTGGCTTTCAATTAGAGTTGAAGTTTATTGAAAGAACAATGAGCTGAGCCACAAACAAACTCAAACTTTAATTAGGTAATGTGGCAACGCAGCATTGGTCAAATTTGAAGTTTGAATCCCCAGGACCCCCGACCCATCTCCTTCAGTAGGACCAACCCCTCTCCTTCAGTAATACAGATATTAAAATCGTAGATATAAACCAATATAGTAGAAAAAGTAGAGAATATAAATCAGATTCATAAAACATTTAGGGTGGTGGTAGCCAATCAGGAATTCAAAAGATTTTAAAGGATTTTAAAGGATTTTAAAAGTTCATTGAAATCTGTTGTTAGTCAAAACGGATTTCAAAAACTCTCAAAATTCCAGCGTTGGTCAATTATAATTTAAACAAAATTCCATAAAATCCGTCGTTAGTCCATGGATTTGCTTACAAAACCTTGTTTTAAAGATTTTGAGGGATTTTTACTGCCTTGCTGTATAAGAGAAAATCCTTGACAATCACCTCCAAAGTGGAAAGATTTTGCCGGATTCCCAAAAGTCGTACCTTTTCCTCTTTCCTCTAAATTTTTGTTTTGTTTTGTTTTGTTTGATGATGAAACCAAAGTTACTGAACCTGATTTATTTTTATTTGTTGTTTTTGTTGTTCCAAATTTATTGACTTATATAATATGCTTGAATTGATCTCACCAATATGATAAAGTAGAAAACGAAGGGCAAAAAGAAGAGAATATGGAGGAATGCCCATTTTGGTTAAATATTGGAGGATAATTGTTTTGTTTTTTTAGCAATTATCAATTTTAATTAGAAAACAAGGGCAAGAAGAGGGTAATTTTTTGGTTAATATTTGGAGCAATGCTTATTTTGTTTTTTTTAATTGAGTACAACATTGGAGCAATGCTCATTTTGGTACTATTTAATTAAATTTTACCTTTATCACTTTTCCACAGGAAATAGTCATTTTGATATAAATAAAAAAGAAAAGTAAATTAAATTACAAATTTTTTATTTGAAATGAAATGAGAGAACAAAACTATGAGAAAAGAGTGTTTGTAAAGAATATAATAACTTTGATTTGAGCTTGGATGGAAAGTATAAAATCCAAGAAAATCCATTGAAATCCTTATATAAATCCATCAAAGTCTTTTAAAATCCTTTGAAATTCTTTAGTATAATTCCATGGAATCCGTCACTCCTTTAAAATAAGGATGGTTTGAAATTCTTTAAAATCCTAATTGACTACCACCCCTTAGTTATAATATACAATGCGAAGGTTATTACCTATGATTTTTATGTCAATGAGAAAAAAATATATATAAAGTTGGGGTACAAAAAATAATAAATAGATTACATCATTATGTATAATACCAAACATAATACCAATATAGGGGAAGTTAGAAACCAACTTATGTATTTCTAGGAATAGTATAAGATAAGCCAAGATTGAGAGTACGAACTTCCAACTTTAATTTGTTGGGGAAAAAAAGGAGAATAACATCAGCTTTTGGGAATATATGCTATTTGGCAGTGTAATTATTCATATAGGAAAACTGCCAGGATCAGATGGCAAAACAATCATCATGATTCAAAATAAGTGTTGGATACACACTTGGTGATAAATTCACATAGGTTGATACATCGAAAATATAGCTTTTCAACAAAAGCATTAAAGCCTGTATACCAAATTTGTGGGGTCAAATAGTCGTTATCCTAAATATAGTTGTTATTTGAAAAAATCTTGATATGATTGGGATATGCTTGATTTCTTATTATGGGATTGCCTTAGTTGATTATAGTCAAGCGGAGGTGATGGATAAATTATTTTTGATAAATTTGATTTTGATTCAAAATTGTGCGCTTGGAAAAGTTATTGACATTAGTGTGATCCTTGGATTGACTTTAGCTTGGTATTAGATTGATCTCCCGCGAGGTAAGGTAAAATTGTTTTGTACATAACATGAAATACTTGGGTTAGCAATCAAACCTCTGCTTCGATCGTATCGTCATAAGGAATTGGTTGAAAGCATTGGATTTTGGCTTATGGAAATGATTACGTTTTGATGGTTCAAAGATTTCCTATCGTCGGACGAAAGTTAACGAGTGGGTACTCTTCGAACGTATTCATTCCACCACGGAGAAATGTAATCCTTCAAGGTGGATGTGTATCAAAATACGGGTTTACATATATTAACAAAATAGGTTGTTGGTCTCGGTGCCACGAGGCTCCCCCACTAATGCATGGTCAAGGGAGGGGTCAGGATGTAGGCAGCCTTACCCCCAACTATGGCTAGGTTGTTTACTAGACTCGAACTAGCATCCTCCGATCATATGGACACTTAATGAGAAAGTAAACGACACCGAGCATATTTAAAAGAATCAAGAAGATAGAGAGCCCCGTATCATATACCGCTAGAGTATCCGCCATCCCAGATTCCATCAGCTCCTCCCTGTTAGCGGCGTTGGCGTTCGCCGAAGTGATCCTCTTCACCTCGCTCTTCAGGTTGTTCAGATCCGACTTGTACTCCCTCAGCTTCGCGAGCAGCGCTGCCTTCACGCTCGGCTGCAGACTTCTCGCCTCCAGATCCATTTTCCGAATCTAAAACATATATTTATATAAGAAGACAAACAAAAAGGTTCTATAACAAATCCGACCTATATTATTTCTTAAAGAATTACCAGGCCTTCGGCATCTTCGAGGCCCGATTTGATCTCGGAAACCTTCTGCTTCTTTTGTTCTGCGAAGTAGAACATAAAATTATGAAAATTAGGGTTTAAATTGACGGAAATTTCATAGAATGATTTGACAAGACCTCACCTCCGTCGAGATGAGCTGCCGATGTGCACTTTCTGGAGAGAGAGGCGGAGATCTCGCAGTACTGGCGCTCGTAGCCTTCGAAAACCTCGCTCATCGTTGCCGATCGGTCGGAATCTCCCTAGTTTTGTTCAAAATCGATACAATTCCTGCTATGGAAAGGGACGAATTGGGAAAAAAAAATAATTACAATCCCTTCTTCCAATGGAGGGGGGAAAAAACTAATCCCCAATTTTGATCGAAACCCTAATTCCCAACCAACAGAACGAAAGAGATTAGAAAAAGAGAGAAAATAAAAATAAAAATATACCAATAATTTTGCAGCTCGAAAGGAGGGAGAGAGAGAGAGAGAGAGAGAGAGAAGGGGGGAGAAGGGGTGTAGGAAAAAGAAAATGTGGAAAGGGTGAGTTGTTGAACGCTGGCTGCTTGTAGTTTATTAAGGGCTAATTAGTGTTTACATTCTGAATTTTATATTAGCTTAGATTTTAGGCTTAATTGCTAATTGCTACCCTCAACTATCACACTTTTTCAAGTTGATACCCTAAATTTTTTTTCGTAACACATTGATACCTCAACTATTTTTTTTTTTCAACTTAATACCTAACATTTTAAAAAACCCCAAAATGCCCTTATCCCTTCCCTCCCTCCACCCCCTCCCCCACTCCGGCCACCCCCTGCTAGCTCCGGCCGACCCCCCCCCCCCTCCCTCCTCGCTTCCGGCCGACCTCCCCCCCCCCTCCTCTTCGCTTCCGGGCCACCTCCTGCCCCCGCCTCCCGCTCCGCACCCCCCTTCCCAGCCTCCCTCCTCCCGCTGCCGAGCCCTAGGGAGAGGCGGGAGCGGACGGACGGCCGGAGCGAGAGGGGGGGGATGGCCTGAAGCGAGCAGGGGGGGGAGCTGCGGCCGGAGCTAGCAAAAGGGGGGTGGGGTGGGGGGGGCGAAGCTAGCACGGAGGAGGGGGGTTAGGGGTAGGGACATTTTTGTCCAAAATAATATCCGGGTATCAAGTTGTTACAAAAAAAAAAGTTTAGGGTACCAAGTTAAAAAATGGTAATAGTTGAGGGTATCAAGTAGCAATTAAGCCTAGATTTTAAGTGTAACATAATCGATTGAAAAGTTTAAATTCTAAAGTTTTATTTTTATTTTTATTTTTGTCTAGCACTTCAAGGGGGTGTTTGGTTCAAGAGTTTTTGTAGCTTGGGAATGGGTTTTGAATTTCTTACCCATGTTTGGTATGCTTATGATTGGGAATGGGGAGGGAATAGGAGGGGCTTAGGAGAGAAAGCTATTCTCATTGACTTGGGAAAGTTATTCCAAAGTCTCCCTTGGGAATAAATTTGCTTTCTTAGGAATGATGCTTGGCTATTTTGTTTGGACGGTTATACCCTCTTTTTATTTTCAAATTTTCGACTTCTATCCCAAACATGTAAATCATCATGAAATTAATGAAAGGGTATTAAAGGAAACTAAATAAATTAATATTTATATCATATGTAAACCAAATATGGAGATAATTTTTTTAATTTTTTTGAACTATTTATTCCCAACATAACCAAACATGGGTATGGAAACGTTGAATTATTTTCCCATGGAAAAGGAATTGAAAACATATTCCTAAGAATACAAAAACTTGATCAAATGAGCCCCAAGTGAAAAGTAACACAAAAACTATGTAGGACCCACAGATTCGAGCTTTCCTTATGGTCTGCTTCGCAATTATAGGAATAGCGATTATGAGATATTTTTAGAATACCGATTATGAGCGGTTATAAGAGGTCCGATTTTTAGATGGTTGTTAAATAGCGGCTTGGTCATTCACTAAGTTCTACAAAATTTTTACACGAATAAAATTAAATTTGGAAGGGTATTAGTAGTTATAATTATTATTTTTAGGATATAAATGGAATAAAATAATAAAGTCGTTCAAAACCTACCGATTTTTGATGTTTATAAAACGACACAAAATTACATTACGCCGGGTTTTTTTTTTTCTTTTTTTTTTGGGGGGGGGGGGGGGGGGGGGTGTACGGGGTGTTGAGCCGACCAAAATCAGTGCCTCGAAAAAAAAGTAACAATCATGAGTTCATAAACGGTCGGTTCAAAAATACACTAGAACCGGTAAAAATATCGTTATCAAGCAGACCCTTAGAGGCAGGACGTGTAGGTGTGTATGTTGTAATAAAAAAAATATTTCTTTTATTTTTTTATTATAATTTTTTTTTTCATGTCTAATAATGAAACTTTTATATATGTTAGGGAGGAAAAAAAAAAAAAAAAAAAAACAAGCATCCAAGTTTCAAACTATCCAATTGCATGCCATCCCTTAAACTTTAAATTAGTATAAAATATTAGGGTTTAAACACTAATTATTATTTTATTTAATTTCTTCCACGACACTAATAAAATCCACCTAATTAATTAGTTATTTAGGATATGCTTAACAATTGTTGGGGTATCGATATGAGGTATTTTAAAATACCGGTTATAAAGGATCCCCTTTAAGTAGCGACTTTTAAACCAATCTAATCCATGCTTGACATTAATTAACGAGCAGTTATAGAAAAAAAATTAACAATAAAATTATTTATATGTCCATATATAAATAAAAAGTCCTCTAAAAAAATATTATAACATTGTCCTAACAAACAATAGCTTATACACCGCTCCTATAACTTGCAAGTATAACATGGTTTGGCAAATAGTAAATTATAAATGTTGGGACAGCAACATTCACTACTATATCAAATGGACCGTAAAAAATTTATGACAATCAGTAACTACCACAAAATGGACCGTGAAATTTTAAAAACTCACGTAGAAAAAAAAAAAAAAAACTATGGTACCTAGAAAAATTATAAAGATGGAAGAAAAAAAGTATTGTAATGTATTAATAGTTGTAGCTATATTTTTTGATAAAGATATAAATGGAAGAAGAAAAATAGAAACCATCAAACATTCTGTGTTTATAAAGAAAAAAAAATTACACTGCACTGATTTTGGGAGGGTTAAGTCCACCAAAATCAGTGACTAAAAAAAATTAACAATCAAATTTCTGTTTTTAAACACTTCATAAATGGTGGATTTTAAAATATTCCAAAATAAAAAATAAAAAAATTTCAAGCAGGCCCAGAGTTGATATATGAGTGGGTCTGGGTCCCACGTGGAATTCTGAATTTAAGTTGTTAAGTTGGACTTAGTTTTGGATAAGAACAAATTGAACAATGGCATCTTGGCTTAAGACATGGTCAACCGGTTGCTTTAATAAAGAACAAAAAAAGTTAAAAAATAAACAAATTGTACGTCGAATGGGTCAAATCCCATTTAGATTAGGGCCTCTACATTGTAATGTAATCGTTATGTAATCGTAATCGTAATCATAATGTAATCAAAATATATATATATATATATATATATATATATATATATATATATATTTTTTTTTTTTTTTTTTATTTGATTATATTACGGTTACGATTACATTAAAGTGTACCAATAGAGGCCTAGGTTCTTAATTGTACTATAATTTTTTAAGGTGTTCGACGTAATGTGCAAAATTTTGTGCACGTTATATTGTATGTCAGTTGGACCAACTGTTCATATTTCTTCCGTGGTTCGATTTCAAAACTGTTCGACCATAAAAATTTTAATGTACAAGACTATAATTAGACCATAATTTGTTAACGAGATAAGTTTGAACATAAAAAATAAGTTTAACTTTTCCAGAGAGTCGATGCAAGCTATATATGGAACCGAATGTACTTTCATCTCTCTGTGTCTTCGGTTTGACTCGTTGACAATGTTTATTTACAAAATAAAGTATTATTATTGTTCATGCAGAAAAAAGTTTTGTCCACAATTTGAATTTTTTCTCTGGTCAAACCAAACTATTTATCAGACTAACTTATGTCGAACGCAAATAAATTTTTCAAGTCGGACGTGTGGAATATAACTCAACTCTATAATTTTTAATACGAACTTTATGCAATAAAATTAAATGAAATTTGAACATGTAAATTTTGAATGTCATCCTAATCATTTATTTATGATTAGGTGATCCATACCATCTACTACATAATATTAAAAAAAATTACAAGCTCGCTATAAATTTTAATAGATAGCATATGTTTTGTGCAAAACGGGCTTCACGCATGACAATAAAATATTTTACAAAAAATAAAGTAGACTTTTCAGGATAAGTTGTCACAACCCGCACCCAGTATAGGGGCACGAGAAGTGGGTACGTCCAGCCTACGCCGCAGTGTCGGCGGTAGTAAGCTGTCCTAGGTTGCTATCTAATCTCATGCAGTGTATAAAATGTACTTGTCCAGATATCAGCTCCAAATGGAGGACAAGTAAAAGGGTATGATCTACTCAAACACAGTCTAAAATACGAAAGGATAACACAGAAGTTATACATAAGGAATTAAAGACAACAACAACTAACTACTAAAATAATACAATATCTCAAACAAACTTAATACAGACTCAATATCTTAACTTTAATACAACAAGTCAAAACATGAAAGCTAAAGTAGTCTACTAGCTAATCTCCTGAATCACTCCTGAGAGTCGGGACCAAAGGTAGCTAATCCCTCGCCAGGTCCATGGTAAGCAGGGCATGTGTCCTCAGGATTATCATCTGTAATATTTTCAACAGGTCCAATCAGGACGGGAACGAGTACAACTCATCTATAAAAACCAAATAAATGACAAAGAACTATAAAGCAGTTATAGACAGTTTTATTGATGAGCATGACAGTTTTATACAGGTAATGATGGCATAGAGAAACAGTAAGATACAAGAAAAGAAAGGTAACTAAAACAAGAGAAGAATCATGGCAATAAAGACTGTAATAAAAGCTAACTGAACTAGAATATCATGTGTGAGTCCAGACAGTACGATATAAGTCTAATGTAATCCCAGTGTGAGTCCAGTCCATATAATCCGATACCAGATGATTTCCGGTACAAGATGAGTCCAACAGTGATCAATGAATCCAGGGTGAGTCCAACTATGATCTAACAGTGTGTTTTAAAATACCGAGGTCGACATGCAAACGGCTGTAGGTATCAGGCACATCTCTCACTGATCGGGCAAGAGATGGCTATGCTTCCGGTAGATTCCAGTGGGAGATTCCAGATTTGGGGTATGTCTACATGTCTTACTCAATATTTTTCCGCCCAGCAAGTGAATCCAAAATCGACAAAAGAATCGAGATGAGTCTGGCCAATACGTGATGATTCCAGAAATGATTCCGGAATGATACCAATGACTCCAGTAATAGAGGCCAGCAAGTAAAGTATGTGTCGATACATGAATCCAGAAATATCCATACGTGTTGATACAGAGAATCACATAGAACTAACTAGAACTGAAATACAGTAATTGACGAACTATCAGAGAATGTACTCGCCTGATACTCTGAAAAGAGTAGTGTAATATCAGATGTCTGTACCAGGGTCACAATGTCCTAAAATAGAGCAATACAGTTATGACATGTCCAAAATGAAGGTAAATGAAATCTACAATGCAATCTATATAAATTCTAAGCCAATCTAGGTCAAAGTCAAACTTGGTCAACTCTTCAGTCAAACTAAGTCAAATCAAGTCATACTAGGTCACAAGAAGTTAAACTAAGTCATACAAGGTCAAACAAGGTTAAACAAGTCTAATCTAGGTTAAAGTCTAGGTCAATCTTAGACTAACTAAGGTTTTGGTTAATCACAGACTAGTCAATAAGGCAATTAGGTCCAGGGTCAACTCTATAAGGCTAACTCAAACCATCATAGGCTAACATGTCTTAGGATACCTAAGATACTATACCACAATGTTAAGGTATAACCAATTATCTATACAAAGTATATCACACATAAATACATATATATAATATCAACCTTAATCCTATAATCAAGCTAATCCCATACTCCAACTTAAATCATGACTCAACTCTAAGTATCTCACTTAACCCCATACATATCTTCATCTATATAGGATTACCCTCATAATCTATATGGTTAACCTAATCATCTAGTTAGGGTTTAGTCAAACCTTAGTCAAATAGTCCTTCTATGTTCATCCAAGTCATTTCTAGGTCAATTAGGTCATGGTTTGACCTATAGTTGACTTTGGTCAACCCTGGTCAACAATGTGGTCAACTATCTAGTCAAATTAGGTCTACTAGACCTAGTGGTCAATTCTAACTTGCTACTAACCATAGGCTAGTATTCCTATGGCACCAAGACATACATTCAATACCTATATACACATAGGCCATAGTACAAGATATAACCACTATATATAATACCATATATATATACACATTCATATATATATATATATATATATATATATATATATATATATATATATATATATATATATATATATATATATATATATATAACATATATACATATATAACATATATACATATATAGGTAGGTAGAGAGAGAGAAATGGTGAGGCAGTGGTGTGTGTCACTGTGACAGGGGGGAGGGGGTTTCTATTCTCAGAAAACTGAGATAGGTGAACCCATAACACACACACATATATATATATACATATATACATATATACACACATATCTACATATATACCTATCCATATACTCTAAGACACACACCTACACACTCATATACATATACATACACATATATTATGTATATACACACAGACATACATAAATATATACATAAAAATTGATTTGCAATTCACTTTAAACTGAGAAAAAATAGGGAATACTGTTCATTACTGAACATATAGGCAAATCCCAAAATCAACACAAAACCTAACTAAAACCTAAAACCAAGGGTTGGTAATCGTGTCCCCATGTGTACACGTGTCGTGTGTGTCCATGGGAGTCCACCACGACACGATACGGCGTGTCCAGTGGTGAAAAACCAAAATCGGGTAACACAGTGCACTGGAATTCGCACTATATCGTGCACGTGTTCACATGTCTCGTGCTCACGACACAGGGCACGCGTGGTGTCGTGCTCGTGTTCCTAGGTTCGCCTAGGGTTGGTAGCTATTAGGTAGCCTGCACAGTGTCCACGTGTCTTACAGTGTCGTGTCCGAGCCCGTATCAGAGCTCAATTTCCACGTGTGTGCTGTCAGTACAATTTCAATGCACACACGAATTCGTGTCCGACACTGCACTAGAAGACACGAAACTTGGGGGGCATGTTCGCAGACATTGCCCCCTCGTGTCCACCAAGTGCCACCCCTCCACGTGTCGTGTCGTGTCCTACGTGAGTCCCGAACAGCAGGGGACTGAACGCGCGTGTGGCACAGTCTCGTGCAGCGAGGACAGAGCCTCGTGGACACGACACACACATCGATACGTGTCGTGCTTGTATCAGGGTGTAGCCTAGGTCTTGGGCTAGGGTTTAGGACTGACACTTTGTGTCCACGTCGTGTCTAGACACGACACGAAGGCCGTGTCAGTGTGTGTTTTATACTATGTGCAGTGTAGTGCACGGTCAGTACGTGTCGAATTTCTCATCCGACACGACACGAGGTGACATGGCACTTGGGGGCTGACATCTCAGTCATGGCCCCTTCGTGTCCACCAAAATTGGTGTGTCGAAGTGTCGTGTATAGTAAAAAATGGGGCTCGAGCAACATGACACAGTGTATGTGTGTGTACAGTGTATTCGTGTCCGTTTTGGACACGGACACGACTCGAATTCGTGCTCAGTCAACTAGGGTTGTGTCCTACATGTCTAGGGCTACCCAAAAATATAATTTGTTTTAGAAAATAATAACATTTATTCCTAAGTGGCATTTCACCAAATACTGTAATTAAGACATAGATACGTGTCCGATACGGACACCAAACCAAACCTATTTTCTACCAAACTTGATCCACAGTTAGGGTATACCTATATGCATGCAATTATGAAGAGAAAACACAATATTAACTAGGTTTAGGGATATTTACCTATGAGTGCAAAATCCTCAATAATTGGCCCTATTTGAATGAAATCCTCCTTCAACTCCCAATGTCCAAAGCTCCACAATTCCTTGCTAGCAAGCCATAACTGGTATCCTCTAGTGTAGGGGGTTCCAATGCAAGAAACTAGGCTCAATTTGGAGTCAAATTGATTAAATGGTGAGGGTGTGAAGTTGTAGGGAAATTAGGTTTTTAGTGTAATGGAAAGAGGCTTGAATGAAAGGGGGGGTGTTCATATAGGATGGGGGGTAGGGTTGGCTGGTCATGGGGGGTAGGGGGTAGATATTTAGGGTTTATCCACCTAGCAAAACTTAGCCCCTAAGTCTTTGACTAAGGGAATAGATATTTAGGTTTCTAGGAAATATCTAAAAGTAAAATATCTAGATATTTGTAAACTAGATATTTATAACCTAAAGCTAACATCCTCTACTTAGTCTTCTAGGTTAGTGACTAATCTCTAGATTAGGGTAAACTAGGTTAGGAGCTAACATGACACTAATCAACTAATTAGATAATAATAAATGACATAAATCCAAATAAATTCTAATAAATTACCAAAATACCCTTTTGACTAAAAAGTGGTAATTTGATGTCCTAATCACATGGTTAGACTTACATGGTCATGGTTAGTCTCTAGGTTATGAAATCTCTAGGGTTTACACTAGGGTTACACTAGTAAAATCACAAAGTCATAAGCCATGACTTAGAAAATAGTTTTAAATTAACTAAAATCACCAAAAATCATATCATGACTAAAATACCATTAATAAATAATAAAAATAATAATTTTTCAAAATATTCCAATTTCAGAAAACTGGGTGTTACAAGTCTACCCTCCTTAGAAAAATTTCGTCCTCGAAATTAAGATAGTCGTACTCCTTCTAGGTCAAACCCCCAGTCAATCAGAGTCAAAAGATAACATGCAATCATAGTCCTACTGGTCGTGATTTCACAGTCTCGAACAGGGTAACTATACTATCTAGTATATCACAAGCATATCCTGACAGGTACTAATGGAATCATACAACAAGATGGGAAAGGAAGGACAGGAAAGACAAACCTGCTAACCCGTCACCTGCAGCGTTGGTCTCCTCGACCGTCATCGCAAAAGCTCCACCCCTCTGGTGCTGAGCTACAGGTGGCCTAGCACCCTTATAAGGAGGTGCAACTGGACAATCCATCTTCTGGTGGGTATCAGACCCACAGGTATAGCAAACCTTCAGCCTCTTCCTACACTGCTCCCTGGTGTCCCTGCTTCCTGCAGTATGAACAACTGATCGTCTTCGGGTCCTGACCTCGATACTGATGCTGCACCTGCTGAAATGGCCTCTGCTGCTGGGGTCCTGGGGCTCTAACTGGCGGGGTCGAATGATGTGGTGTGGGAGGATGATATATCTGCTGGTGTAGCGTCGGTACTTTCTGCTGAAAAGCCTGACGCTTGGTGGGTCCCTCAATGTGTACAGAAGCCGGCCTCTTGCAAGACAGAAGACGCTCCTCTATACTCTGGGCTAACTCTAAGCTCTGGTAGTAGTCAGTCATACCGTTCGCCACTATAAGAATGCCAATGTCTGGAACTAGACCATGGCAAAACCTACGAGTCATCTCCCCAGGGTCAGCAACTAGACTAGGAGAGAAACGGCTCAGGCGACTAAACTCTGCCGTATACTCATCGACAGAACGGGTCCCCTGCTGGATGTTCTGGAATCATAGCCCCATGGCTACCCTAGCGGTGGTCGAGAAGAATTTCTTCTTGAACTGGGTCTTGAACTGATCCCAAGTGGCTCTCCCTCTGTCACTCTCCGTTCCCAGAATGCATATTTTTATACATGTACAACTCATGTATATTTATTTAGTATTTATCATGTATCATCCTGTATTTAAATTCCTTTAATTTTATGTTAGTTAATTATCTGCTTTTTATTCCTGCATTTTGTTTCTGCATTTTATTTTTCTGCTTTTAACCTCTCTGTTTTGCTTTCGAATTGGCCTTGGATGGACCCGGTTAAACCCGACCCAATAACCCCACCTACCACCACCCTTCCTATTTAAGCCCCCATCTCCTTCTCTCTCCTCATAACTCTCATTCTTCACCATTACTTCTTCTTCCTCCTCATCACTCTCTCCACCAACCCAACAGCAGGCAAGTGCAATCTTGCTTCTTGCTTGGAGAACCATTTTTATGGTTCATTTCTCTTTCTCTCATGATTCTGAGAGAGTTTACTACTTAGCATTTTTGATTTCTTTGGCTGGTTTCTCCTAGATCTAAGTTGTTATATTCTCGGTTGTTCATGGGTTTTGATCTCCCAACCTGGCGTGCTTTCTGGCTGGGAACTTCATTTTCTGGCTTGGGACGAAAGCTCAGTCACGCACACGTTCTTACGTGTCTGCGTGAATTTTTAGTCACGCACACGTTCTTATGTATCTGCGTGAATTTTTAGTCACGCACACGTTCTTACGTGTCTGCGTGAATTTTTAGTCACGCACACGTTCTTACGTGTCTGCGTGAGTTTTTAGTCACGCACGCATCTTTACGTGTCAGCGTGGATTTTTAGTCACGCTCATGTTCTTACATGTTAGCGTAAATTTTCAGTCACGCTCATGTTCTTACGTGTTAGCGAGAATTTTTAGTCACGCTCACGCCCTTACATGCCAGCGTAAATTTTGAGTTACACTCACTGTGCGTGCGTGCGTGAGTTACTTTTCACGCTCACGTTAAGGATCACTTTTTTACGCTCACTTTTCACGCTCACTTGTGCGTGCGTGAATTTCTTATCATTCTTCACGCTCACTTGTGCGTGCGTGAATTTCTTATCATTCTTCACGCTCACTTATGAGTGCGTAAATTTCCCTTCATGCTCACGCTGTGCGTGCCAACGTGAACCACTTTTCACGCTCACGCTGTTTACACGCTCACTCCCACCTGCTAGACTTGACGTGACTTGTTGGCCTTAGCCTAGACTTGTTGGCGTGACTTGTTGACCTTAGCATAGACTTGTTGGCGTGACTTTCTAACCTGGGTGTTACTATTTGCTCTATAACTTATTTATTTAATGATGGCATGATAATTCTTCTATTATATCCTTAAGCCTTTTGGCATGGACTTGATAAAATCATGACATGTTAATATTGTTAATACAGATTGTTATGTGGAATGCGCCTTGTGACCTGATTGATCCATGGATACCCAGTGAGACTGGAACTTAACCTTGAGAGTTATAGACTCGACCCCATGCAATACTAATTGACTTTCATACCTTGTTACCATTGATAATAATGGTTATCTTGATTAAAATTGATCATGCGTTCCTAGTTGGAACTAAGAGACTGGCTAGTCGTCTTATTGAATAAATGAGACACGTTCATGTAATGAACTATTGTACTCGATTAGCCGATCCCGAATATTGGCATACATGCACATGCAGGCTTCAAATTATTTATTTATTTAATTAGCTACTTATTTATCTTACAAAAAATAGCATGTGTACTTTATGGTCAAGGCATGATTACTCCGTGGTTAGATTTGATTGTTGCATCACGCTATGTAAAACCTACAACCTAGCCGCACGGGTATCGTTGTAGAGTTGCGCATATCGTACCCCGTACGAAAGTACTCATTTGAATGACCATGATCCACGGCATGGAACTTCACTCAACGTAAAGACTATTAAGTTAAATAAAATAATGATGGCATGGAGATAATGGATTCCCGAGTTCTTATATGGCAGCCCTCTTGGGACTATTAAGTGCCCGACAGGCCGGCTGGTTCCCACAGATACTGTAAATCTGTTACACGGGCAGGGAACAGTATCTGCTTATATTATTGTACATGCTATATTAACGGCGGGCGTCCCGCTGGGACTCGTCTAATTACATGATTGGCGCAATTGATTGACTGGATAGACTAGCCTTGCTCGTACATAGTAAGAACTGAGGAATCCCTATTTGCATAATTCCAGGATAACTTGGGACTCATAATAGCAAGCCATAGTAGTTGATTGGCCGTTCAAGATGATTTGTTTGTGTACTGTACCTACTCTGTTGCCTAACTGAGATGATCAGAATGTCAGGACATGACGGACCAACTTCTGTCCTTGTTTGGTTGGGAGGTTGGTTCGAAGTGTCGTGATATTATGTGAATCCTAGTAGATAGCAGAGATCTATTATTATATTCTCTTACTTACTGGTTTAATCCTTCATATCGTGCTCCCTTGTGGTACTTGCTATTAGAGGTCTAACCTCTCTGGTTTTACATGGCCAGATTTAGAGCCAGTCCTCGAGGATCCATCTTACTTCTACCTCCAAGATGGTCAATACTAGAGGGATGATCGCAGAAGGACTCGAGTGGATTTTCTTACTTCACCGCTCGTTTTGTTATTTACTTCATACTTAGCCGTTTGGCACCGACATGTTAGTCGAATCGTCTTGCTCTTACTTTTGCATAATTGTAACTAAAGTCAGACTGCAGCTGATAACAATTGTGTACATGTTACTATACCATCTGGCTATGTTTTGTAAAGCCAGATCTCAAGAACATTTTGACTAAGCGTTTGGGACGCCTTACTGCTTTATCTTACATGTTCTCTATTTCTGTTTCTTGTTTGGAATGATTGAGACAATAGATGTGAAGTGACCATAGTAAGACTTTCATATAGTATGCACCCCCTCGTCTGGTTAGACATCATTGATCGTATTATACGGTATTCATCTACCCGTAATACGTAGCTGGCTGAGTCATTCCTCCGCTCTCCAGTATTCTGGTTCTGGGGCGTGACAAGGTTTTAGTGGTGACCCATGCAGGTCTGATTTCAGACTTGTGGGGTGTTTTTGATTTATAGGATGTCTCAATCATACGTGTTTCCCCCTTGATCTCATGATTCGTTATTCTCAACCCTTGCTTGACATTCCGGTATCCTTTGACTTCATTGATCCTTCATGTCCGGTTGTTTGATTGTTCTCTTGTCCCTTCTCTTAGCGGCACTTCGTCCGCATCGATCAGAGCTGAACAACAGCAGGAGCAACATGGGCAACCTGACCAGGTTGGTCAGCAACAAGGGCCGGTACTAACTCAAGAGGCTACCCAGGAAGAAGTGATAGTGAAACCAGCAGCTGGATCGCAGTATCCGGATGTTCCACCACCACCGACAGTTCCAGCTACCCAAGTGGACACACCAGCCCTTCTGGAGATCATGAGAGGAATGATGGCTACTCAGCAACATCAAATGTTGGCCCAGCAGCGCATGCACACTCAGTTACAAGAGCAGAATGTGTTGCTCAACCAAGGATTGCAGACAGCTTTGGAAAGAGGAGTGAGGACTGATTCAGGAGCATCAGCCAGGTTTTGCAAGTACAACTCCCGCCGTTTTGAGGGCACGGAGGATGCCATCTCAGCAGATGCATGGCTTAAGGATATTGAAGCTATTCTGACAGCAGCTAAGGTACCAGCAGAAGAACGTGTGGATCTAGTGAAGTTGTTACTTCAGGATCTCGCACGTGATTGGTGGGAATCAGAGGAAGTGGGCATCAGACGTCCTGTGGCTTGGGACGATTTCACTACAAGATTCAAGACCAAGTACTATGGGGTTGTGGCGCAGTTTAAGCTACAACAGAAGTTTATCAGCCTCAAGCAGGCCGGCAAGACGGTAGATGCTTATGCAGCGGAGTTCTGCAGATTGAGTAGATTCGTCCCAAAGATGGTAGCAACAGAGAGCCAGAGGGCCATGAGGTTTCAGCAAGGGTTTCATCTTGAACTCTTACAATTGATAGAGGGGCACAATTACCAAACTTTCGACAAAGTATTGACGGCAACTCGAAGACATGAGATCACCATTCAGAGGCTTACGACAAGGACTGGGGGTCAGAAGAGATCCCACAGTCAGATTGAAGGAGGAGGGGGAGCAGCGCCCCGAACAACAGCACCATCCACTGGCATTCGTATCCACGATGTGGCGATACGAGGACCAGCACCACCACTCAGGCAGCAGCAACAGCAACAGAGGAAGAACCAGCAACCCCCGGCGGGCTGTACTTATTGTGGAAAGATGGGGCACACTAGAGATGTGTGTCGGACATTGAATGGACTGTGTCTGATATGTGGAAATCCAGACCATTGGGTTACCACATGTCCCATGAATTCGAGGTCAGGAGGACCAGGACAGCAGTTTCCTGCTCTGCCAGCACCAGGGCAGGCCAGTATCGAGGACTAGCAGTGGCAGTAAGGCCGTTGGCACAGCGTCCGCAGGCTCAGATGTTTTGGCAGCAGGGACCGCCGATGCAGCAACACCAGTATAGACCACCCCAGCATCATCAAGGAAGGGGCCAGCAGCAGCATCAGGCTAGGCCGCAGCATGGGAATCAGCAAGGAGGTCGAGGGCAGGCATTCACTTTATCCTTGGAGGAGGCATTGGCATCGGGAGATGTTGTGGCAGGTAACATTCTCGTCGCCTCATATCCCGCAGTAGCATTGTTTGATTCAGGAGCATCCCATTTATTTATATCTGCACAATTTGCTACACGACTAGGAATGGAGTTCGAGGCATTGCCAGGGAGGTTGAATATACTCACTGGTAATGGGCTCGTAGGAGTTAGTAGAGTTATTTTAGCATGTAGTGTTGTAGTTTGCGGGCATTCCTTACCCGCCCGGTTGATAGAATTTTCTGTTGGAAATTTCGACATTATCTTAGGCATGGACTGGCTAAAAGACAGTCATGCGACAATAGATTATCGTAGAGGGAGTGTATCTTTTGATATTCCAGGCATGAAGCGGTTCACCTTAGTCAGATCAGAGGCAACTCAGCAAGAGCAGGGAGTAATAGCGGCAATGGAAGAAGTTCAGATTCCGAAGGTAGTTGAAGAATTTCTAGACGTATTTTCTGAAGAACTTCCAGGTCTACCACCGGTTAGAGATATTGAGTTCAATATAGAATTGGCACCAGAAACTAAACCGATATCAGATCGAGTTTACAGAATGGCGGATTCAGAGCAGGCCAAGGTATATCAGCATATAGAGGAACTGAAGGAGAGGAAGTTCATCCAAGCTAGCGTGTCACCATGGGCAGCACCAGTGGTACTTGTGGGGAAGAAGGATGGGTCATCCAGATTGTGCATTGACTATAGGAAGCTTAACGCGGCAACAGTAAAGAACAAGTACCCATTACCCAGGATCGACGACTTATTTGATCAGTTGAGCAAAGCTAGAGTTTTCTCCAAGATAGATCTTCGTTCAGGGTACCATCAGGTGAGGGTTCGGAAGGAAGATATTCCCAAGACAGCATTCAGGTCGAAGTATGGGCATTATGAATTTTAGTAATGCCATTTGGTTTGACCAATGCTCCAGCAATATTCATGGATTTGATGAATCGCATCTTTATGCCATATTTAGATCAGTTTGTCGTTGTGTTTCTTAACGACATTCTCGTATACTCTGCTAGTGAAAAGGAGCACGAAGACCACCTCAGGAAAGTGTTACAGGTTCTGAGAGAGAACCAGTTGTATGCCAAGCTTAGTAAGTGCGAGTTTTGGTCGGATCACATTTTATTTTTGGGTCACATCATATCAGGAGCTGGAGTAGCAGTAGATCCCAAGAAGATAGAAGCAGTAGAAAGTTGGCCAGTACCCAAGACCGTAGCAGATGTGCGGAGTTTCTTGGGATTGGCAGGATATTACAGAAGGTTTGTGTCAGACTTTGCAAGGCTTTCAGCACCCATGACCCGCTTGACCCAGAAGGATGTACTATTCGTTTGGTCGGCAGAATGTCAGGCATCATTCGAGACTTTGAAGCAGAAATTAATATCAGCACCTATTCTTACATTGCCAGTTGGACCCGGAGGTTTTACAGTATATTGTGATGCGTCAGGTAAAGGACTTGGATGTGTCCTTATGCAGCATGGGAAGGTGATAGCATATGCATCTAGGCAGCTTCGGAACCACGAGAAGAATTATCCAACTCATGATTTGGAGTTAGCGGCAGTAGTGTTTGCTCTGAAGCTATGGAGGCATTACTTATATGGTGACCGAGTGGAGATGTACACAGACCATAAAAGTCTGAAGTACATCTTTACTCAGAAGGAACTAAACATGAGGCAGAGGAGATGGCTAGAGTTGATCAAGGATTATGACGTAGAGCTTCAGTATCATCCAGGCAAGGCTAATGTAGTAGCAGACGCCCTTAGCAGGAGGGGCGGCACATTTACGTTGACAACGCAGAGGCATATCTTAGAAGACCTTCAGGAGATGGACATCGAAGTCATACTTCCTAGTGATGTAGGAGTTCTAACAAGTCTGCAAGTTCAATCCGACTTGGTAGGCAGGATCAAGGCAGCTCAGGCACAAGACCCAAGGATTCAGAAGCTTAGGGCAGAATGTGAGTCAGGACTCAGGAAGGAGATGAAAATTCATGAAGATGGCACACTTAGGTTTGGATCACGTCTATGTGTGCCTAGTGGAGATATCAGACATGAGGTTATGGCAGAAGCTCACAGTTCTCAGTATTCTATTCACCCTGGAGGGACCAAGATGTACCAAGATATCAAGCAGCATTTCTGGTGAAACGGGATGAAGAGGGAGATAGCTAGATTTGTTTCTCGTTGCTTGGTATGTCAGCAAGTGAAGGCAGAACAGCAGAGGCCAGCTGGGTTATTACAACCGCTTCCTATTCCGGAATGGAAATGGGAGCATATTACAATGGACTTTGTGACCGGTTTACCGAGATCACCAAGTGGTAAGGACGCTATTTGGGTAATAGTGGACCGACTTACAAAGGTAGCACACTTTCTTCCTTTCAGAGTAGGGCAATCTACAGAAAAGTTGGCAGAGTTGTATATGCAACAGATAGTCAGACAGCATGGAGTCCCTGTCAGTATTGTGTCGGATTGAGATACCCGCTTTACATCATATTTCTGGAAGAGCTTACATCATAGTCTGGGTACCAAGTTAAGGTTTAGCACGGCCTACCATCCGCAGACGGATGGGCAATCAGAAAGAACGATTCAGACTTTAGAAGACATGTTGCGAGCTTGCACTCTAGATTTTGGAGGGTCTTGGAAGAGTCACCTGCACTTAGCCGAGTTCTCATACAATAATAGTTATCAAGCCAGTATCCAGATGGCGTCATTTGAAGCACTATATGGTAAGAAGTGCAGGTCGCCGCTTGCATGGGATGATATCGGAGAGAGGAAGATGTTAGGACCAGAAATGATTGTTCAGACGGTTGAAGTGGTTAAGGTAATTAGAGAGCGACTTCGAGTTGCGCAGGACCGGCATCGTCATTGGGCAGACCAGCATCGTAGGCCGTTAGAATTCTCTGTTGGAGACCATGTATTCTTGCGGATCTCACCTACTCGTAGGGTCATTAGATTTGGCGTTCGCGGGAAATTAAGTCCGCGGTACGTGGGCCCATTTGTTATCCTTGATCGGATAGGCGATGTTGCTTATCGTTTATCTCTCCCACCTTCGTTACGAGAGGTGCATGACGTGTTTCATGTATCTCAATTACGTAGGTATGTATCAGACCCAAGCCATATCCTCGATCATTCGGAGCTGGTTGTTGGTACCAACCTGTCTTACGAGGAACAGCCTGTGTCCATTTTGGACCGAAGAGAGAAGATACTCAAGAACCGAACAATTAGTCTTGTCCGTGTTGCTTGGGGTCATCACTCCTTGGGAGAGTCAACGTAGGAACGTGAGGATGATATCCGGACACGGTATCCATACCTGTTTGACTCACAAGGTATATCTCTTTCTGTATACCTTGATTGTCCTGATTCTTCATGCTTATCACCTTATGGGTAGAGCTACTTGATATCATGGATTGATGAATTTACATATATAGTACTTGCTTTTGATATGGTAAAACGATTGCTTGCTCACTAGAATTGCTTGTATTAGTTTAGCTCCGATATTTCTACCTGCTTGGATTTAAAATTCCGAGGACGAAATTTTTCTAAGGTGGGTAGAGATGTCACTCCCCGTTCCCAAAATGCATATTTTTACATGTGCAACTCATGTATATTTATTTAGTATTTATCATGTATCATCCTGTATTTAAATTCCTTTAATTTCATGTTAGTTAATTATCTGCTTTTTATTCCTGTATTTTGTTTCTGCATTTTATTTTTCTGCTTTTAACCTCTCTGCTTTGCTTTCGGGTTGGCCTTGGATGGACCCGGTTAAACCCGACCCAATAACCCCACCTACCACCACCCTTCCTATTTAAGCCCCCATCTCCTTCTCTCTCCTCATAACTCTCATTCTTCACCATTACTTCTTCTTCTTTCTCATCACTCTCTCCACTAACCCAACAGCAGGCAAGTGCAATCTTGCTTCTTGCTTGGAGAACCATTTTTATGGTTCATTTCTCTTCCTCTCATGATTCTGAGAGAGTTTACTACTTAGCATTTTTGATTTCTTTGGCTGGTTTCTCCTAGATCTAAGTTGTTATATTCTCGGTTGTTCATGGGTTTTGCTCTCCCAACCTGGCGTGCTTTCTGGCTGGGAACTTCATTTTCTGGCTTGGGACGAAGGCTCAGTCACGCACACGTTCTTACGTGTCTGTGTGAGTTTTTAGTCATGCACACGTTCTTACGTTTCTGCGTGAATTTTTAGTCACGCACACGTTCTTACGTGTCTGCGTGAATTTTCAGTCACGCATACGTTCTTACGTGTCTGCGTGAGTTTTTAGTCATGCACGCGTCTTTACGTGTCAGCGTGGATTTTTAGTCACGCTCATGTTCTTACATGTTAGCGTAAATTTTCAGTCACGCTCACGTTCTTACGTGTTAGCGAGAATTTTTAGTCACGCTCACGCCCTTACATGCCAGCGTGAATTTTGAGTTACGCCCACTGTGCGTGCGTGCGTGAGTTGCTTTTCACGCTCACGTTAAGGATCACTTTTTTACGCTCACTTTTCACGCTCACTTGTGCGTGCGTGAATTTCTTATCATTCTTCATGCTCACTTGTGCGTGCGTAAATTTCTTATCATTCTTCACGCTCACTTATGAGTGCGTGAATTTTCCTTCATGCTCACGCTGTGCGTGCCAACGTGAACCACTTTTCACGCTCACGCTATTTACACGCTCACTCCCACCTGCTAGACTTGGCGTGACTTGTTGGCCTTAGCCTAGACTTGTTGGCGTAACTTGTTGACCTTAGCATAGACTTGTTGGCGTGACTTTCTAACCTGGGTGTTACTATTTGTTCTATAACTTATTTATTTAATGATGTCATGATAATTCTTCTATTATATCCTTAAGCCTTTTTGCATGGACTTGATAAAATTATGACATGTTAATATTGTTAATACAGATTGTTATGTGGAATGCGCCTTGTGACCTGATTGATCCATGGATACCCAGTGAGACTGGAACTTAACCTTGAGAGTTATAGACTTGATCCCATGCAATACTAATTGACTTTCATGCCTTGTTACCATTGATAATAATGGTTATCTTGATTAAAATTGATCATGCGTTCCTAGTTGGAACTAAGAGACTGGCTAGTCGTCTTATTGAATGAATGAGACACGTTTATGTAATGAACTATTGTACTCGATTAGCCGATCCCGAATATTGACATACATGCACATGCAGGCTTCAAATTATTTATTTATTTATCTTACAAAAAATAGCATGTGTACTTTATGGACAAGGCATGATTACTCCGTGGTTAGATTTGATTGTTGCATCACGCTACGTAAAACCTACAACCTAGCCGCACGGGTATCGTTGTAGAGTTGCGCATATCGTACCCCGTACGAAAGTACTCATTTGAATGACTATGATCCACGGTATGGAACTTCACTCAACGTAAAGACTATTAAGTTAAATAAAATAATGATGGCATGGAGAGAATGGATTTCCGAGTTCTTACATGGCAGCCCTCTTGGGACTATTAAGTGCCCGACAGGCCGGCTGGTTCCCACAGATACTGTAAATCTGTCACACGGGCAGGGAACAGTATCTGCTTATATTATTGTACATGCTATATTAACGACGGGCGTCCCGCTGGGACTCGTCTAATTACATGATTGGCGCAATTGATTGACTGGATAGACTAGCCTTGCTCGCACATAGTAAGAACTGAGGAATCCCTATTTGCATAATTCCAGGATAACTTGGGACTCATAATAGCAAGCCGTAGTAGTTGATTGGCCGTTCAAGATGATTTGTTTGTGTACTGTACCTACTCTGTTGCTTAACTGAGATGATCAGAATGTCAGGACATGACGGGCCAACTTCTGTCCTTGTTTGGTTGGGAGGTTGGTTCGAAGTGTCGTGATGTTATGTGAATCCTAGTAGATAGCAGAGATCTATTATTATATTCTCTTACTTACTGGTTTAATCCTTCATATCGTGCTCCCTTGTGGTACTTGCTATTAGAGATCTAACCTCTCTGGTTTTGCATGGCCAGATTTAGAGCCAGTCCTCGAGGATCCAGCTTACTTCTACCTCCAAGATGGTCAATACTAGAGGGATGATCGCAGGAGGACTCGAGTGGGTTTCCTTACTTCACCGCTCGTTTTGTTATTTACTTCATACTTAGCCGTTTGGCACCGACATGTTAGTCGGATCGTCTTGCTCTTACTTTTGCATAATTGTAACTAAAGTCAGACTGCAGCTGATAACAATTGTGTACATGTTACTATACCATCTGGCTATGTTTTGTAAAGCCAGATCTCAAGAACATTTTGACTAAGCGTTTGGGACGCCTTACTGCTTTATCTTACATGTTCTCTATTTCTGTTTCTTGTTTGGAATGATTGAGACAATAGATGTGAAGTGACCATAGTAAGACTTTCATGTAGTATGTACCCCCTCGTCTGGTTAGACAGCATTGATCGTTTTATACGGTATTCATCTACCCGTAATACGTAGCTGGCTGAGTCATTCCCCCGCTCTCCAGTATTCTGGTTCTGGGGCGTGACACCCTCTCGCGAATAACGGCTCATTCCGGAACCAAACTCCTGCCAAGTCTATCAGCAGAAATCCCGCTGCCTCGACCTGGAGGTCATCCGGCATCCTAACTCCAAGGAGCTTCCTCTCTACCGAGTCTACCCAGTCATTTGCTACTACTATGCCCTCAGTCCCTAAGAACTCCTTGGGATTCAAACCCATGAAGTCCTTGATCGTCCCCGCTCTCTGTCGTGGCTCTACAGGTGGTGGGACTACGGTACGTTCCTCAGAATGCTCCATGCTCTGACGGAGTAGGGTGGTCTGCTCCTGATGGGTTGTTAGGAACCCCTGGATCAGAGTGAGCAGTTGGTTCCCATCGAGTATGACGGAAGCCTGGGTAGGTATAGTGATAGGGGGTGGTGGAAGTATTGGGTCCTGCTGGGCCTGTGAGGTGGAAGGTGGTGGAAGTATCTGGGTCTGTGGATCTGTGGAGTGAGGAAATATGGTAGGTGGAGGCGAATCAGTTAACTGGTCAGCTGACTGGATGGGGAGTGTGCCATTCTCAGGTGTGACATACTGGGATGAACGAGTAAGCACCATCTAATTACAATAAAAAGGACTTATAAGGACTCTTTAAAGCAAAACAATCATAGACAATAAAATCAAATTATAATAGCAAGCATGTGATGTATTTCCTATATTGCAATCCTAGTATTCTCTAGGTGTTCTAAGCGTCATTCCTAATGTTGTCTAATTACCTTAAGTTTCTAATTGTATGCATGCTTGGTACAATAACGTAACTAAACAATTTAGTCTCGAGACCTGCATGGGGGCACCACTAAAAATGTGTCACGACCCGTACCCTGTATAGGGGCACAAGAAGTAGGTACGTCCAGCCTACGTCACAGTGTCGGCGGTAGTAAGCTGTCCTAGGTTGCTAACTAATCTCATGCAGTGTATAAAATGTACTTGTCCAGATATCAGCTCCAAATGGAGGACAAGTAAAAGGGTATGATCTACTCAAACACAGTCTAAAACACGAAAAGATAACACAGAAGTTATACCTAAGGAATTAAAGACAACAACAACTAACTACTAAATAATACAATATCTCAAACAAACTTAATACAGGCTCAATATCTTAACTTTAATACAACAAGTCAAAACATGAAAGCTAAAGTAGTCTACTAGCTAATCTCCTGAATCACTCCTGAGAGTCGGGACCAAAGGTAGCTAATCCCTCGCCAGGTCCATGGTAAGCAGGGCATGTGTCCTCAGGATTATCATCTGTAATATTTTCAACAGGTCCAATCAGGACGGAAACGAGTACAACTCATCTAGAAAAACCAAATAAATGACAAAGAACTATAAAGCAGTTATAGACAGTTTTATTGATGAGCATGGCAGTTTTATACAGGTAATGATAGCATAGAGAAACAGTAAGATACAAGAAAAGAAAGGTAACTAAAACAAGAGAAGAATCATGGCAATGAAGACTGTAATAAAAGCTAACTGAACTAGAATATCATATGTGAGTCCAGACAGTACGATATAAGTCTAATGTAATCCCAGTATGAGTCCAGTCCATATAATCTGATACCAAATGATTTCTGGTACAAGATGAGTCCAACAGTGATCAATGAATCCAGGGTGAGTCCAACTATGATTTAACAGTGTATTTTAAAATACCGAGGTCGACATGCAAACGGTTGTAGGTATCAGGCACATCTCTCACTGATCGGGCAAGAGATGGCTATGCTTTCGGTAGATTCCAGTGGGAGATTCCGGATTTGGGGTATGTCTACATGTCTTACTCAATATTTCCCCGTCCAGCAAGTGAATCCAAAATCGACAAAAGAATCGAGATGAATCTGGCCAATACGTGATGATTCCAGAAATGATTCCGGAATGATACCAATGACTCCAGTAATAGAGGCCAGCAAGTAAAGTATGTGTCGATACATGAATCCAGAAATATTCATACGTGTTGATACAGAGAATCACATAGAACTAACTAGAACTGAAATACAGTAATTGACGAACTATCAGAGAATGTACTCGTCTGATACTCTGAAAAGAGTAGTGTAATATCAGATGTCTGTACCAGGGTCACAATGTCCTAAAATAGAGCAATACAGTTATGACATGTCCAAAATGAAGGTAAATAAAATCTACAATGCAATCTATATGAATTCTAAGCCAATCTAGGTCAAAGTCAAACTTGGTCAACTCTTCAGTCAAACTAAGTCAAATCAAGTCATACTAGGTCACAAGAAGTTAAACTAAGTCATACAAGGTCAAACAAGGTTAAACAAGTCTAATCTAGGTTAAAGTCTAGGTCAATCTTAGACTAACTAAGGTTTTGGTTAATCACAGACTAGTCAATAAGGCAATTAGGTCCAGGGTCAACTCTATAAGGCTAACTCAAACCATCATAGGCTAACATGTCTTAGGATACCTAAGATACTATACCACAATGTTAAGGTATAACCAATTATCTATACAAAGTATATCACACATAAATACATATATATAATATCAACCTTAATCCTATAATCAAGCTAATCCCATACTCCAACTTAAATCATGACTCAACTCTAAGTATCTCACTTAACCCCATACATATCTTCATCTATATAGGATTACCCTCATAATCTATATGGTTAACCTAATCATCTAGTTAGGGTTTAGTCAAACCTTAGTCAAATAGTCCTTCTATGTTCATCCAAGTCATTTCTAGGTCAATTAGGTCATGGTTTGACCTATAGTTGACTTTGGTCAACCCTGGTCAACAATGGTCAACTATCTAGTCAAACTAGGTCTACTAGACCTAGTGGTCAATTCTAACTTGCTACTAACCATAGGCTAGTATTCCTATGGCACCAAGATATACATTCAATACCTATATACACATAGGCCATAGTCCAAGATATCAAGTCTATATATATATATATATATTTACATATCTAATATATAGTCAACTATATATATAATACCATAACATATATATATATATATATATATATATATATATATATATATATATATATATATATATATATATATATATATATATATATATACCCAACTATATATAACCACTATATCAATACATATAACCTACATATATATCCCAATATATAACCACTATATATAATACCAAATATATATACACATTCATATAACATATATATATATATATATATATATATATATATATATATATATATATATATATATATATATGCAAATGACCCTCTAGCCTAGTGGTTAAGAGAGATGCATGCGGCCCAAGTGGTCGGGAGTTCGAGCCTCAGTGGAGGCGAGTTCACCACAAGTACCCATTGCTTAAAAATATATATATATATATATATATATATATATATATATATATATATATATATATATATATATATATATATATATATATATATATATATATAACATATATACATATATAGGTAGGTAGAGAGAGAGAAATGGTGAGGCAGTGGTGTGTGTCACTGTGACAGTGGGGGGGGGGGGTTTCTGTTCTCAGAAAACTGAGATAGGTGAACCCATAACACACACACACACACATATATATATACATATATACATATATACACACATATCTACATATATACCTATCCATATACTCTAAGACACACACCTACACACCCATATACATATACATACACATATATTATGTATATACACACAAACATACATAAATATATACATAAAAATCGATTTGAAATTCACTTTAAATACTGAGAAAAATAGGGAATACTGTTCATTACTGAACATATAGGCAAATCCCAAAATCAACACAAAACCTAACTAAAACCTAAAACCAAGGGTTGGTAATTGTGTCCCCATGTGTACACGTGTCGTGTGTGTCCATGGGAGTCCACCACGACACGACACGGCGTGTCCAGTGGTGAAAAACTAAAATCGAGTAACACAGTGCACTGGAATTCGTACTATATCGTGCACGTGTTCACGTGTCTCGTGCTCACGACACAGGACACGCGAGGTGTCGTGCTCGTGTTCCTAGGTTCGCCTAGGGTTGGTCTAGCTATTAGGTAGCCTGCACAGTGTCCACGTGTCTTACAGTGTCATGTCCGAGCCCGTATCAGAGCTCAATTTCCACGTGTGTGCTGTCAGTACAATTTCAATGCACACACGAATTCGTGTCCGACACTGCACTAGAAGACACAAAACTTGGGGGGCATGTTCGCAGACATTGCCCCCTCGTGTCCACCAAGTGTCACCCCTCCACGTGTCGTGTCGTGTCCTACGTGAGTCCCGAACAGCAGGGGACTGAACGCGCGTGTGGCACAGTCTCGTGCAGCGAGGACAGAGCCTCGTGGACACGACACACACATCGATACGTGTCGTGCTTGTGTCAGGGTGTAGCCTAGGTCTATGGCTAGGGTTTAGGACTGACACTTTGTGTCCACGTCGTGTCTAGACACGACACGAAGGCCGTGTCAGTGTGTGTTTTACACTGTGTGCAGTGTAGTGCACGGTCAGTACGTGTCGAATTTCTCATCCGACACGACACGAGGTGACATGGCACTTGGGGGCTGACATCTCAGTCATGGCCCCTTCGTGTCCACCAAAATTGGTGTGTCGAAGTGTCGTGTATAGTGAGAAATGGGGCTCGAGCAACAGGACACAGTGTATGTGTGTGTACAGTGTATTCGTGTCCGTTTTGGACACGGACACGACTCGGATTTGTGCTCAGTCAACTAGGGTTGTGTCCTACATGTCTAGGGCTACCCAAAAATATAATTTGTTTTAGAAAATAACAACATTTATTCCTAAGTGGCATTTCACCAAACACTGTAATTAAGACACAGATACGTGTCCGATACGGACACCAAACCAAACCTATTTTCTACCAAACTTGACCCACAGTTAGGGTATACCTATATGCATGCAATTATGAAGAGAAAACACAATATTAACTAGGTTTAGGGATATTTACCTATGAGTGCAAAATCCTAAATAATAGGCCCTATTTGAATGAAATCCTCCTTCAACTCTCAATGTCCAAAGCTCCACAATTCCTTGCTAGCAAGCCATAACTGGTATCCTCTAGTGTAGGGGGTTCCAATGCAAGAAACTAGGCTCAATTTGGAGTCAAATTGATTAAATGGTGAGGGTGTGAAGTTGTAGGGAAATTAGGTTTTTAGTGTAATGGAAAGAGGCTTGAATGAAAGGGGGGGGGGGGGGGTGTTCATATAGGATGGGGGGGTAGGGTTGGCTGGTCATGGGGGGTAGGGGGTAGATATTTAGGGTTTATCCACCTAGCAAAACTTAGCCCCTAAGTCTTTGACTAAGGGAATAGATATTTAGGTTTCTAGGAAATATCTAAAAGTAAAATATCTAGATATTTGTAAACTAGATATTTATACCTAAAGCTAACATCCTCTACTTAGTCTTCTAGGTTAGTGACTAATCTCTAGATTAGGGTAAACTAGGTTAGGAGCTAACATGACACTAATCAACTAATTAAATAATAATAAATGACATAAATCCAAATAAATTCTAATAAATTACCAAAATATCCTTTTGACTAAAAAGTGGTAATTTGATGTCCTAATCACATGGTTAGGCTTACATGGTCATGGTTAGTCTCTAGGTTATGAAATCTCTAGGGTTTACACTAGGGTTACACTAGTAAAATCACAAAGTCATAAGCCATGACTTAGAAAATAGTTTTAAATTAACTAAAATCACCAAAAATCATATCATGACTAAAATACCATTAATAAATAATAAAAATAATAATTTTTCAAAATATCCCAATTTCAGAAAACTGGGTGTTACATAAGTCCCTCACATCTATCATATTAAGGACATAGTCCTCTAGATTTTTTCATATCATATTATTCAAATATCCAACAATTGAATTTGTGGGTCTCTCAGACTACAACTAGTGAGAAAAATATATTAGTTCTCTCATATTTTTATAATTCCTTGGTTCGTCAATACAAGTAGCGATAATTGAAAGGTAGCAGTTGGAAAATACAAGACAAAAAATTAAATATAACTTTTGAAGATTTATAATAGAGAATTATATTAAAAGGGAGGAGGGTGTGTCGATGGTTTCGAGCTTATAAAGAAGAGGGAATGGTAGGGAGGAGTGAAACAAGGTAAGGAAGGGTAAGGGAAGTGCGTGTATAGTGATAACGGATTTAATGTTGGATAGTAAGACAATTAGATAAATCGTAGACTCTTTATGGAGTCAGAATGGGATGTAGTAGCTAGAGTTGATAGCGGTAGATTTAAGGCCGGAGATGGGAGGAGATGAAGGTAGGTAAGAGGAGGAGATGTAGAGGGAGGGCATTAACAATTTTCAAAATATTATTCATTAGCTAGTATATCTGGAGGGTGACGTACAATTTAAATTGTATTTACGTCCTAACCAAATCTCTACTAGACACCACGGGCTAGCACTTTTTCTTGCGAGATTCGTTTAAGCAACAAAATATGATTGATTTGGGAGGCATCGGTAATTTTCGAGAACGGACGTATGCACATTTGTATATTTTGGAACATATATATATATATATATATATATATATATATATATATATATATATATATAAAATATATATATATATATATATATATATATATATATATAACAAAACATGGTCGTAAGTTGTGACAAAGGATAAAGAATGATCTAGATTAAAAACGATAAAGAGTATTTTTAACAGAACATGAAATATCATAAATAAAATATAATAATTTTTGACATATGGATAAATTATCTAAATTTTTTTTATCACAACAGGCCAATAATTTCTAAAATATTACTATGAAATGATAGGAATGGTTAAAAAAAGAAGAAGGGGGAATGAATAAATAACTGGTTTAA
Organism: Iris pallida; assembly: GCA_029216955.1. NCBI lineage: Eukaryota > Viridiplantae > Streptophyta > Magnoliopsida > Asparagales > Iridaceae > Iris > Iris pallida. The sequence goes on from JANAVB010029617.1 coordinate 1,612,600, forward strand.
AAAAACATGGTTTGGAGAACCTATCTCAAAATAGAGTAGGTTAAAGGGACTTGTCTGAAAATAAAACCCAAAACGTGCAAAATACCGCCACCGGACCGGACAAACCGCTTCTTTAAAAAAAAAAAACCCTCCATAAAAAACCCAATCGATTCCGTTCACACTTGCTCTCTCCCATGGGTTTCTCCAAACACGTCGCTGTCGTCCTCTTCCTCCTCCACTGCTCCTTCGCGCCGTTCGGGTCCGGATCCCCCGGACCCGAGCCCGCTAGATTCCTCCGGCGGGCGAAGGAGCCGGAGCTGGCGGAGTGGATGGTGGGGATCCGGAGGAGGATCCACGAGAAGCCGGAGCTCGGCTACGAGGAGTTCGAGACGAGCAGGCTCGTAAGGGAGGAGTTGGGCCGGATGGGGATCCGCTACGAGCACCCGGTAGCGGTGACGGGCGTCAGGGGCCTCGTCGGGAGCGGGAACCCGCCCTTCGTCGCGCTGAGGGCCGATATGGATGCCCTTGCCATGCAGGTCAGCCACTCTGTGTAGTGTCCGATACGAGTCCGATACGCTGTGACACTGAGAACACACACTTTTGGAATGTTCGTGTTGTGTCCCATAGGACGATATGAATTGGACACGGCACCAATTTTTGGAGTGTCCTTGCTTCCTAGGGTTTTTTCCCCCCTTCTGATTCAGTTGCTGAGAGCTTTGGACTTCGAGTTCCTCGGAAAAGGAAATTTCGATCACGTTTAGAATTTGGCCCATGGTGAATAATTTGGAAGGAAAAAATTGATAGGAATGTGAAAGACTGCAACTTGAGAAGTGACCTATTTGAAAACGACAAATGTTAGGAGTGCTACAAAAATTACTATGGAGTAACACAATTTTTGTAGTCCCGTGCATATCCAGAAGTGTGATTGCAGTCCTTGCAAAGTTTTGGCACTCCTGATTTTATATGAACTGCCAAAATTTTGGAAGTCATATTTCTTCAGGACTGCCAAACCCTAGTAATTCTTGTAGTGCCCTTAACATTTGCCCAAAAAATTTATGTCTATTTCGAGGAGTTATTTAGAAAAAGGGAAAATTGGGCCTATGATGGTTATTGTGACTATAAACCTCTTTTAAAGATTGGTTCCCTTGGAAATGTTTGATAAAGTTTGTATGAACCTCTTTTAGATATTGGTTCCCTGACACATGTTACATGAAGTTTGTGTATTGTGCGAACATTGTCTTGAATTTTATTTCAAAATGAAATTGCTTTTAGGACACTTTTAATTCAGCGAGTTTTGTTGGAATGTTATAGTTACTTACTGATGGGTCAATTTTTAGACAAAGATACTACTGGTAATTTACTTTATTTGTGAATAACACACAAATATTTTATTCAAGATGAAGTTCTTGCTAATTTCCATATTCCTTTTTTTTTAACGAATTGTAGTATATCTAAACTAGGCCTTCCTTAAAATGGGCAGGAGAGTGTTGAATGGGAGCACAAAAGCAAAGTCTCCGGGAAGATGCACGCCTGTGGCCATGATGGACATGTTGCTATGCTGCTAGGTGCTGCTAAGATTCTTCAGGAGCATCGTGACGAGTTGAAGGTGGGTTGTTTGTCTTTCTTTCGCTCCTTTCTGTAGGCTAATGTCCTTAAGGAACATATGAGCATACTTTGGAAGCGGTATCGTCTGTTTGAACTTTTCTCTTGTTACTTTAAAGACAGCGTTGCCAAGAAATTCGGCACATTTGACTATTTAGGGGTGTTAATAATTAGCAGGGCTCCTCGTGAGCCTTCTCGAGCTCGGCTTGCTGAAGCCTGGTGAGCTGAGCTTTTCGGTCTCGAGAGCACAAACTTGAGCCTAAAAATAAGCTATTCTGTAAGCTAGCTTGAGCCGAGCTTAGAGGTATTCGTCTCGCAAGGCTAGCAGGCTGCCTCGTTTCTATTTGTATATTAATATATTAGAAATATTTTGCTCAATCGTTGAAGGTTGTGCCTTAGGCCATCTCCAATGGAGGTTTCTCTCTCCCCTATTTCTAGGGTAGAAATATACTTTAGAAAAAAAAACACCTTCCAATGGAGATTTCTATAACAATTTCTATCCTATGCGGCTGTGATGTAGGATGGAGAGTTTATATGAGGGTTTTCTACCTATAGAAACTCTCATAGGAACTCTAATCTCTCATACCAATTAATATTGGGCCTCACACCATTTAATTGATCCTTTCATTTGTTGCTACGCTAGGATAGAAATGGAAAACCATTGAAGAGTGTTTTTTACGTGTGCAATTTCTATATAGAAACTCTATCGACTAGGATGAAAATTTCCTTAAAAGTATAATGACAAGTAGGATATAAACCCAATTTCAGAAATCCCCATTGGAGATGGCCTTAGCCTTACCCGTGACAAAGGTGGTTGATGATTGAGGAAACAAAATATCGAGGTGACTGTTGGATAAACAATAATGTGTTAATAAATATGTATACTTAAGAATCTTCATATTTGAGTTTAAGTTTGTCTATAATTAAAGCTCATATCGAGCTTTTTAAATTTAAAAAAAGCTGCTCGCTAGACAATCTCGAGTTTGCAAATATTATAAGGTTAAGCTTGAGCTCAAGTTTTAGGCTTATCCCAAGCTCATGCACTAGCTTGATATTTTCATAACAACCATGATTCGAGCTGACGGTAGGGGTGTGCATCGGTCGGTGGTCGATCTATTTGGTCACAACCGAAGTCGAATCGAAGTTAATCGGTTTGAAAATAATCACAGTCGAACCAAACCAACCAATTGGTCGGTTCGGTTTTGAAACCGACCGACTTGGTTCGGTTTGGATCGGTTCGGCTGATCGATTTTGATCAAACAAAAAATTTCAAGTATATAAAAGTTTTTCACAAAGTAAATTCACACAAAAATAAATTCTAACCATCTTTTGTTTGGAAGATGTTTGTATTTGATTCCAAAGTGGACAATAATCTTATAAGTAAATCACTTGCATAATAATTTTTTTCCACAAATCCAAAATGATTCTCGAAAATAAACGATAATCCTAGTGGATCTATGAATTGAAGATGTAAAATAAACAAACAATGAGATGGATAGGTTGGACCGGATATAAACATAACTTTAGGTTGTTACTAACTAGGTTCGGTTTGGTTCGGTTTAAGCGGTTTTTGGAATGATCAAACCGTGAACCGAACCAAATCGATCGATTTTTTAAATGGTCAAGTCGAACCAATCCGACCGGACCATCGGTTCGGTTAAAAACTGACCGATTCGATTTGGGTTGGTTCGATTTAATCGGTTTGGTTCAAATATGCACACCCCTAGCTGACGGGGTGCTTGGTCAAAATTAGTTGTTTTGTTAGACTAATGGGTAGAATTCTAGTCCAGGAACACCTGAAAGTAGATTCCAACCAGACAAAAGCTCAACTTGTTAACACCCCAACATATGACATACCAGTTCTCACTTTCTTACTGCTTTGCGTGCATGTGGTCTGTCCGCTCTTTGGAGACCTGTACCAGGGAGATGAATGCAATTGCCTCAACCAAATCGGATATGTTATCTCTTCGTCTAAGACTCTTTTATGGTCTAGGAGAACATGAGGGATGTTCCTTGGTTGCAAGAGTTTAACATGCGTAACCAAAAGGGTAGGTCTTCCTTCCAACTGCTTAGAGCTACCATTGCTAGGAGTTTGGCATCATTGTAGAGGGTTGATAACGGCCTAACACCAGTCATATAACCCTGGCCTAGGGCGGCCAGAGGGCCCCATAAAATTTGGGGGCCCCCAAAAAAATAAATAAATAAAAATATATATATATATATATATATATATATATATATATATATATATATATATATAATCTTGTATCAAACATAGAACTAATATGTAACATGACCCTCCTTTATCACAAAACAATTGTGGTGTAGTGTTAGTATGTTAAACTTGCACACAAGAGGTCCTAGGTTCAATTCTTTGCTGCAACATTTTTTAAAATTTACTTTCAGTTCAATTTTTTATATTATGTATGGGTCCCATTTAAAAGTTTGCCTAGGCTCCCCATAAACTCAGGGCCGGCCCTGCTAACACCAGTCATAAAACTTCGTCGATTCCTTAGTGGAGTTTTCACATGCTCCCTAGTTGACGATAGCATTCCGATAAGAGAGGGCTTGGAGAAGTGTTGATGCTTAAAAAAAATTGTTTTGTGGACAGACATGGCCTAGATGGATTTGTGAGGGTAAAATGGTCATTTCAACCATCTAAGTCCAACACACGCTAGAAACCACCTTGAAGGCTAGCTCTGCTGAGTTTCGCTGAGAAAAAAATCCTAAACAAAGCTTCTGTCCGTGCAACTGAGCACATATCTGCTTTCGTGCCGCTGTGCTCGTCATGCTTTCAGTTCTGCGCCTCTGAGTGTTGTTGATTCCGTACCGATGGACGTTGTTGCTACTTCCGCACCTCTAAAGCTCCTAACCGATTGAGCGATTATTGAGATCCCACATTCTTAGTGGGGGTCAAGGGTCTAACACTCACGTTCTTAATGGGTTGTTATCGTCCTGATTATAGGCTATTATGCCTCAACTTCCGTGAGAAAGGAGGAGAACGTGGGTAGTTCTCTCCACTACTAGCTGTTTAGGCGTTGTTTAGTCATGCGGAGCCTATGACGTTTCTCCGCGGAAGGTTGCGAGACTTGTAGTTTAGCGATTACAGAGGCGTTCCCTCTACAAATAGTCCACGATGCGGTTAACTTCAGGTTTTCTCCCAAGGAATTCTTTCCAAGACACATTGGCTATAAGCTTCCTTGCAGAAGCCTCATAAAAGTGTGTTCATTGTTCATATCTCGACAAAAAGCTTTCAACGTTTTGGAGTTCCGAAGATTCTGAAATAACTCATCATCGTCGAGAAGAAGCCCCAATCTTGGATTCGGATCGTCAATGAAACAGAGTAATCGGGCGCTGATCAAGATTTTATCGCCACATTTCTTTAGAACTCTGTAAAAGTTGTAGATTTTCTTTTATAATCTCTTGTTGAAGAGTTCCAACACTTGTCTACAACAATTTTTTATAAAGTTTTCCTTCGCATCATTTTCATCGGAAACAAGGAGGAGGATGGCACGTGTTTTCTGCATGTTTTACGCATCACTTAATCCATTCTTTTAGTGCTTTGAATCACTTAACTCCATTGATCAAATAGTAATTAAATTTCTTATCACACTCCTGATGAATAAGTAATCACTAATAATGTTTCCTGAATGGGGCTGAATTTTCCAATTTCTTCTCTTTTGGTAAAAATTATGTACATACTAAGTCTTTCTTGTGGTTCCTTGCAACTGTTACAGGGAACAGTGGTCCTTCTGTTCCAACCTGCCGAGGAAGGAGGTGGAGGTGCAAAGAAAATGGTCGAAGCTGGAGCTGTAAAGGATGTCGATGCTATTTTTGGATTACACCTTTCTACAGACGTACCCATTGGTGCGGTAGCTTGCAGAGCAGGGCCTGTTCTGGCAGCGAGTGGGTTCTTTAAGGCTGTTATCAGTGGCAAGGGCGGTCATGCAGCCCTTCCTCAGCACACAATAGATCCAATTTTAGCTGCAGCCAATGTAATTGTAAGCTTGCAGCAGCTTGTTTCGCGTGAGGCTGATCCGCTGGACTCACAGGTACATCATATAAGTAGAAGCATACTCATATTTCTTATTTCTAGTATCAGTTATAAACATCACCCAGTCCAACTATTATTGTGTCAGCCTAGAGTTTATGCCAGATTACTTATAATCCATACTAACTTGGTCTTAACCCCTTCCTTTTGACAATCTAAGACGATGCAATCACATCTTGAGAAAGCCGTCTCAGTTTTTCAAACGTGTTTTTTCCAGTTATTATTCGCCCTTTTTCTTTTTATATACATTCTTCGTGTTATTTCGCTCAGTTATAACTTCTCAAAATTGAATATCTATGATACGATCGCTTACTACTCCAGTTTGCTGTAATTCCCCCTACTTGTTTGAGGTATTTAAATCTGATACAAATTTCAATTACCCTCCCCCATTTGATTCATTTATGGGAAATTTTAAATAACTTCTAAAGAACAATGTAAACCTAGTACTGCTTCAGCCTTATAAGTCCCAGGGCTTGGATGTCATCAGGTTTATATGTCCCATGCTTCGAGAAGAAATTGAATTTGTAAATATTGTAAATTATTAGTTTCAAGGTAACAAAATTTATGAATTGCTTAATTCATCACGTCAATGTTCACTTGACCATTTCTATATAACTTCAGATTAGTGACTATCCAGTCCATGCCTTCAGGGTTGCAGCATATGCATAGTTTGTAGTATGGACTGATAGCGGTCCGATATGGACGATACCGTTGCGGTTTGTCATGTCCCAATCCGATACCGACCGATACGGATTGATACTGACATCGGGGTATCTTTTTCAGTAAGTTCGGCAAAGAAAATTGAACGAAAAAGACAAATCAACTAGGGTGTAAAATCATAATAAGGTTGTAAAAGTATGTAAAATATAAAAATCTATCGCAAGTAAATCAATTAGGACGTTTGGTTCAAGTTTTGGAGGCTTAGGAATGAGTTTTGAATTTCTTACCCATGTTTGGTATGCCTAGGATTGGGAACGAGTGGGGAATATGAGCATTGATGTTGGGATGTGGGAAAGCTATTCCCAACCCCCCTTTGGAATAATTTTGTTTTTTTATGAATGTTGTTTGAGTATTTTGTTTGCAGCGTAATACCCTCTATTTACTTTCAAATTTTTAACTGCTATCCCAATCCCAATAATGTGAGTTTAGGTAATAGTAGCATCATGAAAATAATGAAAGGGTATTTATGGAAACTAAACAAATTAAGATTCCTACTCCTGTGTGAACCAAACATGAAAATGAAAAATTAAAAATTTTGAACTACATATTCTCAATCTAACCAAACATTGGTATGAAAATAATGAAATACTTTAAAGGCTTTTTCTAAGGGCACCACACCAATTACTTGGGGCTATCCCAAAATTTTTGCAAAAAATTACAAGTTTGCCATCAAATTTTTTTACTTGGGGCTAGTCCAATTTTTTCCAGCAAGTAGGACTGCCAACATGCTGGCAGTCCTAACATGTGTTAGGATTGCCAACAAGTTGGCAGTCCTCGGAGAAGAAGAAGAAGAAGCAGCAGCAGCAGATGCGAAGGCCTCGTCGTCGCCTTGGAGAGCCGCCCCGCCGTCGAGGACTTCGTTGTCGCCGCGTCCCTCGTCGGCGCCACCCTCGTCACCCTCCTCTCCGCCGCCGCCTCCGACCTACAACCGCCCCAAGCAGCCAGCCGACCACACCGAGCCGGTGCCGACCTCTCCTCCGTCGAGTGCGTCCACCTCTCCGTCGCCGACCACACCGCCCACCTCTCCTCCGTCGCCGACCACCTCTCCTCCGTCGCCGACCACCTCCGGCGTATCCACCTCTCGCGCCGTCGTGTGAACCCCAACCCAACGGCTGCGGCGAGTCTCGGCTCTGCCGGCGCCGCTCCACTCTGCCGGCGAGAGAAAAACCCTAATGGAGGAAGGAGGAGGAGGAGGAGGAGGAAGGAGGAGGACGAGGAGAGAGGAGAGAGAAAATCCTAATATTGGGCTGCCCCCAAGTAATTTTCGGGACGTCCCCAGTAAAAGTTCCTCAAACCTGGGCCGTCCCCTATTAAGTGATAGTCCCTAGTAATAGTGGGGGTGCCCTTAGAAAAAGCCTACTTTAAATTATGCCTAAATATGTAGAATTTTTTTTTTTCTAGAATTTTAATAATTTATTAATAATAATGTGTTTTCCGATATCAAAAAATTCGATATTCTGATCTAAAACCACCGATACTTCCGATACCACCGATTTCGATATAGATACAGCGAACCTTGTTGTATATGATGAGGTCACGTTCTGTTGCCTGTGGTGGTAAATTGTGGATTATGTTTCGTAGTGTTAATGTAATCCATAAACTGTTGTTTGGGTTTGAAATTTTGGGGTCCGTCGTCTTCATAGAGCTCATGTGAACTTCTCGTGACAGGTAGTAACGATAACTAAATACGAAGGAGGTAGTGCATTTAACGTCATTCCAGATGCTGTGATTATCGGTGGCACCTTCCGTGCCTTCTCAAAAGAAAGCTTTAACCAACTTAAGCAGCGGATCGAGGAGGTAATGTATTGAAACTTGAAGAATACATGCTCTGCGAATTATGCTCGGTTCTTGGTGTTGGTGTTTTATTCGTGTTCTTGGTTTTGATTCTACAGGTTATTGTCGGGCAAGCATCTGTGCAGAGGTGCAGCGCCGCCGTGGACTTCCTCGCAGAAGAAAGCCCGTTCTTCCCCGCGACAGTCAACAGCAGAACACTCCACGGTCACTTCGAGAAGGTAGCTGGAGAAATTCTCGGGACGGAGAATGTCAGGGAGAAGACTCCGGTGATGGGGGCAGAGGACTTCTCCTTCTACTCCGATGTCGTTCCTGAGACGTACTTCTACTTCCTGGGGATGAAGAATGAGACGAGAGGACCACTGCATCTGGGCCACTCGCCGTACTACGAGATCAACGAGGACGCGCTCCCGTACGGTGCAGCGCTCCAGGCGTCTATGGCTGTAACTTACCTCTCCGGTATGATCAGCAGCACTACTGCCCCTCTGGTGAAGGAAGTTGCTGCCCATGACGAGCTTTAGCTAGATGGGTCTGTCCCTTTGTGATGTAGAAGTAGCTGTGCGCATGCCATCAAAGGTTAGCCAAGCCCACTCTCTCTACAACATTAAATTTGGATTTGTGTTTTTTAATTAGCTGGCTCTTTCTTCGTCATGTTAAGAGTGGTGCTCATCACTTCCGAACACAAAATATTTGCAGGTACTGCATGTGCTTTTAATTCTCATAAAGTGATATCTGTACACCACTTGTTAGCATAATTAAGGCCATCTCGAACGGAAATTTTTAAAATTGAGTTTATATCCTACTTGACATTGTATTTTAAGGAAATTTATATCCTAGTTGGTAGACTTTTATATAAAAATTGCACACATAAAAATATTCTTTAACGGTTCTCCATTTCTATCCTGTGTCAAAAAGTAAAATGATAAGCGAGACCAAATACTAATTGGTAAGAGAGATTGAGAGTTTCTATGAGAGCTTGTACATATAGAAATCCTCATAGAAACTCATCACCGTCACTTAGGATATAAATTGGAATAAAAAAGTTCATTGGTAGAGATTTTTTTTCTAAAATGAATTTCTACCCTAGAAATTGAGGAGATAGAAACCTCCATTGGAGATGACCTAAACACCAATTAGCCTTATTTCAGTGTACTGCTTGGAAAACAATGAGCATCTACATCATTAAATCTCCAATGGCCTAAACACCAATTAGCCTTATTTCAGTGTACTGCTTGGAAACAATGAGCATCTACATTATTAAATCCGTCATATGGGTTTAGTGGCACCTGAACCAGGACAAGCTGTAATTTATCAGGATTGTAAATATAAGCATAGTTGGGAACGCAGTGTGATCCAAACCATAGTTAGTCCATGGGTATGATAATGGAATGGACTCGTATGTTTTAAAAAAAGATTTTTTTTAAGGTTTGAATCAATTTCAATTATCTACACCTCATGATCTCTTCTCCTATATGATATGTGACTAAATTATTAACTCCATTGTTACTCTCTTGTTGAATCGTAAACGACTTACAATCCAACAATATCCACCTTAGTTTGTTTCTGCTAGTCGAATAATCCTAGCACCCATGCTACCTTTTGTTCGTTTCCGTCGGCCGAGCACCCAGAAGATCCAATATATTATCATCTCAATCCATTCGACCATAGAACCAAACCACGTTCATCCACACAACCTGTGTGCCAACCACAACGTGTTGTTTCATCCTGAACGAGTCAGACCCACATTTTACATCAATCCGTGTAGTTGTTTATGCTCGAGCACCCAGTAGATTCAATATATTGTCATCTCGATCATTCGAACACATAACCAAACCGACACGTTCATCCACACCACCATTGTGTGCCAACTACAACGTCTTGCTCCACATGGGACGCATCAGACCCACCTTTGAATCAATCCGTGTAGTTGTCTACGCTCGTAACTCCACATTGAGAAAAGTGCCCGTATAGCCGTGTATATGTATGAACGTTTAGCACCATCTGTCTCGAACCATTTAGAACCGTTCAAGCCAATCTAGTAACCTTGGTTCTGATACTACTTTTTGGGAACGTGATGTGACCCGAACTGAGTTCGCCCATGAGGTGCGATATTTGACTGGATCCATGTCTTAAAAGAAATTTTCATTTACGACCTGAATCAATTACAATTGTTTATATCATGATTTCATTTCCTACTCGATATGCGACTAAATTACCAACTCCATTGTTACCCCCCCTTTGAGCGTACAACCGGAAATAAGGTACAATCCAACAACCACATTTGATGATTCCTTAAGTTTATTGCTTAATTAGCATTATGTCTTAGAAAGTTAATTAAAATTAAATTATGTGTATTAACATAAGAGTGACATTATAATAATAAGATCCCAGCTGCTTGTTAATGTCTTCTGTGGGCTAATTAATGATTAGCCACATGCTGTATACCTGCCTGCCAGAATACAAATATTGGTGGTAGGGTACTGTAGCAGCTGGCATTTTCATCACTAGGTGGCATGATTACTTGGTATTGATAAGTGCTCTGGATTGTTCTGTATTTGGTATTGATAATTGAATGGTAGGTACTAGAAGAAAATCGGAAAAATAAAATAAACTAAAAATTTCATGAGAACATAAATATTTGAGAAAATTATGTAAAAACACTAAGTTTATGGTAATAACGAGAAGAGCACCGTCGCGCTTAAAAATAGGGCGTGAAAAAATCTGGCGCCATATTTAGGGGCGTCAAATTTAATTATTTCCAAATTCCTCCACACATTAGTCCTAAAATAGAAACGGTTAGTCCTAAAGAGAAACGGTATTTTTTTTTTTTCGGAACGGGATTAAACAACTAAAAAAAGGGGGACAACTAAAACGGGGGACAAAAAATCTACGTCCAAAAAGGGATTTTTTTTCCTTCTTTTTCCTAAAAGAGAACGGGATTACACGGGATTAAACAACTAAAAAGGGGACAAAAAATTGAAACCAACGAAAAAAGAAAAAAGAAAAAAAGAAATCTACGCCCAAAAGAAGGCGCCAAAATTTCCACGCCCCCATTTTACGTCCTATCTCTAATCCATTCCCTAATCCTATATCCTTCCTAATCCTTCCTAATCTCATATCCTTTCTTTTTGACGCCCAAATTAGGGCGTAAAAAATTTGCGCCCTACTTTTAGGCGCAACGATGCTCAACCTGTAATTACTCTAAACATGATTCCTTTTACGAAATAAGTTTAAAGTTCAATGCTTACAGTACAATTCTCCGTAAAATAAATCATCCAGCATCTGGCCACTTGATATTGCATTGTATGTAGTTGAAATGAGAAGAAGAAGAAGAAGAAGTTGGTGTTGTGTATAAACAGTTGTGTGGGAATTTATTAGTTTTAATGATTGAGTTTAGGGTTGTCAATCCAGAAATACAGTGTTGGATGTGCATAATTCAAACAAAACAAAGTGATTATGAATGCTTGTGATTGTGCGTGATTCTGAAATGTCATTATAAGAAACTTTGTTTCTAATAATTACCATCTAAAAACTTTTCTTTGTTTAATTTATATAGACGAGTAATTGTCATTAGTTTTAATTAGCTAAAATAGATTTTGTGATTTAGTTTTAACACTAAAATATATTTAAATTTAAATAAAATACAAATAATACTCTAAATTTAAATAAATTTAAATATTATTTTTGTTAGATACATAAAAGCTGATTATTATAAATTAGATAAACACACGTATCTGATTCCAATTTTTTTTGAATAAACTCTTTTTTAATGTCGTATAAACAATGTGAACATTTATATTGAATAAATTATTAAATATTTGTTTAAAGTAGCAATTGTATTAACAATTGAGAATTTTTATTATAATAGATATGATAACTTGGGAGAATACTTTATTAATTAATTATATATTAATATAACTCTAATATTTAATGTACTTTATTAATTGGATATATGTGGATTTGTTCATCTACCTTGTTAGAGCATCATTAGTTAGGCCCATCCCAATTTCTAGATAATTTTGTATGAGCTCGTTTTGTATATATAAAATCCATCCTAGGTTTCATTTCTAAATTCCAGTCCAATACATCCACATGACTATATATTTGACCACATATTATTTTAATTTCGCAATATGAAGCCCAATTCTATGTTTACATTGTTTTCTCACATTAATTTCTGACCCCACAATCTACTTATTTTACTATTTTATGTTATTCTCATAAAATTCCATCATTCTACATTTGCCTTTATTTGAAAATTTTGGGCCTTAACACCATCTACTATGATACTATTTGTAAACAAAAATAACTTAATTCTTTTATCCCATTAAAATTAAATACATACTTCAAATATATTTGATCTCATAAGAAATTTTCGTTAAAAGTGATACAAGAATGATTGGATGTACATTTGTCAAATGACTAATGACTTCACCTTAGGATATCCAATGTAGATTATGATTAAAAATATATTGTTGTGCCACTATTTGTGTTCCAGTTTGGAGTCGTAATTATACTCTCTAGTCTCTTCTAAATTGAATCGAGTCCGAGCCCCTCATTAGGTGTTTTTTTTTCTTATAAATTTTATTTAATAAAATCTAATGCATCATATTACTATGTTAAATTAAAAATAATTTTTTTAAAAAGAATTAGTTTAAGATACATTGAAGAATCTCTTGTGCTAAAAAAAGCATAACACAAAAGAGATTAATAGAAAAATAATAATAGAAATCTTAGGGTTACACAATAATCAAAGAAGGATAAAGAGCACACCTAATTCAGATGCAAAGAAATAAAAATAATAATGTAATCAATTTCTCCCGGACCTTCAATTCCAATTTTCGACTTATAGTCACTTGATTTACGGATTAAGGTTGCGTTTGGTTCATTGTAATGTAATCGTAATCGTAATGGAATTGGGTTTGTAATGTAATTGAGTTTGTAATGTAATGGAATCAATTACATTACTATGTTTGGTTGAAACATGTACAAACCATGTAATATAATGTTAATTGAATTCATGTGTTTGGTTTACCACGTAATGTAATTGAATTTTTAATTTAATATTTTTTTAAATCAACATAAAATTTAAAAAGTTGATCAATACAAATTTCAAAAATTTAAAAAAAAAAGAAAAAAATTAAAAATAAATAAAAAAGGGGAAAAATGGTTTGTTTTTCTGCTAAAAAAGACCAAAAACGAAAAAAACAA